>CM034353.1:38614688-38959185 GCA_019925275.1 Mytilus edulis | reverse complement strand
AATTTGATTTATTTCATATCGGTTGAGAATAAGCTTCTCTTATTGGATAAAAAGGGTCCACATGACATTCATTATTCTTCAGTAATAAATTCCATCGTAGCATATTCAGTATAAACTGCGACAACGATAATGACCTCGTCTTCGGCTCAGTCATTATCACTATCTTAGTCAATACCACTGTCCTGTGGGCAGTCCATATAATGACCAGTTTTTCAAGAACTATTATATAATAAATAATAAACCCGGGTCTGTGCCAAAATGATACACTGAAACGCACATTTTAACGATACACCAGTGTTAATTCACAATTAATGTAACAGTTCACAGGAAGATATGTTACCTAAACCAGACACAATATTCCGACCCTGATCTGTAATCTTCTAATACCAATGTTCATGTATTTGGTTTGATCAGGATGGGGTTCGAACTCAGGACCTCCAGCAGAAGACGGGAATATGCTACCCTGAGACCACTGATGCGGATTTACATTGAAAAAGGACACTTGTAATCATGAAAGAGAAATAGACACTTCTAAAATAATACAATGTTTTTATTCTTTACATTACATGATGTTTATGCTCGATTTTTAATAGCTTCCGTTAAATTGATTCACAATGATGTATGGGCCCGAACAATTTAGAGCTATATATATATCTATATAGAGACAGACAAATCCCTAAACATGCACCTGCTGATAGTTCGAACACTGAATGCTTCACATCAGATATCGTTGGATACTTTTGTCAGTTTGGTTGATGCTTTTTTTTACCTTTATCCAGCATCCTTGAGTGTTATCTATCAATACATATATTAATTTAAAAAAACTTAAAATTGAACCAACGAAACATAATCATTTGATAATGGTGAACACCTTTAAACCAGAACAGTTTAAGACAAGGTTTTCAGTAGTATATATCGTCCTGAACATGCATGAAATATTTGCCACTGGACGTTAAGCAACCAACAATCAATCAATCAGTAGTACATATGAAAGATGCACCATATATGTATATGCTTGATATTAAAGCAATCCTGCTAGAATTTGATTTAAGCAGAATATACGTTTTGAAACATTGAAACTGACCTTTTTTACAAATTCCATAATATTTCCTAAGAATAAAGTTGGCCTAGGCCCAGGAATACCAAGTCTCCAGAAAGTTGTTTGGCAGTACAAAGAGTACCTACAATAAAAATTAATATATTAAGCAGTATACATTTTTGTAAAATATCAATATCTCTTTTCTTCCAAACAATAATGGATGATCTGTTTATTTCTATGAATTTATTTATCAAATATTACCATAACCCGAATTTTAATCATTATGGATTTAGAAGATGAGAAAATATTTTGTTTGGTACTTGTTTTGGTTTTTATGATGAAAACAGTTTTTAAGAAAAGTGTTATTATACAAGGAATTTTGGAACAAAACCTTTTCTTGTTTAACATTGTTTAACCAGTACAAAATACATACCACCTTCCATGTAACATATATATTATTTCTTTTTATAACCCTTCACTTTATTCCCGAGAATTGTACCATACGATCGAACCTATTTTTTCTTTGAAACCTCACGGCTATGATCTTGGAGCACGCACCATGCACCGATTTCAAAAGAATGATGGTGTCTTTTTTTTAAATTTTCTTTTCAGTTCGTCGTTTATTTGTTGCAAAACACGATCGTTAATTCGGTAATTCTGTAGAATAGTCTTGAAATTTGAGGTTACATGGTTAAGAAAGCTTGTAAACTGGAAAAAATAGGGGTAATATGCAATGAATATAAACACCTACATTGGTGTTGAAAAAAATAGTAGGGGCGGATCCAGTCATTTGAAAAAAAAGGAGGGTGGTGTTCCAACCATGTCTCCATTCAAAAGCATTGCTCATAAAGACTTTAAAAGGGGGTCCAAACCCACTCCATCTGTGTATCCACCACTGCAAAGCTATGCAGAAGTGCATTATCATATGAAATCAGTTAATATGATCAATTATGAAAGTTGCAGTTACCAGATTATGCATATATAGCGAAATCAAGGATTTGTATAGTAAGTCTTATAATACAAATCATAGGCGAAATGCAAATCAAAATATGCCTAGGACGATAACAAACGAAGACAAAAAACTATGGTACACGATTCGGGAACACAAATGTGATATCATATTGATTGAAGGTAATAACTGAATAAGACTTCAATGTGCTTCTTGTTCCTAAGCGTAGGCATAAGAGTCATAATTTATTTCAGTAAAAGTAGATGGTTTTATACTTGCTACTTACATACACATTGTCGTCAAGAATAATAGGATGGTGACAAGCCATCCTGGAATTGTTGCTATTCCAAAGAAATCCATGTTTAACCTTTTATGAAGTTAACCGATTAAAACAAGGCAATTCAGGTGGATCAGTTAAGTTACAATGTTCTATAAATAGGAATGATCTGAATGTGTATGGAGGGCAACTTGGGATAAAATTTACCCACTTAATGTATGCATTTGTTCACTCTGATAAATAGCTTTCTTTTTACATATATACAGTAATGTTTGAGCCACACTAAATATTCATAGAATGTGTTTACAATAAATACATGTGTTTGTGTATGCAATTTATAATTTCGACACTATAAAAACGCGGGTGAATAGATCTCTTTATGTATTGATCCAAGTGATAGATATAAGAATACGAATAAATACAAAAATCTTTCTATGTATTTGTTTTTATTCTGTAGTTATTCAACACTTCTGTGTTGTCATGTATATCTTATATTATATAGTCATTTTTATAAATTTACTGTTTGCAAAAGTATGAACTATATATTCTAAATACTAAGGATATTCTTATCCCAGACAGAGAACCTTAGCCATGTTAGGCACAACTTTTTTGAACTATTGGTCCTCAGTGCTCATCAACTTTGTACTTGTTTTGGCTTTCGAAGTTTTGATCTGAGCATCACTGATTAGTCTTGTGTAGACGAATCGCGCGTCTGGCTTATTAAATTATATACCCGGTACCTTTTGATAGATATTATTTGTGTGTTTCTCTGTCCTATATGTTCTCCCATTTATTTGTATTATACCTGCCACGTTATGTTGTCATTTTAATGTTATATTTAACATTGCCATAAAAGCGGGAAGTTTGGGTGTCCTCAAAACCAGGTCCAACCCACCATTTAAAAAAAAAAGTCCTGTACCAAGTCAGGAAAATGTCAATTGTTATTAATATTATTTGTCGTTTCTGTGTGTGTTACCTTTTAGTGTTGTGTTTCTGTTGTGTAAATAAATTCATCATAGATACCAGGATTAAAATTTTATATTTACGTCAGACGCACGTTTCGTCTACAAAAGACTAATAAGTGACGCTCGAATCGTACTTATATTTGATGTGTTTCCCTCAGTTTTAGTTTGTAACCCGGATTTGTTTTTTCTCAATCGATTTATGAATTTCGAACAGCGCCGGGTATACTACTGTTGTCTTTATTTTACCAATCATATCTAAAATAGCAAAATGTTATTATGTATAATGTAGGGACATTAGAAGTTAATTACATGAGAAAAAATAAATTTGAAAGGAATTACTTACACCACTGCCTAATTAACAGCAGTACGTTCATGTATTTGTAAGAAATAACTTTTAGCATTATGAAAAATATAACACTTGAATTTTGTCTAATTCGAAACGCATTTCTAAACCTGAAACGCACACATCAAAGTATAAACTCGTCGATGTATATATATATATATATACTTTAAGAGCTATATGAATGAGAGGAACATAATACAATTAAATTAGGTTGCGCATCAATATTAGATATACATGTATTAAGCGGATAGCTTGTCTTTCACTTTTCGGAATTTAATCCATGCTTCTGGGTCAAGTGAGCCAGACCACTATGCCACCTAGGCGATATGAAAATATAGCTTTTGTTAGTCGACTGTACTAGTACCTTGCATAGGCTCCGCCAAGACCGGTTCCGCCTAAAGCAAGACGACACGTAGCTTGAATACCATGCAGATAAGGGTTCAATTTGTCTCTCGTGAAAGTAGGATGAATCATGCTATTTTCTTTTGATATTAAAATAGTTTACATGGTTAGCTATGTGAAAACGCTTTGACGGACAGTCATAGAAATACCTAGTCTAATTTCTTTATTGGCATCCCTTTTATAACTGTCCTTTTTGCGTACCAAAGGATTCTAATAACCGTGCGACTTATTTCTTAATAGACCATCAAATTACAAACACACACACAAACAATGTTCGATATAAATATATAGAGGGAAAAAAGATCAAGCTGAAAAATGCACTAAACATTTATATCTGATACGAATGATCACATTTAGTCGATTTAGAAATCCCATTGTTCTAAAATGTCCTCCATAATTTCCTACCGGTAAAGTTAAATCCCACTGGATTAAGAATTAAATCCTGCTGAATTATTAAAGGCCTTAGCAACTCGCCCTACTGATGAACAGTATTGTTCTTTAAATCTAATTCCTGTCATGTGAATTAAGGAAGTAGAAATGCATTTCTACATAAAAATCAGCTGTTCAAGTTTTCTCAACCAAAGAATCATACCCAGAACCATATCCCCCCCCCCAAAAAAAAAATAGAAATAAAAATAAAATATTATTTATATGTATAATTTTATTATGAAATAAAATATAAGACTCATAATAGTCATTGTGGTGTGATACTATCATGACATTGTGGTGTGATACTATCATGACTACCTACTAGATCGTTGGTTTTCCCGTTTGGTTTTACACTAGTAATTTTGAGGCCCTTTATAGCTTGTTGTTCGGTGTAAGTCAAGGCTCCATGTTGAAGGCCGTACATTGCCATATAATGGTTTACTTTTATAAATTGTTATTTGGATGGAGAGTTGTCTCATTGGCACTCACACCACATCTTCCTATATCTATATATAGAGAAATCACAACTTAATGTGACGCTCTGGCACCCTGGATTTCTAAATGTTCACATATGTGGAAGGGTCAAGATTTTTTTTCATTTTTGTATAAGACATTTGATTTGTTTTTCTAATATATTATTGTCTTTAAACAGTATTAAAATGACATACAATCCTCTTTGAATTTGGATTAATCATTTACTTAGATTAATTAGTAAATACACTTGCACAAATGAAATTATAAATTACGCAACAATGTAATTTTTACACACTATTTAGTATGTAAATTTTAAACCAGATATTCCACAGGGCGCAGCTTTATACGACCGCAGAGGTCGAAGTTGGGAACCCTGAACGGTTGGGACTAGTATGGACACAACATTCAAACTGGATACAGCTCTGAATTTGGATTGTGATTAAATAGTTGACACAACATAGGTTTCTGACACAGAATGAATGTGGTCTAATAGACTTAAAATGTTTTTTTTTTGCTTTTGAGCAATTCACTATGCTGTTGAATATTAATCCTTTGATATTTGAAGAAATTTTCTTTTTCATTTCTGAAATCTGAAATAAGAAAAATTGTCCACACCAATTTTTTTTCACCTCCCCCTTTCCCTTATTCCAAAAAATGATCTCAATTCAAATTTCTAATGGAGTTTTCAACAATAACTACTCATTTAAATACATCATAAAATATAAAATGTTATACAGTCATGATTTAAGTTGATTTGACTACTATTTTGGACAAAGAAAGATAACTCAAATGCAACATTTTATATTGGCAAATTTCCAATGAAGTTCATTAAACTAAAGTTTTTGGCAATTTCCAATGGAATTTATTAATAACAAAGTTTTTGGCAAATTTCCAATATACATAATTTAAGAGCAGTTTAGGTGAGCTATTAAAATGAGTTTCAATTACCAACCTTACACTGCTTTTAGTGAATTCACATTACTATAAGACGTGTCACGGTACTTATTATCTATCCCAAATTCATGTATTTGGTTTTGATGTTATATTTCTTATTCTCATAGGATTTTGTCTAATGCTTAGTCCGTTTCTGTGTGTGTTACATTTTAAAATGTTGTGTCGTTGTTCTCCTCTTATATTTAATGCGTTTCCCTCAGTTTTAGTTTGTTACCCCGATTTTGTTTTTTGTCAATGGATTAATGAGTTTTGAACAGCGGTATACTACTGTTGCCTTTAATTAAATTATGCTTTGTATTTAAGTAATTGTCCATTAACCTTGAAACCCTCCCCTTTTTTTGCACCTTATTCCTTAACGGTTTGAGCCATAACTCCCAAAGAAAATTCTTACCATCCCTTTGTGGCATTCCAATATCTAAAATCTAAAAACATGGTTAGATTCATCATATCAAAGAACCCCAAGAATTCAATTTTTGATGAAATTAAATAAAGTTCAATTTTGGACCCTTTAGACGTCAATGTGGACCAATTTGATAACCGGTACTAAATATTAAAAATCTAAATACATGGTTAGATTCAGCATATTGAAGAACCCCACATATTGAATTTTTGTTGAAATCAAACAAAGTTTAATTTTGGTCCCCGATTTGGACCAACTTGAAAACTAGGCCCATAATCAAAAAACTAAGTACATGTTTAGATTCAGCATATCAAAGAACCCCAAGAATTCAATTCTATTTTTGTTAAAATCAAACTAAGTTTAATTTTGGATCCTTTGGACCTTAATGTAGACCAATTTGAAAACGGGACCAAAAATTAAGAATCTAAATACACGGTTAGATTCGGTATATCAAAGAATCCCAATAGTTGAATTTTTGATGAAATCAAACAAAGTTTAATTTTGGACCCTTTTGGCCCCTAATTCGTTGGGACCAAAACTCCAAAAATCAATCACAACCTTCCTTTTGTGGTCATAGACCTTATGTTAAAATTTCATAGATTTCTGTTTACTTATTCTTAAGTTATTGTGCGAAACCCAAGAAAAATGCTTATTTGGGTCCTTTTTGGCCCCGAATTCATAAACAGTTGGGACCAAAACACTCAAAATCAATCCCAACCTTCCTTTCATGGTCATAAACCTTGTGTTTAAATTTCATAGATTTCTATTTTCTTTTACTAAAGTAAGAGTGCGAAAACCAAATGTCTCGGACGACGACGACGACGACGACGACGACTACGGACGACGACGACGCCAACGTGATACCGAAATACGCCCTAAAATTTTCAATTTTTGCGGTCGTATAAAAATGAACGCAACATTTTGCTAGACTTGGGCGTGCTCTTTTTTGCATTGGTAACATCGTCTTGCTCTCTTCTTCATCTTTCTTTTCACTAGGTAGTTTAAACTGCAGCTGTACATAACAAACATGGCGTCCCGTAATCTGAACGACATTAATAGATTTATGAAGAAGATAGACTGTTAGCTGTGCTAAACTTTGTATGGTATGGCAGCCTTAGTAGGACATATGTCATCCCTATAGTGACGATAAGCTGGATAGACATACGAACTACACAGACAATAACAATAAAGGGATTACTATTCCATATTCTTGAAAGGGGGCAGGAGGATTTATCTCTTACCTGGCCACCCTATTCATATTTAAAACCCTAATCCTGCATCATGAAGCACAATTTTGATTTGGATTTCGACTATCAAGGCCACAAATAAAAAACTTTAACGGGACACATATGAGCCTAACGCTTCAAAGAATTACTTCTAAAGTTTAAGAATTATAGAATATTAACTTTGATATTTTGATGCATACAGTATATATAAATTGCTCAAAGACAAATCTTGTGTATTTATTTCGTATTTTAAATATCAATCAAAAATTACAATTGCTCTGTTGTAAAAGGGTTGTTATACTAGGCAAAACTCCTCAAGAGGGATAAGTTAACGAGAAAGAATGACAATAGATACAATAGATCTATACAACACTTGAGTAACAGTATTATCGTATGGTATGGAAAGAGGGACAAGGGACATTTTTGTATGTATGTGCCTGTCCCAAGTCAGGACCCTGTAATTCAGTGGTTGTCGTTTTTTTATGTGTTACATATTGTTTTTCGTTCTTTTTTTTTTATATAAATAAGGCCGTTAGTTTTCTCGTTTGAATTGTTTTACATTGTCATATCGGGGCCTTTTATAGCTGACTATGCGGTATGGGCTTTGCTCATTGTTGAAGGTCACACGGTGACCTATAGTTGTTAATGTCTGTGTCATTTTGGTCTCTTGTGGACAGTTGTCTCATTGGCAATCATACCAGTGATACCACATCTTCTTTTTTATATTGAAGCCAAAAACAAACTAACAATGTCATGTCAAATGACGAAAAATGACAAACAACAGTACACATAACACACAACATCAATAATCTTTCCGACTTCACATTGTTACATGTTTACTCAAGGTTGGATCCAAGTGGCCGTATACATGCTATTTAAAAAGTTTATGACTTTTTTCTTCTTTTGTATTCAAATGGATACGAATTTTAAGCATCGGGAAGCAAATGTTGCTCTTCATTTTTGTAGTGTTTACATCATGTATATACCACTGACTGCGATATCAAGTCAAAGGCAAACGAGATTGAGGTAGGCGTTCCCTTAACGAGATGTATTCAAACTAATGTATTGAATACATTAATCGTACCAAGCTGCCAGAACTTTAATCATCTATTGAAGTTTGTTTGAATCTTCAAAGAGGATGGTACGATCATGATCGCAATTAGTTTCTTTTTTTCTCTTTTTATTTAATGGAAGCAAATTATAAGAGCTGTCTTCTCATCGTATTTTGTTCTAAAATTGTCCGCAATAAAATTGTGTTTTCATATATAACCTTTACAAAATCTGACAGTTTTGCACAACATGTAAATAAAAAAAAATGCCAGTTACCCATATATTTTATTGTGTTTTTGAAAAAAAAGCATGATATGAACTACATTATCGCAAACTTTTGTTGTACTCCAAATAATTTAAATTGTTTTAACTACTTTAAAAAGACTGCCATTTTTGTATTCAATTGATATTTGGCGCATTGGCTTCTTAATACTTAATACACAAATAATACAATTTATAAGTTGGCTTTATTGATATAAAAGACAAGCGATACGATAAAAGTATGCAAATGTTCTACGGTATAATTGGGACATTATATACATTTGTTGATACAACACTCTGTAACCATCTTATGTTAGTCTATCTCTTCTCCAATTTCAGTTTAATACCATTCTGTGCTTTAATAAACCCACCTTTATGAAATGTGATTGGAACCTATAATAAACAAATTACATAAAACATAGCCGGGTTTTGGTTTTGTTTAACATGCGAGGAGATTTTGATCTAAAATTGACATATTGTCAAAACACTTTCCATGCCTATCTGCCTGTGTTTTTGACATATATTGCTTTTTTAAGTATATTTATTCATAGCATTATATTTGAAGTTTCATTAGAATTGAAAACAACACCTCTGAATAAAAATTCTTTAAACGTATAGATTTTCTCATATCTTTAAATATTATAGAACAAAAACATAAAACAAAACATATTTAGACAAATAGTATTCCGGCTCATTTTCTTGCAACATGAATTATTTTCTTAATTAACAAAATTTAATATATCGAAACCACCAAGAGTATGCAATAAGTGACTTCGTTATGTTATATAACACAACCAGGTTTAATCCACCATTTTCTATTGAAGAAAATGCCTATACCAAGTCAGGAATATGACAGTTGTTGTCCATTCGTTGGATGTGTTTGAGCGTTTGATTTTGCCATTTGATTAGGGACTTTCCGTTTTGAATTTTCCTCGGAGTTCAGTATTTTTGTCATTTCACTTTTTATACATATCTAAGAACAAAACATATGTACCTCAGTTTCATCACATCTTCCAACAGTAAAATTTTGAACTATGGTAACAGCAGCCATTTTAAGTTCTGTAAGTGCTAGTCGCATACCAACACAATTACGAGGACCAACACCAAATGGTAACCACGCATACGGGTGACGTTTCTCCTTGTTTTCGGATGTGAACCTATTAAGTATCAATTGATTTGAATATCAATTGTATTAGAATTCATATGCACAATCTATTGTTTTTCTAACGATATTTGATAATATATGTTATAATGCTACAATGATGCAATCATCGTTTATTGTTTAATCAAATGCTCACATAATAGTTTTCAAAATAAATTGCGCATAACACTGAACTTTTGAGCACCAGACAAGCTTTCCTGGATGCAACTTCACCAGGAAGTCTCAAAAACCAAATATTTGGATGCGTAAATACCCAAACAAGGGAACAGCTATATTAACAAAACAATCATTAAACAATCATTAATTGATTAACGGAAAATTGAAGATAATTAAAGATATATTTTACCAAAACATACACCTGTATAATATAATCTAATGAACTTCTATAATAACTTACGAACGACAAGACTTTTTTCTTAAAATCTGTTATACATACCTTCCTGAATTCGGTGAAGATGTGTATATATTTACCTTTCAGGATCAAAAACCTCTGGTTCAGGCCATAACTGGGGATCTCTGTGGATGGCACCAACTGGAAATTGGATATCAGTTCCCTTGGGTATTTTATATCCACCAATTTCTATATCTTCTTCTGTTATTCGATTAAACCTTAAAGTTAACATTTGGGAAACTATGAGATAAAAATGTATATATATGAGGTCTATAGGCTATTTCAACATAATTTATTGCGATTATTTGCAACTAAGAACATTTTACAGTTATACTGATAATGATATTTATTGGCTACATGAACCATCATCAAATTCTGCCATGTTTTTGATTTTTGCAAAAGCTACCCAAGAATAGATTCTCCCACTTAATTTACATTAAAAAGAACGTAAATTTTATTTATTTGAAATAAGTAGTTGACATTATACATTGAAGGTATGAAATACAATTGTTATCATATGACATATTATAGTTTTTCAAATGTAAAATGTAAAATCACAAAAATACTGAACTCCGAGGAAAATTCAAAACGGAAAGTCCCTAATCAAATGGCAAAATCAAATGATAAAACACATCAAACGAATGGACAACAACTGTCACATTCCTGACTTGGTACAGGCAATATAATACACATTTTATGAGGAATCTATTTTGAAGTCGATGTCTTCAGATTAAAAGTTTTAAATTTGATATTAACTTACATGGTCCAATATCCAAAATCAGCATATAAAAAAACTGAAAAAAAATCTGATTTTGATAAATTTTGGACCTCAATAAGAACAAATTTTAAAACCAGGTCCAATATCAAAAGATTCAATGTGTTAAAGAACACAAATATTGCAAGATTTTAAATTAAACCCAATCAAATGGTTTAAGAATTAAGTAATCAACAAAGAATTAGAAAAGTATTATTTTTGGACTCATTTCATAGAGATCCATACACTTATACACAAGTTAATATATCGTATCAAACAGTGCTTCCGTAAACTATTAGGTAAACTTACATGAAGGATACTAAATTATCAGCTGTAAACTTAGTAAATTCTTACAGCAAAAAGACATTAAAGATATTGTTATTTTAAAAGAATAAACACAAGTTATTGTCCCGAAACCAGAAAATGATTGTCTTTTTGACCCCTAATTTCTAAACAATAAGGACAATAACCCCTGAATATACCTCAAACTTTTTTTGTGGTTAGAATCATTGTAGTACAACTTCATAGAGATCCATACACTTTTACTCAAGTCATCGTTTGGTCGAGGTCTTGTGAAATGGCAATAGCCATAAAAATAGGGAAATGCGGTATGGTACCAAAGTGGCAACTATCCACCACAGTTCAAATGATTTGGATGTAAGCATTTTTACCATGAATTTTATATTTACCTTGCAGCCGAACCATACAGTCGAAGGACCTCACAAATAAACATATCTAAATACTGAAGCTTTGAGACGTTGTCATATGTTGGTTTCTCCTGTAATTCATAAAATAAATATGTTATTGTACAGATCAATCTGTTTAATTACATTCAATAAATAAAAGGTTGAAGTATAATAGCTTTGAGAATATATTATCGCTTCTATCGACCTTGCTCTGTAAATCATAAATTGTGCACGCTATAAATGGCGAAACGGTCTGTGCCCATTTACTTGTCAATTATACTAGAACAATATTTGCCACTTAAAACACTTAAAAAACGAACTTACACGTTATAAATTTCATGCGTTCGAATCATACATAAAATAGAATAACAAAACTAAATTAGAATTAAACTAGATGTGCCAAAGCGACACGAATGGCCCCGTCTCAAAAAGTTTTAAAATCTGCAATTCCAATAACACATGTGGACACAAACATGATGGTAGTCTTACATATATAAAAAATCAGGTCAAACTCTGGAGGCGTATAGAAAAATGTCCATATAACTGTGATATTTAAAAATTTTCAATGTTGTAAACCCTTAATTTTGGCAAAAATTAGCGGAGCGGAACGAAACTCATACTTGATCTGTAACTCATCATGGTAAGCTCACATACCAAAAATCTGCCCAATATATGAAAGCAGTTAGAAAATAGGTCCATATAACTGTGATTATTAAAAATTTATCAAAGTCCAAAGCCCGAAATTACAGCAAAAATTAGCTGAGCGGTTGAAACCTAAACTTGATCTGTTACTCATTATAAGTAACTAACATACTTAAAATCAGCCCAATATCTGAAAGCATTTGGAAAAAAAGTCTGTATAACTGATTTTCAACAATTTATCAAAGTCCATAGCCCGTAATTTCGTCAAAAATTAGCCGAGCTGAACAAAACTTAAACTTGATCTGTAAATCATCTTGGTTAACTCACATGTCAAAAATCATCCCAATATCTGAAAGCGTTTAGAAAAAAGTCCGTATAACTGTGATTTTAGACAATTTATCAATGTCCAAAGCCCATAATTTTGGCAAAAATTAGCGGAGCGGAACGAAACTTAATCTTGATCTATAACTTATCATGGTTAACTCACATACCAAAAATCTGCCCAATATCTGAAGGCGTTTAGAAAAAAACTCTGTATAATGGTTTGTTGCGGAATGACGGAATGACGGAATTTCTGAATTACGGAATTTCTGACAAGGGTGAAACTATATGGCACCGACAACTTCGTTGCGGAGTCATACAAATTGGGAAGGCTTAAAGTAACTGAAAATAATACAACACTAATTCCTGACTTGTTACATGCATTTTCTTCGGATGGATTACACCTGGTATTATAGCTAGCTTCACACCGCACTTGTACGATAGTAGTTTATTATGTTATATTTCCGTTATATGTACAAGATAAATTGAACAACCCAAATAGACATATTAGGCTTTTGTGACAATATTTCGGATTCTGCAGTCAAATCTGTGTTAAAACAGATCACAGACATACAACACAACTTCCTTAAGAATTCAAACACACATTTAAAATGTTGCAGATTAAATCAACAGTAAAGAACTTCAAAAACGATTTTCGTTGTCATTCATTCTGTACCAGTCATGCTGAAGAAAACCCCAGTATGAAGACTTAGTACAAATATGGATCATAAAAGAGTAGTTTTGCGATGTTATCTTAAATACATTCAGCAATGCCAATATACGGGAACTTTTTTGAATGGTGTATATGAGCTGTACAATGAAGTAATTTGGGAAGTGTCTTTTTATTGTAAAATACTTCATTGTTTTCGAAATACTTAATTCCTTACATAATATAGTTCACAATAAAATGTTGCGATTGTCAATGGAAAAAAAGTCTTGGGAAAAATGGTTTATTCATTAGTTATATAGGCTGTGAAAAAGATCTCTATTTTTAACATCATCATCTTTTGGTCTCTGGTGGTTAGTTGTCTCAATGTAAACTCTACCACATCTTATGATAATATAATTTTTTTTATTCTGTACTTGTATATTCTATATTGTATTACACACTCTACCTTTCCAATGTTATCAGCAACTTCATGTCGAACCTTGTCAGCATAGTCTGGATATAAAGCTAGACAATACAGGACGAAGGATAACACATTTGCAGTGGTCTCATATCCAGCCAAAAAGAATATAAGGCTATTTGCTAAAATTTCGTGGTTTGTAAGAGCTGCAATATAAGTTGCATAATATAATATTTTGTATATAAGTATAAAGTTGAAGAGCATTGAGGATCCAAAATTCCAAAAAATGTGCCAAATACGGCTAAGGTAATATATATCTGGAATAAGACAATCCTTAGTTTTTCGAAAATTCAAAGTTTTGTAAACAGGAAATTTATAAAAATGACCACATTATTGATATTCAATATATATTATTGAAAACATGTATTGAAGAATATCATTATATTTTCATCAAAGAAAAATGGTGTGTGGTTGTTTACCGATGATAAACATATGCTGAGTGAAATTTTGTGACTTGCCTATCAAAATACTTAATAAAGGCAACACAACAGTGGTATACCGTTGTTTAATAGATAAAATCAATTAAGTGAAAGCAAATCCGGTTAAATATCACATTTTAGGAATCGTATTTTTATAAAATATATAAATGCTGATGAGATATTATTTGCTTAATTTCAAATTAAATACTTCAAAATATTTTCTTTTATCTTGCTATACTAGTAAAACATTTGACCCTTCTACTCTTTTCACAAGCATTCCCTATTCAACACTAAACACAAAATTAATGACTAACGTGGAAACGAGTATCTTGTCTAAAAATTGGATTAATCGTATGTTGTAAATAATCACTCTGAATAAAACACAAATTTAAAAAAAAAATATATCATCATGATGTTTGATGCTTGTTTAATACCATATTCAAACAGTCGTCATTTTAATGGGAACCAACACTTGCCGACTTGTTCCTCTATTCACATAAGTCTGTCTACACAAAGGAAATGCTTAGGAAGAAAGGAAAAAAGTTAGCAGTATCCTTTATATACGTTTTCCGCTATTAAGATGAGGTTCTCTTACTAAATAACTCAAAAGGAGTAGGGGCTATCATGGCCTAAAATGGCCCCAGATTTACAAGATAATAAAAATTCTAACAGAGCAAATTTTTCTCCATAAATTATTAGAATATGAGTCAATGATTAAAAAAAACTGTTTTTATCTAACAAAAAAAAGGTTCAATGACGTCACAATGGTTGCTGCAAATGACGTCATAACTGGAAAAATAAGCAAAAAGACAGAAATTTGGATGGTTTTTCTAAATTTTGACCACCGCACCATGCTTGCACCAATTAGACATTTTAACATTTTGACAAGTTCCTCCATATTGAACATCGGATAAAAAATCTTTCTGGTGCAAGGTTGGTGCGATAGTTTATTTTATATTTTTCATAGCCAAGTGGAGCAATAAAAAGGTGAAATTTGTCGTCCAAATTGGACCTATTCATCTGAAAAGTTTAGTTTATACATTCTTATGCCTGTAGGAACTTTGTGCTTTTGTTTATGAATGTAACGTGTGTTCCTAATAGTATAACCGTAAGTAAATCTAGTTAAACTTGTTAAAAAATCCGAAGTTTTGAACTACACATTGTAAAGGAGAACATTTTTTTTAAAATTATGAAATTTTAGATAGACATGCAATATAACAAAATCTGTACATTTTTTATGTTTCTGCTAATTATCAATTCAAAATATGGTGTTTGAATGGGGCAATCTTCGCTCTCTGGTATTAGGGTCGGATCCATGATTTATGTTAGGAAAAAGGGGTGGTGGACGAAGTATACCGAATTTTAAAAGAGTGTTTTGCTTAAATTTACATAATTGGCGAGAAACATGAGATTTATTTTGAAAATTAAACTACCTATTTTCCGATTGGATGTGTCTTTGTTGGTTATGAGCATAGAGAACAAGTTTCATAAAATTTGGTGGTTAGACAACGGAAACGGCAAAAGGTAGACTATCCATATATCCGTATATAACTATATATATACGATGAATAAATCTGTTGTAGAGTTGTCACTGGCTCAGACGTACTTATAACTAAATTAATTTTCTGAGACTGTATCTTACATTAATTTGTAAGATCCTTTACTATAGATAATTTAGCTGATCTGTAAAAATAACATTTTCATCCCTTATACATGTTATATATCATGTACTGTAGTACGACGCTAGATTAAAAATGACGTGGAAAGGTAACACCCGGTCACCCAAAGCTTCATTTTTATGAAGCCCAGGTGGTCGTGTGGTCTAGCGCACCAGTTACAGTGCAGGCGATTTGGTGTCACGATACCTCAGTAGCATGGGTTCGAATCCCGGCGAGGGTAGAACCAAAAATTTGCAAAAGCAAATTTACAGATCTAACATTGTTGGGTTGATGTTTAGACGATTTGTATATATATAGATTCTACCACTGCATCGAGTGTGATACGATATTTATCCACTCGAGACAGTTAAATTTTCAAATTTAAAATTTTAACTGTCGAGAGTGGATAGATATCATATTACACGAGATTTGGTGGTGGAATCTGTTTCTCTAATGATTTTCAAACAATACGAAGGCAAACGTATTCCTTCTTTGAAACTGATCTGCAAAAAGATGTGTTCTTTCTATGTGACGTCATCAGGCATGGTCGCTTTTTTTCATGCCGTCACAATAGTAAATTCAGAGGAAAACAAGAAAATTCGACGTCATATTCGGATTCTAACCGATGAAGAACTGAGATCAAACGAACCACACGTTGATTATTTTTTATATATACAATGGGTGTAGAAAGGGATAAATTGACGAAGAATTAGAGAAACATATATATATATATATGATATATAAACAAGTCTAAATTGAAAACTACGTTCAAACCTATGATTGCTTTGGATAAAAACCGCCATTTTTATACGTGTGCATGTAAAAAAAAATCGTTGTAGAAGAGTCTAAATACAGCCCAAACAACATTTTCCAAAAGACCAAAAAAGTTAAAAAGTATATTTAAACAAAACGCATTTGACTTTGTTCTTTAACCCTGCTGGCTGCCATTGGCGATTGCCAAATAAAATTGATCACAAGATGTTACAAAATGGATCTTAATATAAATTTAATACTAAACAGAAAACAATAAACTCTTGTGGCCCAGATGTTATGCCACAAACATAAGGTGTCAATATTTTTGTTGTACACCAGATCTAGATTTCGACAATATATGTCTCTTCAGTGATGTTAGGGATCGAAACGGTATTTGGAAGGCCATATAATTTACCCTCAATTTATGATAGACTCTTGAATTTTAAGAGTCAATATAGGATGAACGGATCATATAAACCGGAGGGAAAATATGATACGAGCCCAAACGAAAAAATATAAACAAGTCTAAATTGAAAACTACGTTCAAACCTATGATTGCGTTGGATAAAAACCGCCATTTTTATACGTGTGCATGTAAAATAAATTTCGTTGTAGAAGGGTCTAAATACAGCACAAACGACATTTTCCAAACGACCAAAAAAGTGAAAAGTATATTTAAACAAAACGCATTTGACTAACAGGTTGAACAACTGATGTTCTTTAACCCTGCTATTGGCGATTGCCAAATAAAATTGATCACGAGATGTTACAAAATGGATCTTAATATAAATTTAATACTAAACAGAAAACAATAAACTTGTGGCCCAGATGTTATGCCATAAACATAAGGTGTCAATATTTTTTTTGTACACCAGATCTAGATTTCGACAATATATGTCTCTTCAGTGATGTTAGGGATCGAAACGGTATTTGGAAGGCCATATAAGTTACCCTCAATTTAAGATAGACTCTTGAATTTATATATAGATTACTAATAAATTCAACATTTCCGGTATGAATAGTTTTAATTCACTAGTACTTTCATGTCTTAAATAACAATCTTCAGGTGAAACTATACATGATTAACGTAACAAAGTCAACCCTATTAAATATATATTTATATATTGAATATTTTTAAATATATATGTGGATAATCGACCTTCGCATGCATAGAAATAAGTGCCTGAAGTCTGTAAGCATCCTACATGTCTGCTACCTTTTAAAAGGTTACGTTTTAAATAATTTTATATTCATGTGTAAAAATAAGGTGTAATTTTAAAAATGTGATCAGGTTTTGTTGTTATGCCCATTTATGAGCATTATGTTTTCTGGTCTGTGCGTCTGTTTGTGCGTGCGTATGTTTGTCTGTTCGTCTGATTGTCCTTCTGTTCCGCTTCAGGTTAAAGTTTTTAATCAAGTTAGTTTAATCTGACTCAGACTTCTCTTGAACTGTGTATTACTACTTTGGCTAGAGATATAGGGGAGGGGTTTGAGATCTCAAAATAACATGTTTAACCCAACCGATTTTTGCGCCTTTTCCAATTCAGGAGCCTCTGGCCTTTGTTAGTCTTGCGATTTGGGCATCCACGTACTAAAGACACATTCTTGTTTTTAACTATTTTGACATATATATGTAGGACTCTAAAGTGCGATGATGACGCTAAAGTACGTAGGTCACGCTAAAGTGCGATGGTCCACGCTAAAGTCCGATGTTTCCATACGCTAAAGTGCGATGGTCCACGCTAAAGTCCGATGTTTCCATACGCTAAAGTGCGATGGTCCTTGAAAGTATAGACGTACGAAACGTAGTTGGATTATGACGTTAACAGTCGTTTATACAAACCAAAAATGAAAATGCCGGAAGATAAAATAAATAATGGGAGCGAACAGATGCATATTATTGTTTACGTTTACGTTAAAATATTGTCGATTTTATAAATGACGGTAAAATAAAGGTACACATTTTCAAGCGTAAATCATAAATTGTTCATTTGTTAAAACAGCAGTGTGTACATTGTAGTAAAATATAACATGTATTAATACTCGCTACAAAAAGGGGAAAGCTCGAACAACAACCCCTTTCTCTCGCATTTAAATTAAAGCTTGTACAAATAAATTTTATTTATTCCAACAATAACCGAATTTTGTGTTTGCAACTGGGTATGTGTTTACATTAATAGGCTGTGTAAACGGCAAGCTACATCCAATACGCCCCTCGTCCTGAACATGCAAGAAATATTTGCCATTGAACGACAACCAACAATCAATCCAATACGCCCGAATTGTTAAAAATGCATTTAAAGGAAATAAAGTATTTTGTGACACCTAAATAACCTTTTTATCAATTATTATTACCTGGTCAGTCTTCTAAATTTAGAAACAATCACATAAGACTACGGGTAAAGTAAAAGCCTGTTGACTTATATTTTATATCATAGCAAACTAGATTTTGCAAAAAGACTTGTGTTAGTGCCCTTGAACCTGTCTCTTTTGTTCCATCGCACTTTCATAGTGTGTTAATTTACGTTTTTTGATTGCGTTAAGCCTTCCAGTTGATATTTTATCGTGTGTTTTTCTATGTTGTGATGATATGCTATTGTTTCAGAAAAAGGGAGAAGGTTTGGTACTAATACAACGTTTAATCCCGCTGCAAATGTTTGCACCTGTCCTAAGTCAGGAATCTGATGTACAGTAGTTGTCGTTTGTTTATGTAATTTATACGTGTTTCTCGTTTCACGTTTTTTTTTATATAGATTAGACTGTTGGTTTTCCCGTTTGACTGGTGTTACACTAGTAATTTTGGGGCCCTTTATAGCTTTTTGTTCGGTGTGAGCCACAAGGCTCCGTGTTGAAGACCGTACATTGACCTATAATGGTTTACTTTTATAAATTGTTATTTGGATGGAGAGTTTTCTCATTGGCACTCACACCACATCTTCCTATATCTATATGCCATCGCACTTTAGCAAACAAACAACCATCGTACTCAAGCGTGAAACACCATCGTACTTTAGCGTACACAATCGCACTTAAGCGTTACCATCGCACTTTAGAGTACCATCGCACTTTAGAGTCCTACATATATAATGAATATTGTCATACTAATCAAAGACCAAGTCATACGTCACTAAGATGTGTGAAGGCGAAAGATAAACTAGTCACAGTGACATGAACTACAACAAAACAAATAAAATATATAATGAATACAGAGTTTTGTTTTGAACGCAATTATCATATAGAACGTGAGATAAAGGATACCACAGACACAATTAAATCTGCATGATATCTTGACTTACATCTAGAAATTGTCAATGAGGGTCATTTGAAAACATTTTATTACGACGAAGGACACGATTCCAGCTTCTCAATTTTGAACTTTCAATTTCAATGTAGCAACATTACAACAGCGCCTGCAAATGGAGTATATTTCAACTGATACGATAATCTAGGACGTGTATTTCCTACCATGATATCCTTTATAGATGGTTGTTTCTCATACGGAAGCTATTAACAGGAGCGTTTTAAGTGGTGAAGTTAAACTCACCACTTCTTAAACTTTATGGACTCATTCATGAATGGTTGTCCGTTATTAAATATCTTGTTAACAGACGACGACGCATCTTTACCCTCATGTTTGTCACTTTGAATTTTAAATCACGTGTCTACGATCTTTTCGGGATTCAAACTCACCTTGGCTTAGTAATGTATAATATTCAGTGGTAATTGGACGGAAGACTGGAGTTAATATAATTTAACAACGCCCTTAATATATTTTATTATGGATGCTTAACAAACTTTCTAGAAATGTTATTTGAACCAAGTGATGCAAATCATTGTTTTTCCTATACAAACCAAATATATGTCTTTATGTATTTGGTCTAAAGAGTTTCTATATTGTTGTTTATATCCCCTTTTCTGAACTCTATCATCTTAAACTTTGACTAAATCAGACAGATAAGAACTTTTTAAGTAGTATAGACACCTTCTGGAGCTGAAATCATACGATGAATGAAATTGTCTTTATTTTAGGTTTTGGTGTGAACAATTTCTGTATCGTTAATATGAACCCCATATCTCCTTTTATGGAATGTTTTACCTTTTGGAAGTTGAACATATGGTATGAATGAATGTACTCACGTCTTTTCTTGAAATCCTTTAGAGTTGTAGATGACAATTCTATATTATCCTCACTGTTTTCTTTTTCTGTATGTGCGTTTAACATAAGTCCCAATAAGTCTTGTCTTTTCTGAAACAAAAGTCCGTTCCTTTTTCTCAACGACATAAGTATTTGCTTGATTAGAGGGGCATAGCTGCTTTCATGAATTATAGGCACATGTCTACATATACACAAGAATATGTGGTACATTTGCAAATGAGACCAAATGACATAGAAGTTAAAAACTATAGGTAATCTTACAGCCATCCACAATAAGAACAGAATGAATATATATATATACAAATATCAAACAGGATCTACTACTAAATAGTAATTGTTTTATTTCAACCAGCTTTACAAACTTATATTTAGCATGCCGTCAACAATTTGTACTTTCAAAACTACAAAATAGCGATTTGTTGATGATGAACAATGTTTAGACCACTTTTTTATATGATAAAGAGAAAACATCAGATGCATGTTATTGAACAATATTGCTGAAAATTTAAGAGTACAATTAGTCCTATCCATCGTAAATGTCTTTTAACTCTTGGAATAAAGAAAACCTCTTTCTGAAACTAACTTAGCAATCTAGATATCACGATGTCCTCATTGCATTTATGATTGAATATTTGTATTTTCTCCTTTGCAAATGTTACATAAAGTTATTAGTATAATGTAATATTTCAAAACTCTGACTTTCTTACTTCAATAAAAGTAATTCAAAACATACCATGCTTTAATACTTTCTTTCTAAGACAACAGTAATTCAAAACCTACCATACTTTCCAACTTTTTTCCTAGGATAACAGCATTTCAAAACCTACCGTTTTTTCCGACCTTCTTTCTTCGATAACAGTGTTGACAGCAGAGTTAAAAAAAATCGCCATATCTTTGCTCATTGTTGATAATTTTAAGTATGGAAGCAATCTTCTTGTAAACGGGAAAAATACTGAAATTAGATAAGGAATAAAATAAATCTGTGGTAAGGGAACGTACAGCGATATGATTAAAATGGGTACAATTTAAAAGACACCAATACACAAGTTTTTTCTCTCAGATAAACTAGAAAAATGCTTGATTTAGACCCTATTTTGTCCCTATTTACTGAAAGGTTTGGGCAATTACCCCAAAATGAGTCCTGACTGTCTACTTGTGGTATTGAACCTTGTGGAACAATTATAGAGAAGTGACAATACTTATACACAAGTTATTGTTCTGAATCTAAAATGTTTGTTTTGGACCCCTTTTTGGTTCCTAATTGCTAAACGGTTGGGACCGTTCCAAAATAATCCCAACCTTTCTTTTGTGATATAAAACCTTTTGATTAACTTTCAAAGAGACCCATACTCTTAAACTTAAGTTATTTTTCGGAAACTAAATATGTCTTCGAACGACGACGACGCTGACGACGATGACGAAAACATGATAGCAATATACGACCCGAAAATATTTTTGTGGTCGTATAAAAAAAATGTTGGTCTCTTAATTCGTTTTCTTCCTTCATTATAAAGTAGACAGATTTATAAAACATTCTTTTTAAAATTTACTTTATTCAAATTATCTACCCTTATGTGGCAAAGTTGAACAAGCATTCCGAGAGTATTGCATGGCAATACATAATCCCTTACCGGTATTAAATTAATTCTACTGGAATAAAATGCTTAGTTTATCTATAAATTGATCATTTGATTAAATTTTCAAGGACCATAACTCTGCACAAAATCATAAGACCGAACCAAAATTTAAACTTGGTCAGTAAATTGTCAAAATGAATAGCGTCAAGCATGAGGAAAAAAACTGACATACAGACAGACAGACAGACAAACGAAGTGACGTACGTAGTGCAAATATAAATTCCCCTTCGACGAAGGAGAATTAAAAAAAATATTCAAACAAAAAGAGTCTTTTTATGTAAAATAATGCCGTAAATAGGACTAAACACATATTTTTACATTAAAAGTCTTACACATAAATAACATATAACTCTGAAAATTTGCACATTTCTTTAAAGATCGATAATGATTGTTATCTGCTATTTCAAAATCCAAGTGGAAAGAAAATATTCTCGGAGTGAAACGAACGGGTTTTGCATAAACAAAAGGGTACATTTCATTTAAAACAATGTAATATGTAGTGCGGTCTTTTAAGATACGAATGGTGTTATAGATGTATTTACTCACTGATAAGCAGAACCATTGGATTTTTGAACCCAGATGAAAAGGCTTTCTTCGCATTCTTGATAAACGCATTATCTGGATCGTTTTGGGCATCTACGTCCATACCGAAAGCTGTACTGGCTATTACATCCATTGAAAAGGAACCACAGTACCTGTCGAAAAAGGCAGTTTTTATTTCTGGCGTTGACGCCAATGACATGGACAAAAGCAGCCATACTTATCAAGCATACTTTTGGTACCGAGTGTGTAATATTCGAAATAAGCATATTGCTCGCAGATATACGAGAAAGAATATTATAAACAGTCATCAATTTAACATTTGTTCATTGTATATCCTTAATTTAGCAGGTTTCGTTCAGGTTAACCAAACATATACCGGTATTAAAGAATGTTTATTTAATAAAGGTCTGCAAGGGTTAACTAAAGTATAGAAATATGGTCGCCAATACTTCTTTCGATCGTTTGTATTCATGATAAGAGGCATGCAAGCACCTACTGCAGAAATAACGACGAAGTTAAATTCGGCCTGGTATGGAAAATTCAATGGATTAAAAACACTATACATCTGTATATTGTCGGTGTTGATGTTAAAAAATGACAGATCCAAATCATCTTACAATTAAAATTTACATAAAAACAATTTACAACAAGCATTCTGTGAGTATTGCATGGCAATAAACAATCCCATACCAGTTTAAAGTTCATTGTGTTGGAAATAATTCTAACTTGATCTTTAATTTGTCATGATAGAACTATACATAAAAAAGAAGATGTGGTATGATTGCCAATGAGACAACTGTCCACAAGAGACCAAAATGACACAGACATTAACAACTATAGGTCACCGTATGGACTTCAACAATGAGCAAATCCCATACCGCATAGTCAGCGATAAAAGGCCCCGATAAGACAATGTAAAACAATTCAAACGAGAAAACTAACGGCCTTACTCATATAAAAAAACCGAACGAAAAACAAATATGTTACACATAAACAAACGACAACCACTGAATTTCAGGCTCCTGACTTGGGACAGGCACATACATAAATACTGTGGCGAGGTTAAACATGTTAGCGGGATCCCAACCCTCCCTTAACCTGGGACAGTGGTATAACAGTACAACATAAAAACGAACTATAAAAATCAGTTGAAAAAGGCTTAACTCATCAGATTGACAAAAATACAAGTGGACGTGGCCGGGAACTTGTACTTGTATATGCCAATTATAGATAAATATCTTCAAGCAAAACGAAAAAAAGTGTGAAAAACTTATAATTTTAATGAATTTCCAAAGTCAAAGGACCAAAACTCTGCACAAAAACAGCAGACGGTACAACATTCGAATTTGATCTGTAACTTTTCATGTTAAAACAATACACCAAGGAAACGAACACTGTTTCTATAACTTATAATTATGCAAGACAAATATGTCCCACGTTAAAGATAACTACATGGATGATGTTTCCAGGGAACTCAGTTGAGTCACCCGCTACATTTCACGTTATAAAAGGCAATACTAGAGAACTGTTAAAGTCTTTAAGGGTAAAATGCATTGTGCATACGTTTCATTCAACACATTTGGTTTTGGTAAGAGAACGGACACGTATTTTGGGATGTACCTACAATTGGACGTTCGCAGGAACTTTCAGACGGACAAGAGTAACATTTAATCCCCTCCTCCGCCACATCTTATCTTTTTTAGGGTCATTATAAAAAGGAAAAACTTTCTTCAGGGTTTCTGTTACTAATTGGTATTTTTCTTACTTGCACACATCGACTATTTCTCCATTTTCTGTATCCTTCTTCATTTTTTCAACCATGTCATTAACACATTTCTGAAGCAATGGCATCATCTGAGAAGTATATTATTCACATATTATAATTTTATATTTCTAAGTGGCAGTCTTGCTTAATTTCTCACGAGAAAAGAAGATCTTGATATTACAAATAAAGGGAAAATTTTACATTTTTATGTGAAAAAGAAAGAAAAAAAATGGTACGCCCATTCTTATTTTTATTTACTAAAATCAGATGATCTATATTATCCCTTCCGTCAAAAAAAGAAAATGCAAAGGTATATACAACGTGAGCTTTACAAGTTTTGTACACCACAACTAGTCGAGATACTGTGGGTGGGTTTGTTTTAGTAACAGGAACGACGAAGAGCCTTTTTTCATTACCAGCTTTTGTTTTATGCAAGAAACCTTCTGTTGACATGTTATAAGGATATAAAGTCAACTTTACAATAAAGTCTTTATAACGAAAACTGTTTTCTTTAAACGAGCGCCATTTTGAATAAAAAAATCAATAAAAAAATATTCTCAGCCAAGTTGACCTTAGATGGATTTGGCTATTATGTTAGGTCCCGTTTGGTCATTTAATGGTCAGCTGATCATCTATTAAAATCCCTAATCTAGAACTTTGAAGAAACAGTCGAGCGCTTCTAATCGAAACGAATACCGATATTTTAATGAAAAGTGTCATAATTTAATCATTTCATGCAGATATGTAGTCTGTTAATCTACTACCCTGTCTCTTTTATCAACTACCTAAACATTTCTTTTTTTTCAATTTCAAATATTTTTTCATATTACTTGTTGTAAACATTTTTACGATTTTTGTTTAATTTAAGTTTACTTTGTCATATATCAGTGGCATACAACAAACATACCTTTTACTTTGTTTATCTTATGTCAGTCTTAATTTGTGATGTGATAAAAAAGGCAAAGGAAATAAATGCTATAAAATGTGATCTTTATTGCATAATAAATCTTAAGTAACTTTACATTATTGTAAATTCTGTTTTTCTTACCTGTCTCATTTTTCCGGAAGAAAAGGTGGGAGAAATTGATGACCTCAAAAACTTCCAGTGTTCGTCACGTGCAATTGATACGGCATCCTTTAGGTAGGGATCATTGTTATCACCTTCAGCCTTTTCAATATATTACAAAAGAGTAAAATTACAAAAATACTGAATTCCAAGGAAAATTCAAAGGGGGAAACTACCTAATCAAATGGCAAAATTAAAAGCTCAAACACATCAAGCGAATGTATAACAACTTTCATAATACTGACTTGGCACATGCTTTTTTCTAACGGAGAAAAAAGGTGGATTTATCATGGTTTTATATCTAGCCAAACCTCTCACTTGTATGACAGTCACATAAAATTCAATTATATTGACAACACTGTGTGAACAAACGAACAGACATAGTAGGTAAGTGTGTCAAAAATAGGGGTACAGTAGTTAATATTCTAATCTTAATCACCATGAAAAAAACAACATGTTACATAAAACCTTTTTTTAACGTATCGTTTTGCATAGACGTGATAGTCGGAGGAAGAGCTTGGAATTCTTAAGCTCCTGTTTGAAATTGACTGAACGTATTTGCCGACTGTACATAACATTTTCTTGATTATTCATCAACTTCAAAATAAATCTATAGACTATTTTACATACAGGCAAATATCTCATACCCATAAGTTGTCAAATAAATACAAATATGTATGTATAAACAAACACCGATTGTCTGAATCTTTTTTGTTTTAATCAAACAAGAAATAATGATCTAATGATGTCTCTATGCATCGATATATGCACATTGACTCCATCTTTTGTGTGGTTGAAAAAAAACCCACCAATAGTTAATCCACTTTTCACTGTGGGTTTACTTGCAATACATACCAGTCTGTTTGGAAATTTTGAGAAATCTTTAATGCAAATTTGTTTTATGATATCAACATCAGAGACCATTAATGAAGACATGTTTCCAAAATACTGCCTGCAATGTAACGTTAAGGGATTGAGCATATAATATTTCAATCATGAGATTAAAAGAATCGAGTATTTTGAAAGACAATTTATCCGTGTCATTCTCCATGTAGATCACAACAAACACTATGATCTTTCTTTCAATCGGTGCGAAAATACAAAATAATTGATTGATTTTTTGTTTATCTTTTCTAGCTTTTTGTTACATTGTGTGGACAAAAAAAACCTCTGTTCTTTACGACTTCCAATCTTTTAGACGTACCTCCACTACTTGACCAAATGAACAAAATTGGTATCTTTTTTAAAGATTTTTTATTAAACTATTTTTATGTCAAATGCTTTAACAGTTCGCGATTCAAGTATTTAACAGATATAATATCAAACTTTCATTATGTTCTATCTAAAGCAATTTGTTAAATCGAAGTAAGCTGTCATATGTAAGCATATATCTTCATTTATAACAATATTTATTGTTAAACATACCCAAAAAACTTTCCGTGTTTCTCCACCATTTCAATGTCTGCTTTTAACACACCCTATAATAGACGAAATCCGGACATATATATAATATATAAGTTAATTGCTATTAATAAGTATTGCATTGTGCATTGTGTTTAAATGTAATATCAGTATTCAGTTCTATTATAATCTTAAATCAATCCTAATTCTATCTTATTTTTGAGATATAGTTTTTCAAATGTGACGTCATTTTTGTGCTGTTTCAGAAATTCAAATGTGACGTAATTTTTGTGCCTTTTCACCACTTCGTATGTGACGTCATTTTTATGACTTTTTGCGTTGATGCCTGGACTAAGTCGGGTGTGTCTATTTTCTGTATTTTTTGGTCTTTGTATTATGTATTCGGTTTTTGTTTTCTGTAATTAGCTAAGACTTCAGTTTTATCATGTATATCCTTTATATTCATTTGATAAAATTTACTGTTTGCAATAGCATAAATTGTTCTAAATAATAAGGATGTTCTTATCACAAGCAGAAAACCCTAGCCGTATTTGGCACAACCTTTTTCAACTTTTGATCCTCAGTGCTGTACAATTTTGTACTTATTTTGACTTTCGAACTTTTATATCTGGGCGTCACTGGTAAGTCTTGTGTGGACGAGGCGCGTTTTTGGCGTATTGAATTTTAAACCTGATGCCTTTTGTTATCTATTATTCATGTGTTTCTTTGCCTAATACGTTCTCCTATTTATTTGTATTATAGTCCTGTAATATTATGTTGTCATTTTAATGTTATATTTAGCATTGCCATTAAAGTGCGAGGTTTGGCATGCCACAAAACCAGGTTCAACCCACCATTTTTTTCTTTAAAAATGTCCTGTACCAAGTCAGGAAAATGGCCATTGTTATATCATAGTTCGTTTCTGTGTGTGTAACATTTTTACGTTGTGTTTCCGTTGTGTCGTTTGTTTTTCTCTTATACTTTAGTGTGAATTCACATTACTATAAGACGTGTCACGGTACTTTTCTATACCAAATTCATGTATTTGGTTTTGATGTTATATTTGTTATTCTCATCGGATTTTGTCTAATGCTTAGTCCGTTTCTGTCTGTGTTACATTTTAATATTGTGTCGTTGTTCTCGTCTTATATTTAATGCGTTTCCCTCAGTTTTGGTTTGTTACCCCGATTTTGTTTTTTGTCCATAGATTAACGAGTTTAGATCAGCGGTATATACTACTGTTGCCTTTATTTCTTTATATTTAGCTGACCAGAAATAATTTACTTTGTTTAGAATAATTCAGCATGTCCTTTTTAAGAGAAAAAAACACCTTCAACCTAACTTCATATTATAATCAGAATGTGTTTTTCATAACATCTCGATATAATTGGTCGATATTAGGCAATTGTAAATATTTGATAATTAAGCGGAGATTACATGAGCTTCGCGTGTTTTGTTTGCGAATTTGACCATGACTTTTAACTCGATATCGGATTTGTTCAAGGGTATTATAATATGTAGCGCACTAGAGACTAAATGTATTCACGTTTCCGGGCCACAGTATTTTGATGGTGGGTGTTCATATCATCCAAAGCTTTAGCTCAAAATGTTCTGTGTCCATATACACTTGTAAAAAGTTTTCCGTACACCTATTTTGTAACTTTTCATTCGTCCTGTTCGTATAAATTTGTAGAATTTTTTTAGAAACATTAAGTCTGACCTTTTTTATATAGTGCATAAAATTTCCCAAGAATAAAGTTGGCCGAGGCCCAGGAATACCAAATCTCCAGAAGAATGTTTGGCAGTATAAAGAGTACCTACAATAAAAAAAAAAAACTACTATTAAAGCAATATTTATTTTAAAAACAGTTAATTTTGATAACAAAATCTTACTTTTTTTGAACCAGTTATACATGGTCTCTTTCAAATGAATGTATCTATCAACTATCAAAGAAGCACCGTGCGCCGAATTTAGATCGTTATGCGTTTGAAGTAGAAGAGACGGTCTTGTTTTGGTTTCGTGATGAAGACTGCTCTTTTTAGGAAAATTGTATCAAGAGCTGACTTGAACTCCGCGTTTAAAAATGTTAAACACACAAGGCTATGCCTAGTAACGACTATCGATCCTGCATATGCAATGGGCAACCATATCGAAGTATGCTGTACACCTTAAAAGTTTGTAAAATAATTTGTATTGCATTGGCAATTATAGTGACGAAGATAAAACTAACAGTACACGATCTAGACTAAACATTTACTATTTTAAACAACCTATAACACATATCCTATACAAATTTCAGGTAATAGGGCGGTTTAATATCACTCGGCGTTACTAAAAGGTAAATGAACTTCTTGCAGAGCCAAAATTCTTAAAAGTAGATTTTTACACTTGCTACTTACAAACACATTGTCATGAAGAATAATAAAATCGTAAGCAGCCATCCTGGAATTGTTGCGACCCCAAAGAAATCCATGTTAAACTGTTTCTGAAGTTAACTGATAAACATAATAAATATAGCAATATGAGATAATATTATGATACATTTTTCTATAAATAGGAATGATCATAGTGTGTATGGAGGGCTACTTGTGACAAAATTGACTCACTTAAAGGATTAATCATTTCACAGTTTCTTTTACATTTACAGTAATATTTGATTTTCTGCTACATTAAACAATTTTACGTGTTTTTGTGTATGCAAACTATTTCGACAACATCGTCGGTTTTTAATTATACCATAATGTATTGCTTCAAGTGATACACGAAAATAGTTTTATTTGAAAAATCTATATTATAAGCTATTTATGTAAGGGACAAATAAATTCTTAAGCTCGAAAATTCAAAATCAAGACCACTAGGTATATTTTTAAGTAGAATAAAGGACGCGCATCTCTGACTTTACCATCTTTAAAAAACCCCAAAACTAAAAATTATAAAATGTAATGATAAATACTGGGGAACTTTATTACTGAAGGGAAGATAACAAAATATACTAGTTATGTAATTGTCGTGTAGAAGTTAGTCACAAAATGCACGATCCGCAAAGCGAGCCGAATTTCTTTATTAACCGGAATTTGAATCTGTGCTTCTGGGTCGAACGGGCCAGATCATTTATTCAATTACATGATTTTGAAATAAAGCTTTGGTAAGTCCAGTTTACATTGAATACATTGAAGATAATTTGTGCTTTGTCTGTCGTTATGTACGACAAATGATACTGTTTCTTAACTCAGTTTATATGTTCTGGTTGTGTCCATTCTTTCACTGACATTCATAGAAATATATAAAGTTTTAAAAGGTTAGAACCACAAATTTAGCATCACAAATTTAGCATATACTAAATCTGAATGGAATACGCCCAACAAAACCTGAATTAATTTCACTGCAGCATTATTTTCAACATGTCTTTCAATCTTTACTAAAATTCCTATTGATACAGTCCATTGTACTTAAGGATACTTGCAATATAACGACTTATTTCTAAACAGGTCCTCGAATATTGAACGCCTAATGATAACCCCAAAAGGCCATTTCGAGATTTTATTGAAATTTCTGAGTATACGTCCCAAAAAAAATGTATAAGAAGGATATCATTACCCAAATTAAAATTTTGTTGGAAGTAAAGCTAACTTGCAAGTATTATTGTTTGGCAACACATCTACTTGATAAGGTCGTGGTGTCTTTCGATACGTAATTAACATTTAAACTTATAATGTGAATCATTATTTTAAGCATATTATATAGGATATTCAATAATTAATTTTAAAGATTTGACACTGTGAATGAAACACATGCAAGGCAAATTAGTCATACGCCTTAAAGCTTTAACCAAATGATGTTTGATCTGCATATTGCATATTTTGGCATTAATATTGATTCACTTATAGGGTCTTTGCATCGGAACTAAACACATTTATTATTAATAAACCAGTTGTTGGCATGACACGGGTTATGTTCTTCTCATATATGTTATCATGTTATGATACTAAACCCCTCACGGGGAGGATTGTGCCTGATATTCATATGATGAAGACATATTTTTTCAATCAGTTTAATTGAAATCTGGAGCTGGCATGTCAATTAACTGCTTGTAGTCTGATGTTATTTATGTATTATTGTCATTTTGTTTATTTTCTTGGTTACATCTTCTGACATCAGACTCGGACTTCTCTTGAACTGAATTTTAATGTGCGTTTTGTTATGCGTTTACTTTTCTGCATTGGCTAGAGGTATAGAGGAAGGGTTGATATCTCACAAACATGTTTAAACCCGCCGCATTTTTGCGCCTGTCCCAAGTCAGGAGCCTCTCGCCTTTGTTAGTCTTGTATTATTTTAACTTTTAGTTTCTTGTGTACAATTTGGAGTTTAGTATGGCGTTCAATATCACTGAACTAGTATATATTTGTTTAGGGGCCAGCTGAAGGACGCCTCCGGGTGCGGGAATTTATCGTTGCATTGAAGACCGGTTGGTGACCTTCTGCTGTTGTCTGATCTATGGTCGGGTTGTTGTCTCTTTGGCACATTCCCCATTTCCATTCTCAATTTTATATTCAGATATAATACATACAATTTGAATAAGAATTGCATAAAAATCACGTAGTTGTTATGTTAGTTACACGTGTTGTTTTTTAAATGAAGGTTTTGCAAGTCTTCCAGGTTATCACCCTGTATGGTTACTTATGTTTATCACAAGTCAATTTACGTTAAAAGAAGGTAGGGGTCAGAGTGAAGTATTTCTTAATATAATCTCAATCCGTATTCTATCTATTTCCTCGATGCATAAATGGTTCGGACAATCTACCATACATGAAATTATATTTTTACCTGGGAGATATACTGTTATCTCTACTCATGTATTTACCATAAACGGTAATGCTATGAACATTTATTTATAAATAGAAATCGTATATGGAAATAAATAGGTACAAAAACGATGACACAACTTTGTACATGATCCATGATTTCTTACATTATGTAAATGTCATAATGATTTGATGGAAATCAGAAATCAAACGGCATGCAATAAAAGCGATAAACATGATAAAATCATTCGTCAAGAGTATATTTTTAGTTTCATGTCCATTTTTTTTTAGGTTACTGTCGACCATTCTCTCAATCGCATTTTGGACAGTATTAATCCAACGGCTGAATTTACAAAGAAAGTATATACCAATGAGTAGAATACTGAGGCAGATATAAAAAGACCATTTTCTTCTTTAGTGATTGATTTAACCATTGGTGAATGCCCAGTTTACACACTAATAATCTGCAGAAAAATAGTAAATCCTCATCAATCTCATTCCAGACATTGCCAGTGTTAATGCTATTTTATTTTCACAGGCACTTGCCTCAGAAAAATAAATCTGTATACCTTTCTATAACACAAGGTACTTAACTCACGATTTAGAAAAATGTCAGGCGGTGACGAAATTTCCTTATATGCCGATTTCTCGGCTGTCAACCCCACAAAACTTGTTATTTCGTAAATCTGAATTGATTTATCTTCAAATGTGCTAAGTACCTTGTGTTATATAAAGGTATACAGGAATTGTTTTTCTGAGAAGAGTGCCTGTGTTTATTTTGTAGGGACTTTAGTATCCAATAGTTATCAAAGGTGCCAGGATTATAATTTAATACGCCAAACGCGCGTTTCGTCTACATAAGACTCATCAGTGACGCTAAAACCAAATAGTAAAAAAGCCAAACAAGTACAAAGCTGAAAAGCATCAAGGACCCAAAATTCCAAAACGTTGTGCCTAATACAGCTAAGGTAACATATTCCTGCGATAAGAAAATCCTTATTTTTTTTTAAAACAGGAAATTTATCAGAAGGACCATATAATTGATATTCATGTCAACATCGAAGTGCTGACTACTGAGCTGGTGATACCCTCGGGAACGAAAAGTCCACCAAGAGTGGCATCGACCCAGTGATGTAAATTGTTATTAACGGTACCAGGATTATAATTTAATACGTCAGATGCGAGTTTCGTCTACATAAGACTCATCAGTAACGCAAAGACCAAATAGTTAAAAAGCTAAACAAGAACAAAGTTGAAGAGCATTAAGTACCCAAAATGCCAAAACGTTGTGCCAAAAACAGCTTAGGTAATGTATTACTGGGATAAGAAAATCCTCAGTTTTTTTTAAAATTCAAAGTTTTGTAAACAGGAAATTTATCAAAATGATCATATAATTGATATTCATGTCAACACCGAAGTGCTGACTACTGGACTGGTGATACCTTCGGGGACGATGCATCTTGTGTATCGGTGAATATCTTATGTATGACAACTGTTACAGTTAAATCGACATATTGTTTCAACGGCGAAAATTTATACGGATATCTAATTCAAATATTTCTACATAATATGCATATCAAAGAAATTATCTTCATATTCCATCAACATATTTTAATGCAATTTATCGATTCTATCATAAAGAACGTGTCCCCCTATTCGTTTGAGACAAACTATAATGCATCTTCAGACCTATGCGTATGATAAAATACACAATCAATAGTTGTCATAGTTTATAGTTTGTTGAAGTACAGTGTTTGGATTTCTCTCTGTCCTTTCAATTAGGGAGCACCTAATCGTACCACTTTGAACTTATGTGTAGTTTGACAGTTCAAGTCTCTTGTTACTATCGTATGCTGTTTATCTCTATCTATTGAAAAATGGGAGCAGCAACCTTAAAACAACATACGTGCTCATCTACTGCTGAATGATTTTGTGGGTCGTTCTGTATTATTATATGGTGTATAAGACCCCGTTCACACTAGAATTGGTTGAATTGATCTTATTTCGACTCGATCTAAATAAAACTATTTAGAGTTCACATCATCTTCAACCATAAAGATTGGTTTCATATGTACCAGTGACAGTAGTAGTACCACTACATTCACACTACAAGTGAGAATGCAACATCACTGCCAAACTTACATTGACGTTATTATGTTTATTTAAAGGGGCACTAGCTGTCAAATTCATGGTCACAGATTTGTCTCAAATTCTCATATTTGATTTATAACAATGTAAAAAATTTATCCAAACTACCAAAAGTCCAAAAGAAACAGTTTACAGAGCATGGGGTAGAGAATATGTAGGTTCGTTTCGTGTGAATTTTAGTCCACACGCCATCTGATTAACTATCGATTTGACCTCAAATTACCATATAAGCGATGTAAACATAATAAAGATATGAATAGATTAAACCAACACGTGCAATTAGATTTTTATAGGTCTGTTTGATTTCATTTTATAGATTAAACATATATGTTTCTCATTGTTTTTAACCGTATTAGAATGATTTTATATGGATCGAATAAGTTATCAAATGGTTTACCTTAGTTTCACTTTCATTGTTGACATTCTTTTTCTTTAAAAATAACCAGTACACGTACAATGCATGCGTTGTCAATCTCTAGCTAGGGGTTAAACTGAAGTTCACATGAATACGGATTTAATGAGGTCGACTGATTCACTTGCAAGTGAATTAGCAAATATCAATGTTTCTTCGCTTAATTTGATAAAATTGAACTATTTTGGCTGCTAAAAGCGAATTATTATTTCACTATTTCACTTTCATTATTGATTTAACAAAAAAAATCTTACTTTAGATTTTTTATATATCTCGTAGCTAGTACCCCTTTAATCAAACTAATGAATTGATACACACAAGGTAATGAAGTTATTGTTTCAATTGAATTACATGTTCTGTTCTGTTTTCGTTAATTTTCAGCCTTCTCATGTTGGACATACACTTTGTTAAAAATTGCAAATTATCTTCAATTCGTACTAGTGAAGATCGATTTCTGAGTTCACATTTAAAGTTAGATCGGTTAACTTTAGATCGATTCAAACTAAACTACCTCTGTTGGTGTTTAAATTTAGACTGATTCAAATCGACCCAAAGCGTTTGCATTAGGCTTAAATCGATCTCGAGTGAACCGATCAAGTTTGAATCGACCTAAATGTATAAGTGTGACCAGGGTCTTATCTATGTATAAATACAAACATTTGTATAACATGTTTAACCCCGCCACATTATTTATGTATGTGCCTGTCCCAAGTCAGGAGCCTGTAATTCAGTCGTTGTCGTTTGTTTATGTGTTACATATTTGTTTTTCGTTCATTTTTTTTTTTTACATAAATGAGGCCGTTAGTTTTTTCGTTTGAATTGTTTTACATTGTCTTATCGGGGCCTTTTTAGCTGACTATGCGGTATGGGCTTTACTCATTTTTGAAGGCCGTACGGTGACCTATAGTTGTTAATGTCTGTGTCATTTTGGTCGTTTGTGGATAGTTGTCTCATTGGCAATCATACCACATCTTCTTTTTTATATTTGTATACAACTTCTATACAGCTCTAGATTATTATGGCAATTGTTTTCTATTCGTTCATTGTGTTTGAGGTTTTGATTGTTCATTGTGTTTGAGGTTTTGATTTTGCCATTTGATAAGGGACTTACCGTTTTGAGTTTTCCTTGGAGTACGATATTTTTTTAATTTCATTTTTGAAACTCTGCCGTTTTGTCATTAAGTTGGGTGATTTTGTAATCACTGCAGATCTTTTATAACCTCTTATCTTTAATAACAGCTTTGTGTACATATACTTGTTTGTTGTGAAAGGGCTAAATGCTTACCTCTATATGTCTTTTGCCTTTAGGTGTTGTGTTGTGTTGCTGTTTCATTGATATAAAACAATATACAATTATAGCCTTTGTATGAGGTCGATACGAGGTTATATCGACCTAAGAGAAGCATATTGACTGAGGACGAAGTCCGAGGTCGATATGCTTCTCTAGGTCGATATAACATCGTATTGACCTCTACCAAAGGCTGCAATTGTTATATTATTAATCAACAACTATTGCATGAACAATGTAAAATTGGGGATTTCTAGAATGTATTTTTAGTAACATGCTGTATTCCCTGTGCAATATGCTGTTTTTGACCTACGAAAAGCTTAACACAACAGTATTGGCGTGCAATCTGAGTAAATACAAATGTACATGTGATCAAGTTTTAACGAATCACAAATCCTTAAAAATATTCGATTAATAATATTATCTTTTTTAAGTTCACCTAAATTTTCTCATTATTAGTACTTAAACTGACGATTTTTACACAAAAGAAAGGAATGATTGTTGTGAAATGGTTCTTCTATCCCTTTTTTGGTATGAAACGAGATTTCTTTCAAAACCTTACTTTTTTCACTTCTTTACAATAAGCCATTACTGCCAAATTAATTTAAAACTGAACATTTCTATACAATTAGATTCCCAGAAATATTAAGTGTCGCATCATTGCTACAACTGTATTAGATAGTTAAGTTTCTCCAATAATAATTCTTGGTTAATTCTGAAAGATTTTTAATTATAGGTTCCGATTTTAAATTTGGAGAGAAAAACAACCAGCGTTTCTAGTATTCAAGTTTTTTCCCAGTTATGACATAACAAGAAGTTATATTGATGTTTTCATATTACAAGTCTTGTTTTGTAGTTCCAGAAGAAAAAGATAAAAATGGAATACTTAAAAGAGGATTATGTAGATTGCCCTTCAACCATCATTACATTAATTCTGCTTGCTTTACAAATTGGGTGAAAATTAAAATAAAATAAAAAGATTTAGTGACACGAATCGAAGATACACACGAAGGAATCGTTTGTTTGGCTTTAAATCTATTTTGATCTGAGCGTCACTGGTGAGTCTTAAATAGATGAAATAGTCTGGTGTAATGAATTATAAGCATGATACCTTTGATAACTTATCATGCTTATTGCATTAGGGACTTGGAAACTTAGTCTTTTAATTATTTCTAATTTATGAACGGACCAGTGAAGAAAATAATGTAGCAGTATCAACCCAGTTCTATATAAAACAATATGAAAAGACATTTAATAAATTGTATGCGTTAGTACACTTTTCTGAATTTACCCTCACCAGGAATTGTCAACGCAAAAGAGTGGAAGTTACAAACAACGTACAAGACGTATGTCACGCAGCACGTTGATAATCCTACAGGATGTTACTATACATAATTGAATTGGGTTTGTTTGAACGCCGCTGATAAGCCTTGTGTAGACTAAATGTGCGTCTTGTGTACTAAAATTGCAAGACTGGATTTGTTCTACTTCTTTTAACAACCAATATTAAGGTAGATGCTTCCGCTGGTGTACATTTCGTATCCAAGAGGAACACCATTAAAGTAGTATGTACTCCGTGCCGACATGACATAATTATGCAGTCATTTTTGTATGTTCACAGTTCATTAAAAGTCGAATCCGTTCAAAACACTTAAGAAAAATACCTTCTGATTCAAAGCAACTAAATAAAGGCAACAGTAGTACACCGATGTTCAAAACTCATAAATCGATAGGAAAAAAAAATCCAGGTCATAAACCAAAACCGAGGGAAACGCATTAAATACAAGTAAATGACGACACAACATTAAAATGTAACACAAACACAGAAACGGACTAAGCATTAAACAAAATCCGATGCAAATAACAAATATAACATCAAAACTAAATACATGAATTTGGGATAGAAAAGTACCGTGACATGTCTTATAATAATGTGAATTCACAGACAAATATAAGAGGAAACAAACGACACAAAAGAAACACAACGTTTAAATGTAACACACACAGAAACGAACTATAATATAACAAGGACCATATTCCTGACTTGGTACAGGACATTTTTTAAAGAAAAAAATGGTGGGTTGAACCTGGTTTTGTGGCATGCCAAACCTCCCTCTTTTATGGCCATGTGAAATATAACATTAAAATGACAACACAACATTACTGGACTACAATATAAATAAATAGGAGAACAATTGACAAAGAAACACACGAAGAATAGCTCACACAAAAGGCAACAAGTTTAAAATTTTAATTCGCCAGAAATGCATTTTGTCCACACAAGACTTACTAGTGACGCCCAGATACAAAAGTTTGAAAGCCGAATCAAGTACAAATTTGAACAGCATCGAGGACCAAAAGTTCAAAAAAGTTGTGCCAAAAACGGCCCGGGTTTTCTGTTAGGTACAAGAACATCCCTATTATTTAGAATAATTGATACTTTTGCAAACAGTAAATTTATAAAATGACTATATAAAAGATATACATGATAAAACTGAAGTATTAACTAATTACAGGAAACCACCGAAATACATTACATAACCCGACAAAATCCAACACAAAAAATAGACACATCCGAATTAGTCAAAACCTCAACGCCAAGTGACGTCATATTTGAAATTAAAAAAAATGACAAAAAAATGACGTCACATTTGAATTTGTAAAACAGGACATCAAAAATGAAAAGTGACGTCACATTTGAATGAATAAAACTATCTGTCAAAAATAAGATAGAATTAGGATTGATTAAATATTATATTTGTACTAAATACTGATATTACATTTGATAACAATGAAAATTGCAATACTGAGGTAGCAATTAGACAATTACCTATAGTCTATGTCCGGTTAATTCAGAATCAAACTGCAACCGTAATGCATCATACAAATTACGTTGAACCAAATCAAATCTAATAAATGAAGGCGGTGATTAATTTTCTTTAACATTACACATGAATATAACCGAAAAGACGTCAAGACATTTGACAAAATCCGATGAGAAATAAAATATAACATCAAAACTACAAACATGAATTTGGGATAGACAAGTACCGTAACACGTCTTATAGCAATGCGAATTCACACTCAGCATATCAGTCACAATCGGGAACAAGTCACATTTGGTAATTAAAAGATAAGACGACGTAATGACAAACTACAATCTAACAGGTGGTAAAAATGTCCTTAGCTAGTTTGGTCAAATACACATTATTAGGATCAACTAGTTCGTGATGGTGTTCGTAAAATTTACGGAGTGTCAATTTTAATCTGTCCTCTTCGTAACTTTGTTGGAGCAGTTTCTGCGGAAGGAGCAAACTTCTGTATATGAAGTCCGTATAGTGTGAACAAGCACGAGAATAACGTATCAATTTAGATAAGTAAACACCATACGAAGGGGCAAAGGGTATGTTACTGCTGAGAAATGGGAAATTGATAATTGGGAAGTTGAAATCGTCCTGTTTATCATAGATTTTCGTGTTAAGTCGTCCATCTGCGTCAATATTGAGGAAAAGATCAAGGTATGAAGCAGTCCTTCTAGTATCAGTAGTATCCTTAATTTCAAGTTCACTGGGATATATGTGATGTAAGTATTGGCTGAAATATGGGTTATTCAATGATAGAACTGTAACGCCGCCTCCCTGGTGCTAGAATCGGCCACCAGAGAACACAGAGTCACAAAGAAAAAGAGAGTAAAATAATCTATAAAGTGTAAGGTACGACGTCCACTGTTTACCGTCGGACCAAAACACGTTACAGAAAGGGAGATCGTATACTTGTGTTTATCTATAATTCTCAGTTATGAAATAAAATATCTAAATAAATAAAGTTTCATATTTTATTAGTACGAGAAGAAATAATCTCCGTTGGAGAGAATGGGTCTTGCAGGCTCTGTCACTGGTCTGGTCGAGTTCCCGGTAATGATTGGTCTTACGTAGACATACAACACTACTATACGGAATCTGTACGTGAAATAAAACTTCTTAACAAACTAACATATACAAATCTGTAGTATCATGGAAACAACAGCCAAAATAGCAAATTACAAGTCTTACATTGCTTGCAACATTAAACATCTCAGTAACAACTATCGTTTATTCTCAATAATGTAAAGAAACTATACAGACATAGGTTTACATATAAAAAGGGGGAATGCCGTCATTACAGAACATCATCAATATATCGGAAAGTAAAATTAAAGAATTTCGCAAGGTGTTTTTTCTTTTGTCTTTTAGAAGGTTTTGAATGAATTCTGCTTCATACGAGTACAAAAACAAATCGACCAGTAGGGGTGCACAATTAGTACCCATTGGAATACCGACTGTCTGTTTAAAGGTAAGTCATCCAAATTCAACAACTATATTGTCGATCAAAAAGTCCAGCATTTTGATAATATCATCTTAAGTATATTTTTCTGTTAGATTCAGTGCGATTCTTCACAAAATATGAATTATTGTAACCCAAAACAAGATTGAAATCGAAGATTAAGCAGTAAATCTTTCGAATTTTTGAGAATCCACATCGGGTTACCACCACTGGTAGAATAAATCTCATCACAATATTTTTGAAGCCCATCTTTAACTGTAGAAAGAATAGTAGTCAGTACTTTGGAAAGATGTTTAGTCGAACATTTTGAAGATCCAGCTATGTATCGTTCTTTATATGGAGTTTTGTGTAATTCATGTATCCAGTATAATGCTGGTAAATTTTCTTCATTTTCTTTGATGTTGATACCAAAAGAAAGAAGGACAGATTTATGATTTTGTAAACTTTCGTCCTTGGTAAATGATGTTAAAGAATATGTAGGGTTACCAGTAGTTTTATTTATTCCAAGCTCTGTTGTTAGACATTGCAAATAATGGTTTTTACATTTGAAGACAATATTATTTGAGGCTTTATCTGCTGGAACAACGACATATTTGTCATGCAAAGAGGATAAAGCATCCACAAGATCCGGATTCTTGAAAGGGTTAGTAACTCATGTACCCATATTACATCGTATATTTCTCCCGATTTCTATGAAGATCATTGTGTCTCGAAACAGACCTGATTCTGCATTGTTACTTATTTTTCATACAAACACCAGAGCATTAAATTCTGTAATATTTTTAGAGAGTATTCCTTATTTTATCAAAGTAAGTTACTACGAAATATGGCTACCATATAAATGTGTAAGGAAACATAAATAGTTTATCAGATATAAAGTACTTTCAATTTGATTTCAATATCTGCAAAAAAGTCTTTGATACAATTTTTCAAATACTGTTTACTTGTACCTATGTATTTTTTGTCTGTCATAAACTGAAGTGTTCCTTTTGTTCCAAAAAGCATTGCCTTTTCCTCTTAGTACTTTATTCTTCTAGAATGCGATGACTAAGTACTGGAAACTTCTTTAACTCGATTAGACATGGTTATACTCTAACTTGTTATTCTAAGGTCGTGATAATTTCTGGTCATTGATATAATTTATTTACGTGTATTCTAGATGTTATGAACTACATTGCTAGTAACAATGTCACTTGATTTAATATATTCGATAAAACTATATATTTACAACAACTAATGTTTCTGGCTATAAGATAATCATCATAAATTATCAAAATCCGTAAGTTACAATGTCTATTTGTCACACAAAACAGTAAAATTCAAATAAAACCTTTTTTTATTCTTCGACAATTGAATTATCTGGTAATCTTTCTGAATTATCCTTTTTATTATTGCATTAAACAGTGCTTAATAGATAAATAAATGTATCTTAATAAAATACAAATAGTAAACAGCACATTTTGCTATCTTATTATTTAAAAATATCAAAGCAAGGTTGTTCCAATATGTTCATAACTGTCACTAGTATATTCAGGGGGATATTTAACAACAGGCGGTGGAACCGGAATTACTTTCTTTGGAATGCTTAAAAGGCGTGAATCATATACATATCGTCCATTATTTCTATTATATTCTTCATCTTGAATACTTGCATGTCTCGGGACATTGCATCACTCGATAAGCTATCACCCAATTTCAAAATAGAAGTTATTGGAACTTGGTTGTCATTTTCTTGTGGATTCTCTGATTCGACGATAGGTTTATCCAATCGCATTTTATCGTACCCATTATTTGACACTGGTACGCTTTCCTTGAATTCCTTGCTGAGTGCCGTGACAGGCTTAGAATAAACTTTACAACTTGATGCAGGTGCTGACTGTCGTCTTCCAGGTTTATTGACCACTGCATATTCTGGACTTTTGCTCCCACCTTCAACGGAAGCAGCAGATGTTTCGGCCTTCTGTGGTGTTGAGGACTCCGGGTTACCATCTGTATCTCGTCTCCTTAATTTAACATTGGCTAGTGCAGCTAATAAAATATTATGTCTAAGTTGTTCTGGGTTTGATCTAAAACTATAATACCACATATTAATTATTTAATCACTAACAATAGCCATCGTTAATTCTAAAAGAATATTTACCTAAAAACTGTCAGTAAATTTATGTTTAACAAACATTATTATATTTATGAAATATGAACTTCATTTAGTTTATAATATTTATTAAACGTATGTTTTACATAATAATCTTATTTTAGAACTAATTCAGGAGATGTATTCGCTCTTATTATTTCCAAATCAAGTTTTTGGAGTACATTTAGTATCAAATTATTTTTGTAGTTGATATTTACAACCATAATTTAAAATTTTCAACTTATCTTTAGTATATTTTACTGATAAATGAAATCTATTGCTCTCAAATTTAATTAGTGCTACTGTTACTCACCTTTTTCTCGCAATTAATATTAAAATGACGATAACTGCAGCCAGTAAAACAAGTCCTAATGCTATAAACAATCCTGAAAAAAGTAAACCAACAGTTTTAAACAAGTAAATTGCAAAATAATTTAAGCTATTAGTATGAAGAGTACACAAATGATATGTAATATAAGTTTACTAGTTATAAATTCGTTATTTTCATGGTATAAAAGCCACCAGACAATATTTATTACCAACAATTGTGTGTGTTTTTTTAATTTTTCAATTAATTGATATGACCTCTTCTTATGGTCTATATTTAACTTTGTCTACGTTATTTTTTTTTTCAGTGACCAACATGAGAGTGTACGACAGCTCATCAACATTTCTTTTCTGAAAGAATAATGGGCAATTCAAATCGGCACCCCAAGGTGCAAATATGTCTCTATCGGGGCTTTAAATATGGTGTATCTCATCTCCTGTAATCTAATTAACATTATTATGATGTCGATACTTCATTCGACTAAATAGGAATATGAATCATAAAAAAGGAAAAAAAATACACCCTTGATCTTAGACTTGTAGCATGTAAATAAAGAAATTGTAATGAAATTGATATACATGTACAATTACAATTGCTACAAGAACTTCTGTAAAATATTATTCCAGATTTGTTAATAACAATAATAATGAATAAAACTTGTGGTATAATACGTCAACATACCATTATTGAAATGTTGATCCATATCGGTAGTAAAGGTATACATAATGCAGTTAGTATACTAATAGAAATGACTTTACAGTAGCAGACATTTTCTCAAACAAACAAATATACAATCACCACAAACAATATTTATTTAGCATTCTACACCCAAAAGGTTTCTGTAAAAAAAATAATACCAATTTTAAGTCCATCGTCGTCCTGTTCTTGTATTAACTGCGTTCCTGATGTGGTTGTACTTGTTGATGTGGAAGGAGGCAGATAACAACCATCAGAGGTGGGATATCCAGGAGCTGTAATATTAATGTATGTTAAGATATAGAATACTATAAACTTCGAATTATGGTTTGTATCTATACTGTTAGTATTTTTCTTTTTCAAAGCTTTTTATCTACAATGTTAGTATTTTACTTGTGTATACCTATATTTCTGTGTGTCATGTACGTTTTTATTCGTATGCTAGTTTGTCTTTTAATTTGTTTTTTAACCTTTCCTTTGTGTAACTACTTTGTTGGACTTCAAATTTTTAAAAGTGTCAAAATATGTTGTAAGCCTTGTAATTGTTCAGGTGTGAATAAGACTGTTGTTGGAATTACATTTTCCCAATTGTGTCGAACTATGATTTGTTATTTATCAAATGTCTGTAAATATGTTGCTAGCTTTTAACTTTTAAAATGTGTGATACTATCTTATTTGTCATGTACTTTTTCATAATGTGTGTAAATTTCTTGTTTGTTTTCTTACTTTTTCAAATTTGTGTTCTTTGTTGTGAGATCTGTAATGTTTGATAATGGGTGTTACTTTATTGCTGGCCTCATGTACTTTTAAAATGAAAGACAAAAGTGTATTTTGGTCTTGCATTTATTCAAAGTTATGCAACTTCTGCAAGAACGTTGTTGTTTCTCTAGCGATGTTAAGGTAGAAGTCCTATGCATTAAACTTGCGTATTAATTCTCGTTTTAAGGTGTTAGACTATAAAGAGTATTGCACGGGAGGTATGTTTAGGTTTGATTACTTTTTTCAATAGAAAATACGGTGTATAAATATATTTAAGAGTCTATATTTAAAACTTACGCAGTTCACAAATAAATGAAAACATATTTTGTTTTTCACATATTGCTATTGGATAAAATGTCATGGTAGGCTTGACATTACTGGATTCTTTTCTAAGTGAATAACATCCAAACACTGGATTTTGAACTATAAGATCTGTAATGAGATTGAAATGTATTCCTTATTAAACACGTGTCCATATATGTACTTTGCAGTTAGGCATATTATAATGCAATATATGTATTACATACAAAGCAAAAAAGTCGTACGTCGCTTAAACACAAAATCAGTTTCATAAGAAAATCCCTAAATGACTCTTACAAAAATTCGACTGACGAACGAACAGATGAAAAATTCAACGTTCAAACAAAGTTTTACTTATAAATAGTGAATACTAATGAATTTAAACTAAAGAAACTCACAATTTCCATGAATGCATTTACATATCTGCATATTTTTATAAATAAACTAATAACAAAAAGAAGACAGAAAAGTAAAATGTTTAATAAACTAATGATAAAGGCAAAGAGTTTATATGGCAACATACAAATAAATTAAGTCCTATTAGTCGTTAGCAAGTATTTACCTTTCAAAACAAGATCGACATAATTTCGATAAACTCCAATCCAGAATTCCCGCTTGATGTCATTAGAGACAGCACAGTTCGACACCATGTTGTGTATTCCAACCAAAGATCCATAGTTTTTGCATAATGACTGAGCTGTCAACCATGTCGCTGGTTCATTAACTAACACTCCCGATCCTTCAAATAAAAACAGCTTGTTATTCTTCTTTATAAGTCACACTGTAGACGGCCATGGCCATGTCCAATGAAATTATCATAAGTTACAAAATGTTACAACACGGTATTATATTTCCATTATAACCAATCTTGTATAAATCTTTTGTTTTAGAGGTTACTGTAGACCTATTTGATTTGCCTTAGCACAATATGTAAAACAATACTTTATGTCCGATAACGTTTTTTTTTTTTTTTTTTTGGCTTTCATTGCTTAATCTAGGTGTAAAGTGTCACTTTTAAACTTACATATTTATCAAAAGAAACCAAAATAGTCGCTGTCAACACTACATATAATTAACAATATGTTTACAGCATAACAAAAGGTCAAACCCGTCCAAGACACACACTTACCACATAGTGCCGTTAAGTTGTTGTGACACTCGTGTTCCATATATGTCCATTCGGTAGTGCTGCTGCAGTTCATCATTGCACAGTGTAAGTTAGGATAGGAGTCAGCTTGGTACTGTATAAGGTTGCCATGAACTTAAATAATAAACAACAATAACCAATGTTAAATTTTCGCCTTAGTCATTTACTTAGCTTTCGGAATACAAATAAATGTGAGGTGTGATGTTTTTTACTCATTATTTTCAGTCACTTTTTAAGAATATTTATTCAAAATCAGAAAAATAACAATATTTCTTCCACTTTTATTTCAATTTAATATGTGACATGCAATTTTAATTTAAGGAAGACTTCCAGATATGTAGGCATACGATGATATACACTGTACCATTGTAAGAAAGCTCATAGAATATGAAAGTAATTTGAAATTTGTGTTATTAAAACTACAACATAAAGCACACATACAGCCCTACCTGGTATCTATTTTTGGCGATACTGTCGTCCTCTGACAAATAGTAAATTTCTAGAATTTTTTTTCTACCACGTGTTATTTTACACTCTAAATAGAAAGTTTTGATAGACGTTAGTTATTTTGTTCGTACCTCTATGGTAGACGTTAATGCTGTTGGTACCACCACATTGTTCAGTTCCATTACCAGGACAAACAGTGTTACATTTTGATTCTGGTGTTAACCAAGACGTGTTCACAAAATTGTTATAACTGCATAAACAAGTTGATCCCTGAAAATAAATTCAAATAAATTCGAATAGAAATAAGGAGATGTGGTATGATTGCCAATGAGACAATTATCAGGTAAAATTCAAATGATTTGGATGTGATAATTATAGGCAACCATACGACCTCCATCAGTAAGAAAAACCTTTACCGTAAAGTCGGCTATAAAAGACCCCGTCATGAAAAATATGAAACAAAACAAATGAGTAAACTGGGGCCAGGGTTAGAGTGAGGGTTTGCGCATTCAAACATGTTTACCCCCCTCTTTTCCGCACATTCTATATGTGCCTATTCAGAGCCAGTGGTTTGAAATTTTCTATTATGGACTATAAAAATCATTTAAAAGGAACTTAATTCATCAAATTGAAATAAAGCAGAAATACTTCTAACAAAAGACACACCGGACGTGGCAGGGTATTTATACATCCCACACAATTTGAAAGACACTTGTAAAGAACAGATCTGAGAGTACTTGTAATTACTGACTATTAGTTCAAAGAGAATAACAACTTATAAAAATATTAATCATCCAAGAAGCAATGGATTTAGTGTAAAGATGTTATTAACATATCATTTACAGTCATGTAGGATTATTTCGTTAAATGTACTGAAGGGTTTCGTATGTATTATGGGAGTTATTATCAAGGTATAAAAAGTTTTCAAATAACATAAAATGTTATATCAGTGTTTGTAAAGTAAGGTACCAATATTTTACCCTTTTTGTGACAGGTTTTAATTTGAGATTTTGATATGTTTTTTTTATATTTGTAATGACTAGTAAGGGTAACTTGTTTCTTAATATTATTATGTTAAAAGTTTAGTAAGAAATCTAAATCAATACAAATGTATGCACTGTTCTAATACATTTCATGTCATCATATACATTAAACAAAAAAGATGAAATATATACGGGACAAAATGCTCTTTAATGTTTGAAAAGAACCAGATACTTAAGAACAATGCCTTAGTTAATGTTGGTCATAATGTGCGATGCTGGAATGCCTTCAAGGTATGCAAATGAACTCATGATATTTTACAAGAACATGGGGTGCAGTTAGGCGGTTCTCTCTGATTTTCATTGATAATACAAGGCAGTATACAATTCTGAACATTGCAGATATACAGAGTTATCGGTCGTTATTTTTTTTACTCTCAAATATCTTTCAAGGTATTGTATGTACACTCTTGTGTTAGGAAATGAAATCTCAGAAGCATTTTTTTTCTCAATGACATTGCAGATAGGTTGACAATTTTTTTCATTACCTGAAGAGCGAAGTAGTATGTAGCTTTGCAGATAGGTTGACAAATTCTTTTATTTCATGAAGAGCGAAGTAGTCTGTAGCATTGCAGATAGTTTGACAAATTCTTTTATTACATGAAGAGCTAATTAGTCTGTAGCATTGCAGATAGGTTGACACATTTTTTTTTATTACTTGCAGAGCGAAGTAGTCTGTAGCATTGCAGATGGTTTGACAAATTCTTTTATTACCTGAAGAGCGAAGTAGTCTGTAGCATTGCAGATAGTTTGACATATTGCAGCTGAGTTGTTTTCCGTCTTTACACCATACCAGCTTACACCCAAAGATCTCTGGCTGAAACATCCTGTAAATAATAATTTGCAAGTGGAAAAGTGTATCATACAAACAAATACTAAACAGTGTGGCATAACAACATATACTACTAGTATACAATGTAGCATAATAACACATACTAAAAAGTGTAGCATACAACCACATACTAAAGAGTATGTCATACCAACGCATACTAAACAGTATAGCATACAAACACACACTAAACCGTGTAGCATAACAAACACATACTACTACTAGTATACAATGTAGCATAATAACTGTAACATACAAACACGTGCTAAACAGTGTAGCATACACACACATACTAAACAGTGTAGCATAATAACACATACTAAACAGTGTAGTATACCGACACATACTTAACAATGTAGCATACAGACAATACTGAACAGTGTAGCATACCAACACTAACTGAACAATTTAGCATACCAACACATACTAAACAGTGTAGCATACCGACACTTACTAAACAATGTAGCATATCAACACATACTAAACAGTGTAGTATACCGACACATACTTAACAATGTAGCATACAGACAATACTGAACAGTGTAGCATACCAACACTAACTGAACAATTTAGCATACCAACACATACTAAACAGTGTAGCATACCGACACTTACTAAACAATGTAGCATATCAACACATACTAAACAGTGTAGTATACCGACACTTACTAAACAATGTAGCATATCAACACATTCTTAACAGTGTAGCATACAACACATACTGAACAGTGTACCATACAGACAATACTACACTGTGTAGCATACCAGCACATGCTAAACAGAGTAGCGTACCAACACATGCTAAACAGTGTAGCATATTAACACATAATGAACAGTGTAGCGTACCAACACATGCTAAACATGGTAGCATATTAACACATAATGAACAGTGTAGCGTACCAACACATGCTAAACAGTGTAGCATATCAACACATGCTAAACAGTGTAGCATATCAACACATGCTAAACAGTGTAGCATATTAACACATAATGAACAGTGTAGCGTACCAACACATGCTAAACAGTGTAGCATATCAACACATGCTAAACAGTGTAGCATATTAACACATAATGAACAGTGTAGCATACCAGCACATGCTAAACAGTGTAGCGTACCAACACATGCTAAACAGAGTAGCTTACCAACACATGTTTAACGAAAGTAACTTTAAATTTTTAAAGGAAACAATGAAAGACTTATCACATATTTCATCGAATGTATTTTTTTTATTGACATTAACTTTATATGAGGTGTCCCATCTCAAACATTGTGATCTTTAAATTAGACAGAGATAGAAAATACCAAAGGAATATTCAAACTCATAAGTTATAATCAAGTCACAAAATGTTAAACAGAAATTACTAATTTATAAATTGTTTATAATAGATGTTTCGGAAACAGAGATGTATTCAAGTACGAACATTTATAGTCGATACAAAAGTGCATTTGACAAATATAGGTCTGCAGTCACACCTTTGCGATTACAAACATGTCGTTATGGAAAATAACAAAACCGTCAATTACAGAGCACTTGTTTTGTGTAATGATCAGAATTAAGATAAGAAACATGTTTATTAAACGTCCTTTATATGCAGATCTGTCTGCAATTTTTATTATCAGTTAAAAGAAGTAAATTAAATGTTGATTTTGATATTTTATCTGATGCCGACAAGTCTTTTTATATATTTTTTAAGTATTTAAGTAGATGGTTGCTACGATCTAATGTCCAAGATCTGTTTTAGTATTTAAGATAGAAGAAATAGTATGTATATACTTGATTGTTAGAAATGCTTTTGCAGAACTGAAATGGTTTATAGACAAAATAAATATATACATTTCATAATAGAGGAAAGTTTTTGATATGCATGCTTTTATAACTTTTATAATTTTTATAACTGAAAAATATACTCCAGTTTCCTTTTATTCATAAATATAGTGGTTTCTTTTCTAAGAGTTTTTAAGAAATTTATAAGAAAGAGCTAGAGACATGACACAATATATTGGTGAAGATTTTATGAACAAGTAAATTATGTAGATTACAAACATCCGAAGTAAAAATAAGATAAACGAGTTACCATTTATCAATGCAATACAGCTTTAACCAAAACCTTTTTGATATTTTCTTTTTGTGATTCTCATCATACTTTAATATTAATTTGCATTGTGTCATGGATGGATATCCCTTATCTTTTGTTTTTCTTTTAAAGTGCCTAAATTTCATATTAACTATACAAGTTTGATTTCCTTTGATAAATCAAAAAAACTTCAATATACAGGTGTAAATTTGAACAAAGCTTTGATTAGCTATGGTATGGAATAAGGCTACTTAATATATACTATTGCCCTTACCAATATGTTTCCATCCACCCAGAAAGTCCTCTGTAATGACCTATCCAAATCTCTTGTTGAAGTGGTATATCGGTTCTCTGACGGAACACAGCATCATTATCTGTATCTCTGTTCAGTAGACGTCCACCCTTCTGTTCGCAAAATACTTTGGCTTCCACCCATGTTTTAGGCTGTCCACAGTATGAGAGTGTATTAACAGCTTCTAAAAAATTTAAAAGTATTTGTCTGTAATGGACAAAATAACTACAAAGATGACAAAACGAAAAAATGTTGAATGATTGACTGCTGTTAAAATATTAATGGAAGAGGATTACACAATTTTGACGAATTAACGTCTAGTGTCATTTTTATTTTTTTTAAGCTTTGTCTGACCTAACGAAATTTTTCCATTAATCATTTAATACTGATATTTATGATGTTGTCTGTCTCATATTCAAACAAAACAACAATAACTTAGATTGAAAAGTTCTCTTTCGTTATAATATATGTCATTCAATAAGTATAGAGTATAAGAAAATGTGTACCCTTCCGAATTGAGAAATGGCAGATACTGCATTGGAGTCTAACTTTATGTACATTTAATATTAAAACAGAAATACTTAAGTTATTAGAATTAGCCTAATCCAAAATGAACACACATAAACATACTGAATAAATAAATGATTTACATACACGATAATCGAAAACATAACCGCAGGTTTTACAATATACAATAACAACAACCTATTAAATTCCTTATCTACATTTAACCTCGTCTGACATGTCCGCAAGTCAAATTTCTTTCTGATTCATAAGAATATATTCTCGATAACTATGCTAATTGTATATAAGTATTTTGTGGGATTCAAGTTTAATTCATGATAACCATAAACATGAATGTGCCTTTTGTATATTAACAAGATTATCACAAATAAACTTTTCAAAAGCAAATTTTCGAAATTATAGATATAAAATATTTTAGATTTCAGAGCGTCGAAAGGGCATATCAATAGTCTATATACGCCAAGTACGGGGCGCCGAATGGGACTCTTGTGGTTTTGTACAAAATTCAATTCTGTCATAACAAAATCATTTTTGTCTTACAAAACTATGTGCTACAGACTTGTTTTATGAGAACTTCAATTTTGTGATGACAAAATTCATTTGTGTAGACAAAATTCATTTTTGTAGACAAAACTCATTTTTGTCATGACAAAAGTCAATTTTGTCTAAAAGGTATGCAAATATAAACATATTTGCATACAAAATTGACTTTTGTTACCTGATATGGAAATTAAATCACAAAAGTCAATTGTGTGAGATAAGAGACAAAATTAACTTTAGTGAGACAAAATTGACTTTTGTGAGACAAAATTAACTTTAGTGAGACAAAATTATCTTTTGTGAGACAAAATTCAATTTTGTGAGACAAAATTCAATTTTGTCAATTTTGTTGAGACAAAAGACAATTTTGTTAATTTTGTTGAGACAAAAGTCAATTTTGTCAATTTTGTTGAGACAAAAATCAATTTTGTTAATTTTGTTGAGACAAAAGTCAATTTTGTCAATTTTGTTGAGACAAAAATCAATTCTGTCAATTTTGTTGAGACAAAAGTCAATTTTGTCAATTTTGTTGAGACAAAAGTCAATTTTGTGACGACAAAATTCAATTTTGTAACAACAAAATTGACTTTTATGAGACAAAATTGACTTTCGTGAGACAAAAATCAATTTTGTTGAGACAAAATTCAATTTTGTCAATTTTGTTGAGACAAAATTCAATTTTGTCAATTTTGTTGAGACAAAAGTCAATTTTGTTTACATTGGTCAATTTTGTCTCACAAAAGTCAATTTTGTCAATTTTGTTGGTTACATTGGTCAATTTTGTCTCACAAAAGTCAATTTTGTCAATTTTGTTGAGACAAAAGTCAATTTTGTCTCACATTGGTCAATTTTGTCTCACAAAAGTCAATTTTGTCTCACAAAAGTCATTTTTGTCTCACAAAAGTCAATTTTGTCTCACAAAAGTCAATTTTGTCTCACAAAAGTCAATTTTGTGTAACAAAAGTCGATTTTGTATGCAAATTAGTTCACAGAATCCAAACTAAACAAATTTGAATACAAAATTGACTTTTGTCGCCCAATTTTCAAATTAGGTAACAAAAGTCAAGTCTGTGTAACAAAAATGAATTTTGTCATGACAAAAGTGACTTTTGTCCGCTGATAGATAATTTTGTATGACAAAATTTTAAATTTGTAGTATGATACAAATTTTGTTAAACTGAACTCATTTTTGTTGAACAAAAGTCACTTATGTCCGTACAAAATTGAATTTCGAGTACAAAACCACAATAGTCCCATTCGGCGCCCCGTACCAAGTACACTTTGAATGTTATATAAAAAGTCGACGGAACATTTAAATGGAGGACATTTTAGAGACAAAGTTCATAATTGTAGACAAACTCTTTTATACAGACAAAACACATTGGTCTTTTCCAAATATTTACCTGCATTCACTGGTGTATCATTAATGTTGTATTTATTTTCTATTTGTTGATGACATCAATATTTTCAAATGTAGTATTATTATAAAATTGAGAATGCAAACAGGGAATTTGTCAAAGAAACAACAACCTTGCCAAAGAGGAGAAAACAGCTAAACACAGTGAGAATCCAACACCCGTAAGCGGGCATCAGCTGGCTCCCCAAAACACAATAATGTACCAGTTCAGCATAAATGGACGTCACACTTAAATCCGAAATATATCAATGAACAAAAATTAAAAAATTAAAATTACAAAACATTCAAGACCTCCAAAGGACAATGGTTCCTGAATTGGACAGCCACACAATGCGTCGGGGTTAAACATGGTTTGTGAGATCTCACCCCTATCCCCAAACACTAAATCTCTAACCAGTGTAGAATAAAGATAACTTGCAGTAATACGCACAGTAATACCCAGTTTAAAAGTAGAAGATGGCAGAATGGGTAACAGAAGAAACTACGCAAATTGACAATGATACACGATGACAAACTCCCGGAATCTTTTCTATGTTTATTGAAAAACGTACTTCACAAAACATAATTGATTTGTAAATAATGTTTGCATGCTTTTTATTAGTTTTATATTTTGATTTATTTTTGATAAAAAAAAATCACTGGAAATTGAGAATTATTATATTTTTATCTTTCAAAATAAATGCAGTTTTCTTTATAAACCAGCCAACCAGCAAGCACCAAATACCGAAATTTATCTGAATGTCCTTTTTTTAATTATTTTTTACAGTAGGAATAATTCTTAATACATATATATATATATAAAACAATTGAAAATGCAACTTTGGAATTGAATAACAGGTTTTTAACAGTGATGTTCAAGAACTACATGCATCATCAACCAGTGTGCATTTTACCTCACGTAAAAAATAAAGAGGTTTGACGAAGGAACTTTTTCACGCCGTTTTATATATACTTGAAACCATTGTTTTTTCCCAATGTTATACGCCAGACGCGCGTTTCGTCTACATAAGACTCATCAGTGACGCTCAGATCCAAATAGTTAAAAAGCCAAACAAATACAAAGTTGAAGAGCATTGAGGACCCAAAATTCCAAAAAGTTGTGCCAAATACGGCTAAGGTAATCTACTCCTGGGGTAAGAAAATCCTTAGTTTTTCGAAAAAGTTTTGTAAACAGAAAATTTATAAAAATTACCATATAATTGATATTCATGTCAACACCGAAGTGCTGACTACTGGGCTGGTGATACCCTCGGGGACGAAACGTCCACCAGCAGTGGCATCGACCCAGTGGTGTAAATAGTTCCAGGATTATAATTTTATACGCCAGACGCGCGTTTCGTCTACATAAGACTCATCAGTGACGCTCAGATCCAAATAGTCAAAAAGCCAAACAAATACAAAGTTGAAGAGCATTGAGGACCCAAAATTGTTTTATGTACTTACGTGTCACATGAATTGTTATAAGGAAAGTTAAAATCGAAATAATGACCATTATGTAAAAGTTATCCACACAATTATCCCGAACAATAAATGGTAGCGTCCTCTTTGTCTTTCGTGTTAGCAACATTGTTTTGCTCACCTGTATATTTATATCTTTTTGACTACAGGCACTGTTGTAGATGTTTATCTTCCAAATACATATCCAGAATCTAATGATCGCAGATAATAAAATAAGTGAATGACTAATTTTGTGGTAATATTATTCTAGTATGTAAAATATTAGAGAATGTCTTCGTTGATAAAGAAAAATTGATGCCTTTAATTGTATCAAAGAGGTTGTATGTCACAAAATGAATATGACATATAATATTTAAAAATAAAATCTATTTGAAAATAGCTATTTTGTCTTATTAATGAGAATTTGAACTTGCACTTCGATATATAAAAAAACTGGAAAAACCCATTTACCTGCTAAAACATTAATTTTGTATGTACATGTAGCTCTTTTTTGATATCTATAATTCACTCACGTTTGATATGGGTTGTATCTATTTTTCTTCATTGCATTTTTTTTCCTAATCTAAAAAAAAAAGTCCAGTCCAAATTTTCGAAAAAGGATGCGAACAATCATAGCAGTAGTGAAAAGAGTCTGTAATCTTAAAAAAAATAATTTAAAATAAGCGCAGAGTTGATATTAAATATATTATGTAGTTGTAAAACATATTTATGGACCTTAGAATAAAATACTCTCTCCTTCACAATAGTTAATTTGAAATAAAATTATAAAAACGCAATGATATATTAATCATTTTTTTCAATATTTGAAAACTTATACCCCCTCCCCCCTAAAAAAAAGATGATTTAAATATTTATTCTACGTGAAAATATTTTTAAATCTTATTCTCTGATTTATTGCCCAGTTGTCTCCCGTATATCACTTAAAAATATTCGCCTTTTCTGAAACATATTTAAAGCTCACTTCCACTTATACATATTTGAAATTGAAAATCTTCGATCTCAAATTGGCAGAAATATGACATGCATGTAACCCGCCACGTCCATTTGTATTTTTGTCCATCTGATGAGTTAAGCCTTTTTCAACTGATTTTTATAGTTCGTTCGTTCGTTGTACTGTTATACCACTGTCCAAGGTTAGCCACATTATGTATGTATGTGCCTGTCCCAAGTCAGGAGCCTGTATTTCAGTGGTTGTCGTTTGTTTATGTGTTACATATTTGTTTTTCGTTCATTTTTTTTTTTATATAAATAAGGCCGTTAGTTTCCTCGTTTGAATTGTTTTACATTGTCATATCTGGGCCTTTTATAGCTGACTTAGCGGTATGGGCTTTGCTCATTGATGTCTCTTGTGGAGAGTTTTCTCATTCGCAATCATAACACATCTTCTTTTTTTATATTTACAAGTATGAATATTTCAAAACAGTGTTGTACGACTTCGGGGAACATACCTCGCCTGCAGATCTAAACAATTCTGATAAAAGTGTTACATGTTATAGCACAACTATACAGTAACATTGTTTGTTCAGGAAATCAATTAATTTAAGACATTGCTTACCCTAGCAAACTCTTTAGTCTTTTACAGTGGCCCACAATATATGTTCATTTCGAAGTTTGGTTGTTATAGTATGCTTGTAGCTGAAGGACGCTAAATTGAAGACCTATTGGTGACCTTCCGCTGTTGTCTGTTCTATGGTCGGGTTGTTGTCACTTTGACACATTCCCCATTTCCATTCTCAATTTTATTGTGTTCCTCATTGTATTGCACATCTTACTATGTCTGTCCTACTCAATATCAATAGAAAAAACTCTGAAATGTTGTGAAGAAATATACATCTTAAGCATTAAGTTATGTGAATTTTTAAAGAGAATGTTTCCTTTTGACGTTTTTTTTTCAGTTTTAGTAAGTAAGTTGGTTTTATGATTTATTGCCTAAAAAGGATATCATTTGATTCCTTGGAGGTGTCTTCTGGTGGAAAATTTAAGGTGTTACTGGGCTCTAACTTAGCTTATTTTGTCTTCGCTTAAAATATGGTAAAGTGTGGGTTCAATCTTTCCAAAATGACTTTATTATAAAAAAAAGAATCCTCATTAGACACAGGCCTTTAATTTTATCACCAGGCACGCGTTTAGTGTTCAAATTATACACATTAGAGAAACTCAAATAAAGATGGCCAAATAGAGTACAAAGCTAAAGAACTTTAAAGACCCGAAATTTCAAATGGTTTTGTCAAATACAGCCAAAATTTAACTAGTATTCCACTCTAGTGACAATGTTTCTCTTTGGATAGGCACCAGCACTCAAAACTATTGAAGAAACATCCTAGGTGAACAGTATAGATTTTAATTTGTTTATATATATTTCTCTTAGTTCCATATTAAAGTGGGTGCAGTGGTGGTGGCCATCTTGAATTTAGATTGGCAACATAAACTTAAGATTCATTTAGTTTAAAGCGATCTATGGATAAAATCTACAATATTTCAAATAAATATGGAAAGAAATTCTAAAGGAGATCTTTGCAATTTCAAGTAGTCCGAATACATTTACCCTTGCAAATACTACAAATTTTAGATCTACACCAATAAACATTTAGTGAATTACCTTCAAAAAGGATAATTCCTACTAATTTTGGTTACTAGTAGATTGAAATATGAAAGTTTTCAGACGAATTATCATAGGTAATGGCAATACATCACACGAACCTTTAGGACTAGGTGAACTCGTACATTTTTGGTGCAGAAATTATACGTGTACTGTGTGTCTGGAAATGTTTTTTGCCTAGACCTCAAAGGTCTTGTTGAAATTATATAAAAGATTTTTTTTATCGTAATATGATATTTATTTTATGAAAGGGTAAATTCATTTTATTTGTTCTTAACTATAGATTTCTAGGTGAAAAAATGAAAAATGAAATATGAAACATAAAATAAAAAAATAAAAGTTAGTTCGTGACTATAGTATTTGACAGAATACAAAATGCAAAAGATCATAGCATAATCAAATTTGTTCAAAACATTTTTTTTTGTGGAGAAAAATATAAATAACGAACATTGAAAAAAGGGGATGCAGTTTTAACATCATGGCATAGAGTGGTGTTCTTACAAAAATGTACAACAAATTAAATAAAACAAATAAGTCAAATAATGTAATTTAACTTTAGAAGTCAGTTTGGTCTTGTGAGTTTCTTACCTTCACATATATCAGATATATAAATGAATGACCATTTGAAGTTGGATCCTTTTAGTAAGCAGTACAGATGGCTAATATACATGTATGTGTCACCTGGCATCATAAATGCATTGCAATAAGCATATTTGTGTAAATAATTATGGTTTCCTTTATTTGGCTGTTTGAGAGACAACGAATATTAGGCTCAAATGGAAATACAATGCTCTAATCTCAACGAACGGTTAATGTAATGCTTTAATAGTACCATGTGTTGACAGTTATTGAAATGACTTATAGATTGTGCATACTGTTTCAACTATTTTACCTTACAGTTCATATCATGTACATGTAGACTTCAAACTTCAATTCCAAACAGAATGAATTTGCGTAACAATAAACTGGGCTCAATGCAAATAAACTTATAATCTACACTTAGACAGAGAGCTCAATCCAATGATATACTTTGTAATACTGGCCATAATCATTAATTAGTGTCACTGTTAGTTACCATACTGTTTGGAGATCCTGAAGAACTATGAATTAGATGTAAAATACAAAATACAAAAGAAGAAAGGAAAATTAAACATTCGATAGTAAAACAGACAATCCTAGTCAACAAAGATTGAACGAGCAGGCTTCGAACTCGCATGCTAATGCAGTGTTGACTGGCTAGTTATTACATAGATAACTTCTTAAATCACGTCCACCAAGACGGTACAAGACCCCTTAACATGGTAGGTACACAAGATGACAAACAATTCTACTATCAAAAGGTGTAAGTTTTATGTAACATGTAAAAACCGAATTTGATGTCCGATTTTGAAGATTTTGTTAATGCTAATCTTCTAAATGCGTGCAGTTTCTATGATTACTATGCAATATTAACATGACATTTCATTCAGCTGACTGAGAATTAATCATTTGTATACAAAAGTGGAATTTGAGTGACATTTTTTCCTATAAATGATTTTTTTCGTGCAAGAATTGTCATTTTCTAATTTTGTACATTCGTTTGCTGGTAATTCAAATTTAATATTATAATGATACTAAAACTTTTGAAAGAAATGATCAAACTTCATAAATTATTGCTTTTAACATCTATTCACCTTTCTTTGAAGAACATTTTTATTGGCGTGCCATAAAATATACGCTCCTGTGCTCAATTGAGTCATTGTTGAGTTACTCTGTGAACTGTCTTATGACAGTCTTATGACTACACATGTGTTTCGAGCTATCTTTCATCTAGTCAACTATTTAAGGCTAGTTTACTACGGGATGTAGGTAAAATTTAGTCAAAATCTAGATGCATGAGTTATTTTATTACCTATTATTGGCTTTGAAGTAGCTGTAAGTAACTTCAAGTACTCTTAGATCTGTACTAATTGTCTTTTTTGTTGTGGGGATGTCTAAATACACTGTCACATCCACGCTGGTTTTTTTTGTCAGATGTATTCTTGCTACATTCTATATGTGCATACCCGAAGTTAGGAGCCTGTAATTGAGTGGCTGTCATTTTTTGGTGTTTCTCATATTTGTTTTTCCTTTACTGTTTTGCATAGTTTGTTCCTATGTTGAACCATTAAACCACTGCTCCAGCTTAGCATGACGGTTTGACACCTACGCAATAGTTTAACTATGCAACATTATTTATATACCTGTCTGAAGCTAGGAGCCTGTAATTCATTGGTTATTTTTGGTTATGTCTGGCATATATGCTTTTCGAAAAATGTTTTGCTATAAATAAGCCGTTAGTTTTCTCAATTGAATAGTTTCATATTTTTCATATCGATAATTCCTTTAATAGCCGACTATACGGTATGTTTTTTTTTCTCCTTGTTGAGTGCAGCACTGCTGCCTATAATTGCTTACATCTACTTTATTTGAACTTTGGTGGATAGTTGTTTCATTAGCAATCATGCGACATCCCTTATTTTTATCTTCAGTTGATACTCTTTATCTTTTTTGCTACCTCTTTGATAGAAATTGATACTGCTCTTTATCCAATCCTGATAGACTATTACACTGATAGTGTCACCGCTGCTTCCTAAATGATAGACATTGATGCTTTGGCTTCCACAAATTTCCTGCTTCCTCCGTGATAGACATTGATACTGTTGGAAAAGAAATAAGGAGATGCGATATGATTGACAATGATATAACTATACTGTTCATACTGTCTCTCTAAAAACATAGCTCTTATCTTTATGAAAGAACTGTGTATTCTTGCATCCACTACATTTATTCTACCTCAATGATATTCTTTAATAATATTGACACTACAACATAGCTCTTGTCTCTGTAAAAGACGTTAATCATGTCGCTCCCTCCACATTGCTCTCTTTACATCATATATTTTAATGAGTAAAATTGAATTTGTTTAATTTATCATTGCCTTGTCGGATTAAGTTTTTACTGTTTAGTAAAGTTTGTGCATAAATCTTCATAAACATTTGAATTACTTTAATCTTGGCTGGTTACTTACTTTTACTGCATGCTTGGTGAGTGTATTCGAGTCTTTATTGCACCGTTTTGTTGATAATTCACAGTTTGCTGAATAAATCAAGCATAGGCTTTTCTCTTTATATAAGAAGGAAAAGACTAGACTAAAAATAAAGCAAACTGATCATACTATAGTCTCTAATCTGTTCAGATTTCTTTGGACACAGTAAGCATTAACCACGTCTATGGCCACATCATTCCAAATTCTGCGGAGAGATTATCATTGATACACTGGCATTTGAAAATACTTATAACAATTACAAAAATTACAATTACAAAAATGTGTGATATTTTTTATAGCTTCTTTCCAAGAACAAAGACTTTTGATGCAGTTGGAAATTATTTTCTAGGCTCTTCATTAAACAAATAAACTAATGAAGAATTGAGAAATAATTAATCTAATGAAATACATAATTATGACATCAATTCTATTGGTCTTTCAGAAAACGACAAATATAAACTAGTAACACTTTTATCATATGCACACCATAACAACTTATCACATGCACACCATAACCAATGAACTGGTTACCTTTAGAAAAAAAGTCATCAGAACTAATCAGGTCAGGTTAATATTTACATCAGCTTTCATTTGATTTCTAATGGTAGATCATAATATATATTTTGTGATTTATCTTTGTCACAAAAATGTATTTTTCTTGTATGGTCAGAGACATTTAAATGGAATAGATATTAAAAATCCTTTTTCTGTAACAGATGTTTGAATTTCAGGTAATGTCTGTTTTTGAGATACTTAATTTTATTATAATGATCTACAAAGTATACGACATTGAAATTATAATGTTAAAAACGGTATTACAAAACTTGTTTATCAATAGTATTTTTGTCCCTACCCCTTGTTATTTTAACCTTCTACCCTAAAGGTATCTACTTTTGAATTCATGGCATTTAGACATGCTAATCTACTAATGCTGGTGCACTTAACACTGTTTCCAAAACTTGAAATAAGCTCAGCATCTGATTAAATGAAAACACAAACTGGAGATGCATCATGGAATCACATGACTTTTCCATACTCATGAAATTTCCCCCTCCCCTACCATGAACAACTAGTTATTTTGTAATAATGATCACATGTTTGAAAAGATGTAACAACACCTAGGGTAAGTTTTTCATAAATTATTTTGATTTTTGGGTTACATTTCAAGGATTCAATTATTTTACTATGAAATCGCTATGTTGCGAAATTTTACTTTAACTGAAACAAGGACTGCATGTTTGATTAAGAAAACTTTTTGGCCTGAATGGACCCTTACAATAGTTATTAAAGGTACCAGGATTAAAATTTAGTACGCCAGACGCGCGTTTCATTTACATAAGAATCATCAGTGACGCTCATATCAAAATTTTTTTTGGGCCAAACAAGTACAAAGTTAATGAGAATTGAAGTTCCAAAATTCCAACAAGTTGTGCCTAATACGGCTATGGTAATCCTGGTATAAAAAAATCCTTCGTTTTTCGAAGAATTGCAAAGTTTTGTAAACAGGGCATTGTTTAAAAATGACCACATTATTGATATCTATGTCAAAACCGAAGTGTTACCTACTGGGCTGGTGATACCCTCGGGGACGAAACGTCCACCAGCAGTGGCATCGACCCAGTGGTGTAAATAGTTATCAAAGGTACCAGGACGCGCGGAGCACCTGAGATCACCCCTAGTTTTTTGGTGGGGTTCGTGTTGTTTATTCTGTAGTTTTCTATGTTGTGTAATGTGTGCTGTTGTTTGTTTGTCTTTTTCATTTTTAGCAATGACGTTGTCAGTTTGTTTTAGATTTATGAGCTTGACTGTCCCTTTGGTATCTTTCGTCCCTCTTTTATTACAACTGTTATTTCAAGGATTCTGTTACCTGTAAAGAACGCGAAACTCTCCCAACATTGAATATTGGAATAAACATCCTAGTTCTGACAGGAAGTGGCTGCCCATTTATTTTTCCCCATAAGATCACCCCTTATCATATTTATAAATATAGGTCGAGCATAGTCCTACATATGTATATCTAAGTCAATGTTTTGTGTGTTGCAGATTTTTTTCGCACTTAAGTCATTTTTAGCTCACCTGGCCCAAAGGGCCAAGTGAGCTTTTCCCATCACTTGGCGTCCGGCGTCCGTCGTCGTCGTCCGTCGTCCGGCGTCCGTCGTCCGTCGTCCGTCGTCGTCGTCCGTCGTCGTTAGCTTTTACAAAAATCTTCTCCTCTGAAACTACTGGACCAAATCAAACCAAACTTGGCCACAATCATCATTGGGGTATCTAGTTTAAAAAATGTGTGGCGTGACCCGGTCAACCAACCAAGATGGCCGCCACGGCTAAAAATAGAACATAGGGGTAAAATGCAGTTTTTGGCTTATAACTCAAAAACCAAAGCATTTAGAGCAAATCTGACATTGGGTAAAAATGTTTATCAGGTCAAGATCTATCTGCCCTGAAATTTTCAGATGAATCGGTCAATCGGTTGTTGGGTTGCTGCCCCTGAATTGGTAATTTTGAGGAAATTTTGCTGTTTTTGGTTATTATCTTGAATATTTTTATAGATAGAGATAAACTGTAAACAGCAATAATGTTCAGCAAAGTAAGATCTACAAATAAGTCAACATGACCAAAATGGTCAGTTGACCCGTTTAGGAGTTATTGCCCTTTATAGTCAATTTTTAACCATTTTTCGTAAATTAAAGTAATCTTTTACAAAAATCTTCTCCTCTGAAACTACTGGGCCAAATTAATTCAAACTTGGCCACAATCATCTTTGGGGTATCTAGTTTAAAAAATGTGTGGCGTGACCTGGTCAACCAACCAAGATGGCCGCCACCGCTAAAAATAGAACATAGGGGTAAAATGCAGTTTTTGGCTTATAACTAAAAAAACAAAGCATTTTGAGGAAATCTGACATGGGATAAAAATGTTTATCAGGTCAAGATCTATCTTCCCTGAAATTTTCAGATGAATCGGTCAATGGGTTGTTGGGTTGCTGCCCCTGAATTGGTAATTTTGAGGAAATTTTGCTGTTTTTGGTTATTATCTTGAATATTTTTATAGATAGAGATAAACTGTAAACAGCAATAATGTTCAGCAAAGTAAGATCTACAAATAAGTCAACATGACCAAAATCGTCAGTTGACCCGTTTAGGACTTATTGCCCTTTATAGTCAATTTTTAACCATTTTTCGTAAATTAAAGTAATCTTTTACAAAAAGCTTCTCCTCTGAAACTACTGGGCCAAATTAATTCAAACTTGGCCACAATCATCTTTGGGGTATCTTGTTTAAAAAATGTGTGGCGTGACCTGGTCAACCAACCAAGATGGCCGCCACCGCTAAAAATAGAACATAGGGGTAAAATGCAGTTTTTGGCTTATAACTCAAAAATCAAAGCATTTTGAGGAAATCTGACATGGGGATATAAATGTTTATCAGGTCAAGATCTATCTGCCCTGAAATTTTCAGATGAATCGGTCAATTGGTTGTTGGGTTGCTGCTCCTGAATTGGTAATTTTGAGGAAATTTTGCTGTTTTTTGTTATTATCTTGAATATTATTATAGATAGAGATAAATTGTAAACAGCAATAATGTTCAGCAAAGTAAGATCTACAAATAAGTCAACATGACCAAAATGGTCAGTTGACCCCTTTAGGAGTTATTGCCCTTTATAGTCAATTTTTAACCATTTTTCATAAATCTAAGTAATCTTTTACAAAATCTCCACTGAAACTACTAGGCCACAATCATTTTTGGGGTATCTAGTTTGAAAAATGTGTCCGATGACCTGGCCATTCAACCAAGATGGCCGCCACGGCTAAAAATAGAACATAGGGGTAAAATGCAGTTTCTGGCTTATAACTATGAAACCAAAGCATCTAGAGCAAATCTGACAAGAAGTTAAATTGTTAATCAAGTCAATATCTATCTGCCCTGAATTTTTCAGATGAATTGGACAACTGGTTGTTGGGTTGCTGCCCTCCAATTGGTAATTTTTAAAGAAATTTTGCCGTTTTTGGTTATCTTGAATACTATTATAGATAGCGATAAACTGTAAACAGCAATAATGTTCAGCAAAGTAAGATCTACAAATAAGTCAACATGACCTAAATGGTCAATTGACCCCTTAAGGAGTTATTGCCCTTTATAGTCAATTTTTAACAATTTTCATTAATTTGGTAAATTTATGTAAATTTTTACCAAATATAGTTCTCTGTTACAAATGGGCAAAGTTCATTATAGATATAATTGTAAGAAGCAAAATCATTCAGTAAAGTAAGAACTTCAAACACATCACCATCACCAAAATACAATTTTGTCATGAATCCATTTGTGTCCTTTGTTTAATATGCACATAGACCAAGGTGAGCGACACAGGCTCTTTAGAGCCTCTAGTTAGATTTTTGTAACGCGCATGCCTACAGCTTCCGTCAATCGAAGACAACACGCGGTTTATAAACAACACACATTATGGTTTGTATACTTATTTGATCTATCAAACTAGAATTATACGAAAATGTTCTTATAGCCTTGGACACAACTTTACTTTTTTCAAAGCAAATGCTTCGGAGATTCTGCATTCTAACACTGATCACCCTGTTTCTCTTTCACACTTATTACCCTGTTGCTTATGCAAATTTAGTGTTTTTCCTCATTTTGATTCATTCGATCTAATGCTTTTAGACTGGGATTTATACAATATTGCATACCTGGCAGTTGCAGAAACTTAAGTTAATATACACCACTAATTAAAGAGCTTCCCGCCTTTATTTTTACATTACAGCCGCCATTTTGAAATTAATGCTGCCATTGGCTGTAAACATCAAAGCTTTACTTCCTGTCATGTGATTAAAATACGCATTGTTATCTGTTATTATGTCCTAAAATCTTAAAATAACTATAACCCTTTCCGTATGTAAAATGAAATTATTTTTGGGTGAACCAGATTCAGTTCTTCTAGGGATACATGTTATTGGCAAAATTGATTTGTTATTATCTTGTAGCAATAATCAGAAAGGGATATGAAATTATTCTTAAAATACTTTAGTGTTATATAAGTTAAGTGTAGATTTAGAAATGAAACAGTTTGGCAGCCTATAATTATTTTTCTCATAAATTCGTTTTTTTGAACATGGCGAACAAAAATACCATGCATCATCTTATAGAAATCAACATTTAAAACTATAGTCATACAAAAGTTGATCGAGTATTCAAGCACAATGCTTTAAATCATTGTTGATTTTCCTAGCAGTGATATGTAAACAGTTAACTAACTAATAGTTATACGATCTCACATATAGCCAAATATTAACAAAATAAATCATACGGTATTAGTTTCCTTACCTCATTTGAAATTTGTATTATCTTACAAATATCTATGTGACTTTCTCACAGACTATTGATAAGTTCACAGAATAAAATAGAGTTTAAAAATGCTGCCTGTTGTAACTTGTTTATAATTGTCAGTGTTCTATTGGGTGCAAACGTTTAAACTATGCTGTGTCCTATTAAGTTTAAAGGTGAACATTTAAAAATAGATAGTATATTATATTTCTAGGTATATTTACAAATGTAGCAAATGTAAACAAATTGGTTAAACATAATGCAGCAAATCAGGTTAATATATGTTATCATGCTCTTAATTCAAAAATATATAAATTCAATAAGAAAAATGAACAAAAATAATTAAGTCCGATAAAAATTCAAAACTTTATCAGATGGCAAAATGAAAGTCTCAAACCCATCAAACCAATGGATAATAACTGCCGTATTCCTGACTTGGTACAGGCATTCAAATGATTTTTTTTTTTTTTTGGTTCAAAGCCATAACAATATATATTGAATTTTAGGGTTTAAAGTGTCTACTCACTGTTTTAAATTATTGTTGCATTTCCTAGCAATATTATCCAGATACTAGTTATACGATTTCATATTTAGAGCACAAAAAATAAAAAAATACTTCATACGTTAATATTCTTACCGTATTTGAAAATGTGTTATACCTTAACAAAAATGTGAGTTTCTCAAAGATTAAAAACTAGTGCATTGATTAAAACATTATCAAAATATGTTGCCTGTTGTTACTTGTTTATAATAGTTAGTTCTATTGGATGCAAACTTTTCGTTTACCATATTCTGTCACGTGTTTATTTTAAGGATAGACATTTAAAAATAGATAATACATTCTATATCTAAATATAGTTGGCAAATGTAAACAAGTTGGATATTGAAATATGGTTATTCCGCCTTTTCCATCCCTAAACTGGTTATAATTGAGGTATTATTTTGATTAAATGTTTAGACAATTGTTTTATTCTTAAGTGTCACAAATTATTGCTGATAATGCTCATGTTGATAGAAATAAAATTTTGCTCTTAACGGATTCTAGGAAGAAGACCTAAAGATCAAAATTGGAAAAACATACATCTGTAGTAACTGTTTTGATAATAACCCTTACCCAAGTATGTATATTAACATTATATCTAAGCTGAACGATAGACAACTACTTTAAATCTTTATGTGTTATTATATTGAACGGATGATATCTGTGTCTATGCATACGACACCCAATTCAACAATGATCACATAGTAAGTGGAAATTCAAAATCACAAACCGCTTGTGATCATAAAATCAAAACGAATATTAATTTGGTTTGGCGCAATTTTCAATTGCTTTCCTTGCATCAGCGTTATTGATCCCTTCGTAAATTTTACGGACGCCATCACGAGTTGGTTGACCGTTATGGAATAACCGTTTCACAAATGATATCGGATATGTTCCTTACGTCGTAACTACAATCCCCTTCCCTTTCATGAATGTGACCTACCGAATTAGACTATTTACCGGATTTGTAATCACATAAGCAACACGACGGGTGCCACATGTGGAGCAGGATCTGCTTACTCTTCCGGAGCACCTGAGATTACCCTAGTTTTTGGTGGGGTTCGCGTTGTTTATTCTTTAGTTTTCTATGTTGTGTTGTGTGTGCTATTGTTTTTCTGTTTGTCTTTTTCATTTTTAGCCATGGCGTTGTCAGTTTGTTTTAGATTTATGAGTTTGACTGTCCCTTTGGTATCTTTCGTCCCTCTTTTGTTGTCATTATTCTGGTTACATACTAATAACTTGTTGTGATAAGAATTAAAAAATTGCTCATACTGAAACTGCAAACTAAAAAATTCCATAAAATTGCAGTTGTCTTTTACATAAGCGTGACTCAGACAGAACTCCATGGAGTTTTCAAATGAAAAAAATACTTATACGGAACAACACCATTCGATGAAAGAAAACTAATTAAACTAAAATCTACAACGTCCACTTTGCTACAGAAGTCTTATTATCGAAATTGGAGACCGGTTTCGTTTCTTTTTGACTTCATGCAATGCCCTTTGGTTATGTTTTCACCCTGATTTGTAAGTTCTGAGTGGATTAATGAATTAAATCATATTGGTAAATACTCTTGCCTCTTATGTTATGTTACCGATATGTTCGACAGCTACAATTTATGTGTTCAAATAAAACTACCAATAACGATAACACTGAATTTATGTTTTTCTGCTTTCAGGATGCACACAACAGAGATATAATATCATACAGAGATGTGTCAAGTGTGGAGGAATATCAAATAACACAGGATCGTACTGTCAATCATGTTTGTGCTTTTGGTGCGACGACAGTGACATAGATGTATTTCCTAGATCTGGTCAAACAGAGCCATACGGGGTGCACAAATAATAACTCTATTTATGTATGTGCGTATTTTTCTATCTCATGTATATTGTGTCAATCGAGTAATTTATAAAGAAACCAATAAATATCTTTATATTACCTAATGTGTAATGAATGTCATTGAGATCGCAAAAATGAAGTCAGTAAGCTTCCAAAGTAAAACTCCAAGGTTTTTTCCTTCATTATCTTTTGCACATTTTAACATGTTTACCTATTGCGTCTGTTTGTTTTGTTCACGTATCGTTGTAAATAAAATGAAAACTGATGCAACTGTAATACAAGTGAGAGGTTAACTAGCTATAAAACCAGGTTCAATCCACCTTTTTCTACATAAGTTTATTCCAAGTCAAGAACATAACTGTTGTTATCCATTCGTTTGGTGTGTTTGAGCTTTTGATTTTGCCATTTGATAGGGACTTTCTTTTTTTTTCTTTTTTTCTTGGATTTAGAATTTTTGTGATTTTACTTTTGCAAGGTAAATTATATTTAAATTCTAGAAAAAATATTAACAGTGTTACGACAATTGCTTGGTTTACAACAAAGCAGTATCATTTAATCCGCTAGTCAAACCAATTATGACAGCAGCCATTTACTGATTACTTAACCTAAACCGATTGTGAACTGCTATTGTACAACCCAAGAGAGCGGTAAACAATGAATCTATCTTACAAATCACTAAACAGAAGCATTTTCAAAAACTTTAAAACAAATAATTTAATAAGAGTTGCATCGCTTTATAATATTGTTTTTCAAGCTTTTAAAAGCTAGACTAAATACTTGCAGTATACTATGACATCGTATAAATTTCACAGTGTGCTGCTACTTAAATAAAATCATGACCTCTAAGTTATCTGTGTTTGGATAAAACAGTTCGGAAGGTTTGGGTCGTTAATGCTATTCAACTTCGGACTTTATTTGGACTTACATTTTTTTCTTTCGAGCGTCACTGATGTGTGTTTTGTTGAAAAAGTAATATACCTGGTACTTTCAATAATATTTTTTGCTGCGGATGAAGGCATTTGTAATCTCGAAAAACTTTAAATCGAACACAATCGGGCATCCTCATATCAATTAAGTAAATAATATTGACGTCAGTGTTAATAATCTTGTTAATTATTTTTTTCTTTAATCATTCTATGTTCAATATCTACTGACTAAGTAAACATCCTTCCAAATACATAAACAAAAGCCATAATAAAAATCAGAAGGTAAATGAAAATGCCAAAGAGACACCAACCCGACCAAAGATCAGACAACAAACGAATGCCACCAATGGGTCTTCAAGTCTTCAGTGAGAGAATGGCGCACCCTAAATAAAAATGTGCACTAGTTCAGTGAAAGTGGAAGTCACACTTCAATCCAAAACAATTAAGTGAACTAAAATTAAAAAAATATATATATACAAGACTAACAAAGGCCAGAGGATCAGAGGTTCCTGACTTTGGACAGGCGCGAAAAAAAAATGCAGCGAGTTTAAACATGATTTGTGAAATTCTGCATCCGGAGGCGAGCTTCAGCTGGCACAGAAACCAAATTGTGAACTAGTTCAGTGAAAATGGACGACATACTAAACGACGAAATATATGAAAGAAACTAAAATGAAAAATCATACAAGATTAACAGAGGCCACAATCAACAGGCCGCAGGCTCTTGACTTGCGACAGGCGTAAAATGCGGCGGGGTTAAACATGTTTTTTTTTTTTATATCTCAACCATCCCCTATACCTCTAGCAAATGTAGAATAAAGAAACATCTAGCCTAGCAATACGCACACTCAAACTCAATTTAAAGAATTTTGAGTCCGATGTCAAAATAGGTAACAAAAAAAAACTAAGCAAAATGACACTGATACATAAATGAACAAATGACTACTATCAGTTACGGACATGCCAGCTCCAGACCTCAATTTAACTGATTGAATGTTTACTTTCAAAAGCATTACCTGTCCGTTTAAAACACAAATTCTGTATTCTGTATTCTGTATCTTCATATATTCTGCCAATATAGGCACACCGTCAGTACGATGTAATACATCCTATATAAATACAATACACTATAAAAGTATGTCAATATATTCTTTCACCAATATCACATATCAAGTCTTATTTACGGAACTTAGAATATACTTACTTTTAATTAATAATACCTTACAGTCCACATTCAACTACTACTTAGCTAAATGTGACTTTCTTTAGTTTTTCTGTCCAGTGTTCAGGAGCTTGTACCTTTGCATATACAGGTTAAATATAAATGTTCTATAAACAGGTTCAACATGTAAGCTAATAAAGCTACATAAAGCACTAGTTTGAGCGCCAGCACATAATTTCACAAGATAGTATGGGTTAATTATCACATGGATTAAGTTTATATCCAAACTAATGTTAAAAAGTTCTACCAATCTAAGACATTGCTCACGTATCACTTTTAAAAGGTTTTCTCTGTCCGGTTCTAGATGAATACAAGAGATAATAAAGTGTTCAGTCGTCTTGTCCTCTTTATTACAAATTTTGCAGGTGGCTGATACCTCACATTTTGTTGAATTTGGCTCTTATTGCTTGCAGTATGTAATTGCCTGTTGCAACTTTAGTTTTCATTAGGTATTTTGTTGATGTCCCTGCAGTTTGAGGTGTTTGTTGTAAGTATTGGATGGATTGCTTTGATCTTATAGACACAAGCTTGTGTTGCAAGCATGAATAATCCTCCAAATTTTCATTTATCTTTTCTCTCCAGTAAGTATAAATTCTTTCTATGAACCAGCTTTTACTTGTATGTGTTTTTAATTGCAGCTGTCTTTCTGCTATCTCCATTCAACAGATGTTTTGTTAGCTCTGGTGATATTTCCAAAAAGTGTTAAATTTAAGGTGGATTTCAGCTTCAATTGGTAACATTCCACTTAATATGTATATAGCCGGGTTAGCTGTTTGTTGAGATAAAGAGAGTATTTGTTTAATAGTTTATTGTGGAATTGGTGGATAGTATCAAAAATGCTGCCTGGCGGTAGTAATATTTCCAAACCATAGGTTAATATAGGCATAACATATTTATTTAAAAGAGTTATAGCAGTTTCCGGATCTTATCCGTTCCTCCCATGTAAGCCTGCACCCATTAGGCTGCATAATGATCTTCTTGTCTTCTTTATGTTTTCCTCAACAGTTAATTTTGCTGAGTTTTTCTGACATGTTTGTATACCAATATGTGAGGAGTGATCTGCCACTGGCTTGGGTTATTATTTATATTTCAAAATTTGTATTCTATTTCAATCGATCTGGATGAGGTGTTAACAGGTAATATTACGCTTTTTGTTGGTTGTAGAGTGTATTCCTCTCTTTAACTTAAATTTACAGCAATATTTACTAGCATCTGAAGTTCTATTGGATTGTTTGCTATGATAGCAACATCATCAGCACATGTTGGAGCACAGCAACTGATATTGACTATGCGTCCACCTATTACTGTGTCACATAAAAGGTTTAGTAGAGGGTTTACATACAACGTGTACAGATCAGTACTAATGGTACCGCCTTGGCGTTCACCCTGTTCTATTGTAAAGACTTCTGAAGTTTTATTTTATACAAGATGTTGCATTTTTTATAGAGGCTATCTATCAATATTATGGATTGATCAGAGATTCCTTTTTGATATAATCTCTTTATAAGATTTGAATGTACAACCACAACAAATGCGGATTTACCATCGAGTAAAGCTATGTATGTAGCCTTTTCAATAGTCGTCTGGCGCGAAAAGGACGATAACTCAATTTTAGAATTAAATATTTTTGGAGACGGTCAATTTCCGGAATTGCATGCTTTATCATCACGATTTTTTTCTTTGGCCGTCGACGACAGAACTATTGCTGCATTCTTTGACTCTAAGATATATTTAACAAGGCAGTATTATCAATGTATTATCGTGGTATCAATATACGTTAGTAATGCTAGATACCTGAATTAATTGTAATTTTGGCAAGGACAATGCATCCCTTCCCCTGAAAACATGATTTTGTAAAACATCACTTATCGGCATCTCCGGGCGGCAAACCAGATCAATTTCCAGATGATATTTACTACAGCATTCTGGTTGTTTTTAATTGCTACATACTACCGGTTTTTTTTTATGCGTGTTTGTTTACATTATGAACAAATGTGAGTAACATTCTAGGTCGAGTTGTCGTTCATAGTGTATAGTTTGTTCCAAACCATCAGTTGTTTCTGGTACAGGTTGGCAGTTTTTATCCATAATAAAGTTGTTGCAACTAAAATACATGTAATCTTCAGTGTGTGAATGTATTTTTTTCTTTTTTTAATTAGTAATTGTTGATAAAAACAAAATGTTTAAAATACATTTGGAAGACAGGATTGTCATGTAAATATTATTTCCCTTGTTTAAAAATAGAAATTGCGTGTTTCCTTATTAACAATTTACATGCCACTTTTCAGTACATATTTGATAAATTGAATAGATATTGCTGTTTTAAATTCATTATTTAAGATAATTATTTATGTTCTAAAGTTCGATATTTGCAGTGTTGCTTATCATTTATAACCTTTTTTGAAAGACTTAATTATTTTATATAAGGCGTTTGGAAGAATATTGTTGATTAAATGCCCTCTATAGCGCTATACATGGCTGCCTAGGCTTAAGTTGTATATGGTTTGTTGACATCTCTAACTAATTGAGATGTTTGTGGACTGAAGTTCAGTCCCACCAAGGGTAGCTGTGTACTGCTGGATTTTTAACTAATACGGTCATGCAAAGCTACATTTCTCTACTTTTGGTCTACATAATCAAAAATCTACTATTGATTGAATTATATATTGGTTTAATTTTTTTTTAAATTTAGATAGCACTATTACATTCGTCTTCCTATTTATCAGTTGTCAAATAAGACCAATCTATGGTCTGCATTCCCTGCATAATTGATCCTTTTACGTATACAGACATGTCAGACCCCCGCTCCCTTATTTCTTTAATGGCTTTCAATTATTTGGTGGACAGGGGAATTGATTCCCAGTTCCCTCCCTAAACTCCTACTTCACTCCATATTCTGTTCCTCTGCACTCCTATTTTTTTCATCAACATGCATTATCCATGTTTTAACGACACTTTTCTCACGATTAAAACACCCTGTCTCAAGCTTTCATCCATCAAATTCTCATTTCTAGTGCTCTCATTCCATAGTTCCCATAATTATGTCCACCACCTTATCAGTGTCACAATGACTCGCACCCATTAACAACCCATCATTCGGCGACAAATTATATTATACCACCTGATTTCTTTCCTACATGCAAAAATTACGAGTCAGATTTGTTTGCTTTGAAATAATGGCCATTTTTTCACAAATCTCGTTTTTAACTCCCATGCATATTTTTTTACTATCAACTACATGGCCTCAACGCACACAATACAAACTATCTTTTCACAAAAACACAAAGATTACATAGCAAATACATATTCAGGGTTTCTACTAAAGTTTACCTTGCGAGCCCAAAATGAGGAATTAATTATAAAACATGGTTAAGCAAAATACATATCTAGAAGATGTTTTAAAAATAGACTATAGTTGATGAGCTATCGCCACGTGTAACATGATTTATCTTTCCTGGGATTTAAACACATTGAGATTGAGATTGAATTGTCTGCCTTTGATAACAGCTAGTACCAAAGCACGATTATTTAGTGATTTTTTATTGATTAACAATAATTTAATAAAGGAAAAGGATAATATCTTCAATTTCGGGGTCTCACATAGGCTTTTTCACCTATTATTCTAATTTTACATTAAAAACCCAAATTTTGATGAAAAGGCTAATGTATGTTGGTAGTTTGAGATCTTTTCTTTCACGCTCAAACTATTCAATAATTAATTCACATAACAGAGGGTAGGTGTTCTCAGTAAATCATCTTTGTAATGGGTTTGTTTATCCGGGATAATAGGGTTTTCCCGTAATTTAATCATCTTTCAAATTACAGTGGAGTATATAGGTGTGACTGTTTTTGATCTTCTTTTTTTGTTTTTCGCATATCTTGTATCACCCTTATTTTGGATTACAGGAAATAGTGTACCAATTTTCAGAATATCAGATATACAGCCTAGTTCAAAAGATCTGTTGATAAGTAGTTACAAATATTGTTGCAATTGTTTACCACCATGTATGTTATTTTTAGCATTTGCACCAAAGTAGTCAGCAGCTTTATTCCTATTTAAGCATAATAATACTTTTGAAATCTCTTCTTCTGTAATAGGGTTATGCTTGAAACGATCTTAACATATGTCAATTATAATTTTAGCTCCTTCCAACAAGACTCTCATATAGCTCTGTATCAACTTTATCCCATTTGATCTTACTGGGTGATGATATTGAAGGATCAGTTTAATTGGGTAATGATCTTATACATAAGATATTATGTCCAGTTTCGAGATTTCAAGGACTGATGATTATATAAATTTTGAAATATAGAATAGTCGATGGCAGTGATATCACAGCCATTTGAATGGATAGAAGTGCTACAATTATATTTTGTTTCGAAATCATGCTCTTTCGTGAAATCCTTGACACAGCTCTTTCTTTGTGATGTTTGACCATTTACAATATCCTCATTTAAGTCTTCTCCAATAACTATTTGGTGTGTTTGTTTATATGTAACTGAGCAATACAGTCGTGAAAACCACTAAGGTGTTGAGATGATCTTTTTCAAGACAAGTATACAGAGAGACTAATTAAATCATGATCACTAGTGACTTCTATTCCTTGAATTCTTTCGTAACCTATTGGTAATGGTGCAATTATAGTCTAAATATTTTTTTCCATAATATAGCTGTGCCCCTTAGCATCTGTATAGCGGTGATGGGACTTAATGAGTCAACTGCCTTGCCAACACCGGTAAGCTTGTCACTTATTTCATTCAGCAGTGATAACTAACAGTCATATAGCCAATGTCCTTGTAGCAGAAAAGTATCAATACTTTTTTCTAATCTCTAAAAAAATGGACCACATGTTAAAACATTTTTACAATTAAAATCTAAAATTTTAAGTGTCCCTTCCATACGTGTATTTACATCACTCTCGCTTTTTGCACATTCATCTAAATGTGTCCATTCGGGCTTGCCTGGAATAAAAAAAATTGTTGTGTAGATGGTATGTAATATAACGGTTGTCCTATTTTGAGTTGAGGTAGGGCTGTATCAGGTTGTGATGGTTGGATATTTCTGTGTGTATCACTAGTAGTTTTTGTTGGCAGCTTTTTGTCATAACATATATATTGCTTTGATATTTTGAATTGTTTTGGTTCATTTGGTTGAACAAGAGGTTGAAATTCAATTGGATTATCCATGTAGATATTTTCACCAGACTCTGAGTTCCTAAAAGGAGCATAATCATGTTCATAGCTGTGATATAAATTTTCATATGCAATGTTGTGAGACTGTCTTTCACTTTGTTGTTTAGTATTAGTATGATTGTAGTTTCAATGTTGTTGAGATTAAGCATAGTCGTAGTTACAATAATTAAAGACCCAAAACATCATTTAATTCCCAAAACTAGAAAGTCGAGTTGGTTTATCCAATATTTGATAATATTTCATTAAAAATCTGTTTATAATATATTTTATGCCTATCTGTCTGCCCAAATCTGTTAATGTTAAGATTTTCTCATCAAACGTGTCTTGTGTGGGATGGTGGCAGAAGTATTATACTCTAGTGGATATAAGACAAACAGTGGATGTTTGATGTACTGTAACAGTTGTTATTTTATGATTAAGAAGAGAATTCTTTGTCCATTCTTTCTTTTAGAATAATCTATACCGTTGGCATTAGTTAAACAACAATCTGCCCTTATCAAGGCTGTATTGAACCAGATAAGACATTTGATATTAATATGGAGTATTCAGGGATTCTAAATTTATGTCAAATACTTATAGTGTTCAACCTGTTCGGTAAGATTATATCAAGTGTTCTATATTCTTTTTATAATAAATTGACAGCAGTATATGTGACGCACTCAACAATTTATATTTCGATAATAAAAAAATTGTTGCACGAATTCAATATGTAACTTTTTAGATAGTACGAAGATTAAAAACAGTCATTAAACAATTAAACTACGTTAAAAAAACGAGAGTTATGGTTTTACAGCTCCACTATAATATCGGTTCTGTAGCCAAAAACAGTTGGAAGTGAAACAATAATGGAGAAAAATGCAAAATTTAATGTGTTAAGTCCGTTTTTATAGTATAAATATTAAAAATACAAACACTATTAAGAAATAATCTTCAAATCTTTGTGTATGGCTACATCACTTTATTGAGATCAATTCTGATTTGCATATTGATGCAAAAATCAAACGAGATATGGTGATATCTGTTCATGATTATAAATTAACTGTTTACAAAACTTTGAATTTTTGAAATACCAAGTCTTTTCTACTTCAGGAAAAGACTACCTTAGCTGTTTTTAGTAAAACCTTAAGGAATGTTTTGTACTCAATGCTCTACAACTTCGTACTTTATTTGGTTTTTTTTTTTTACTTATTTTGATTTGAGCGTCACTGATGAGACTTTCGTAGATGAAACGCACGTCTGGTGCAAATACAAACTGTATCTCCTTGTAAATCCTTGTATCAAAAATGAGTTTATTTATAAAGTACACATTTTTTTATTGTTTTTACCTTCTAATTTCTAATCGCATGGAGAGATGTTTCGTGTATCACATTCACGGAATATGATAAAAAAAGGGATACGACAGACACATTAATTTGATTTGCCTATATTGTGACATTTCCATTTGATATTCGTTAGGTAATTGACGACTTTCAAAAGTCATTCCAATGTTCATTTCGTGGAAATCAACGCTATATCAAATTCTCACTCATTATGAAAAATATCATCCCACTGAAAAATACAAAAACAGTGCAAATATTCTGACAAGCACATCTCGATGTTTAATAAACGATTTGCGACGAGTTTATAACTATCATTTTTATTGGTTTTAACCAGTTGGTATTACTTTCTGTTCATGTTCTTGTGGATAAACCACGGAGTTGGAATAGAGTTGACGCCGACCATCTTTCAAACCCCACAATCTAGCATTATGACATACAGTTCTTTTTTACGTAACGTCAAATTTAGTTGACCATACCTATTGCATTCAAAGGTAATGTTTATGAATAGACTGGATAGATCGTACGGCAGAGAAAAGGTTAACTTTTTTTCGATTGATTAATAAGTGTTTACGCCACTTTCAACACTAATGTGTTATTGTGCGGCTGTCAGTTTTTATTGGTGAAGGAAACTGGATGGCCGGAGATAAAAACTAACAATCATTGTCAATTAAGTTTTGAGTCGAAGGCACCTGTCAAGTCAGGAATTCACACTCTCAACCTTAGTGTTGACCACTCGTCCCCCAGAGGACTTTCTTTTGAAATTGATTGTTTCGTTGGGTAGATCAAGAATTTGAATAGTAGACTTACTATAAAAATCCTTGGATAGATGAAATGAATAACAGTTCTACATGTCATATGGATCAATTATCAATAAAACGCCACGTATAATTCGTGGTTTATAGAATTCTTTACATGAATTTAATTTTACCGGTAGATACCAAGAGACTTTCAAAACCCATTAGTTGAATATAAAAACAAGTGACAAAAAACAAAGAAAAACAATCAAGTCGTCCACAAAACAATCAATTCATATTTATATTGAGCAACACGAATCCTATCGAAAACTGTGGGTTATAGCATCTGCTCCGGAAAGGTAAGCAGATCTTGGCTCAATAGTGTTATTCTGATAGTGCCCTAGAGTATCAGTAGCCCAGTAGCCCTTACTTATTTCTGAATATACGGATTTTATGTTATTAAAATTTGTTGTAACATAAATTAAAAAAAATATTTTTTAAACTTCTATATAAAATTAAGGAATTTATTAAGCTCTGATTCCTTGCACGGCTTTTGCTATACTTTTTGGTCCTTTTTTGTTTATATTTCCTCATAATTTTAATAAGCTTTGGAAGTTGGCCTCGATCATCACTAAAAAGACAGTAATTGTCGAAATTCGAATCTGGTGCAGAACATTTATACCGTTTATGTTATTAAGTCAATTACTTCCCTTTTGTTAAAATCGGAAGCCTCAATCCACGTTTAAAAAAAAACCAATCCAATACATGAATAACTTTCCAATTAAAATTATATATCCATGCTTGTAAGATCTAGGGGTCAACAAGAATCCATGCAATTTCAAGGCCGTATTAGATCAGATTAGATATGAAACTTCTATTTACAACGGAGTATTCAGGGATTGTATTTTTGTGTCACATTCTTGTAGTTTTCAAACTGTTTGGTAAGATAAAAACAATCACAGTTATTTTTCTCATACACACGCTGTTGACGCCAGTGTACACAAAACGTTAAAATTTTTACCTTTATTAAAAAATACATGTAAATCTTAATAAACAATCAGAAGCATAAGAATCACATAGTTAATTCCTTATTCTTCTAACCCACGTAATTAAGCGACAGCTCATATTTGAATAATTTATTTCGCTTTACTGACGAAAAGACACGTACAGTTGCAAGTTAAATATCGCATTTAAGAATGCGGGTTTCTGACAGATCTACCGAGACTATTTACAAGATATGAATACACTATTAATTTCCCACTATTTCATCAACTTGATTGCTTCTGACTTACTTCCGTGACATCAAAACAATAAAGTGTAATAATATACAATGCGAATTAACATGACAACACGACATATTCATTAAATATGAACGATTATTTGTTTTAATTTTAATTGGTAGCCTAACTGCATATATGAAGCTGTTTTTTCGTTGAAGTTTTTATATTGAGACATGTATGTTTAATTATTTTAGCTACGATACACTCTCAGTGTCCAGTCGGATGGCATCATTTTGAAAAATCGTGTTATTATTTAAGCGATAATAAATACAACTGGATATTGGCAGAGGTATGTTAGATGTGTGTGTTGACATGATATTCAATTACATTTCACCAAAATGAAAAGATTGAAGTATGTTTTTTTTTATCTGAAATTAACTGCAATAACTAGATACTCCATCGTCTAAATGGCATCTGAAACCAATGGATAGTTCTTAAGGGGGTGATTAAAAATTATACAATGTTCTGAGCAAGCATTTCTATCGGGCCCTTCATAGCTTGCTGTTCTGTGTGAGCCAATGCTTCGTTTTGAAGACCGAACATGACCTGTAATGGTTTACTTCTACAAATTATGACTTGGATAGAGAGTTGTCTCATTGGCACTCATACCACAGCTTCTTATATCTATGAAGCATCCAAGACAATTTGTAACTTGACTCTTTGAAATGAATTATGCTAATTTTGTATTTATTTTTTATTTCCAATAAAAGCACCCATGTCAGTTTGATGGCATGTTATATATGTAGGTTTACTGAAGCTGATACAAAACCGAGATTAACTATACAGACAGGATTAATAGATTTAGAGCGTGTGACCGCGATGGCAGTGCACTGAAAACCTGCAAGTTTGGGAAATAATTTAGAACTGGTGATACATGTAATGACCATTTGAATATGTTCATTAAATGATTTTATCTGATATCATGAAAAAATGTCCGTGAAGAGACTAATGTATAAAAGTTTTAATTTTAGGATAATTGTCGTGCACATAATGCCAGACTTGCTGAAATAGAAAGTAAAGAACAATCAGATTACTTAATTAAAAATTTTAAAGATTTTGGAAAACGTATGTATTTTTACTGTTCAACTGGAAAATTAATCAAAAATGCATATATCTACAATTTTGACTAGGAACTTTACTATATAGTTTGCAGTTTGTATAAAAGCAAAATAGTCTTGGAGATATAACCAACTGCACACCTCAAAAAGTAAAACATATAAATGCACCTCCAAACACAGCGCCATATCATAGTAGTTTCATCCGGCAATTAGCCAACTATTGTACAAATAACAGGTATACAAATACATTTTTGCTTTATTTGAAAAATGCATTTATCTATGATTTTGACTAGGGATTTTTCTATATTATGTAGCTTGTATGAATACAAAATAGTCGCGGAGATATCACATACCGCACATATCAAAAAGCTTAACATATAAATACACCTCCAAACACAGCAGTATATCATATATCTTTGTAAGGCATTTTATTATTACTTTCTGGTTTTAAGATGGTGCATAACACTACAAGGAGATAACTGTAAAATGAGCCGATTCTTGTAAGGTAATAAAGATCAAACAGTTGGGTAACCAGTAGCTGGTTAAGGAAATATCAAGCTCCTCAATGATGAAATTAAGTGACGTCAAACTGCTATATATCCAATAAAATTTTCAAGATAAAGTGTGTTTTAAGTTTTTTGAATTTTTTGACAAAAACAAAAAAGTGTCGTTACAGGGTATACATGATACATCCCTACAACAAACATACACTAAGTACAGATCTGAAAGTACTCGCAGCTACTGTTAGCTATATATGTAAAAGTCACCAACTAATAAAAAAGCATCTATCTAAGACTGAAATATCAATCAGTACACATTCAGCATACAATGGATTTCTTAGTGTTCTACAACTATAGGAATGTTGAACAATGCATATTTTGTTAAGTTAAAACTTTGCTGATAAATATTTAACAGATCATAGCTACTGAATAGGAGGAAGAGATGATGTGATCGAAGGAACATGGCAATGGGCTTCTTCCAACATAATATTTAACTTTACAGCATGGGCAAGAGGAAAGCCGAACAATTATCACGGAAACGAAGACTGCCTTCAAATGGACTATGGTCATAATTGGGAATGGAATGACCAACCCTGCTTAGAAACCGAATATTTCGTATGTGAACTTAAGTAAGTATCTTTATTTATTATCTAGTAAACTTTGACCTTGTTTCATCAAGAACTTTTCTTTTGAGTCAATATTTGTCAATGATTGTAAATTTTGTATGACAAAGGAGACATTATTTTGATTTTTTAACTGATTTTTTACATTTCCGTAAATACCTTTCTTCATACATCACCAAATTGATACAACCAACCAATTTCTTCGAAATTTTTCATAATATTCAAGCTATGCATGTTATTTTACGTTAGTGATATTATAATTAACTTTATTTTTGCAGGTACCCTGACGACCTTCAAATTATTGGATAAGGATATATTTTGTTATTAAGAAAAATTGAAATAATGTTACTGTCTTGTTTTCTAAATAAATAGACAATAACTAATTTTTAATTAATATCAGTCTTCTTCTGAATTAATGTGGTTGCTGGCTTATCTTTGACGTTCCGGTAGTAAAGCAACAATCAAACAAACGAAATGAAATATACACGAAGCACTTTCTTCAACGTTTATAGTAGAAAGTTCATTTAGGTATCAATCGTAGTATTTAAAGGAAGTCCTTCTGACATTTAAACAAAAACGCAGAATCAGATCGTAGATCAAAGTTTCAAAGTAATGTAACTGTATTATTCGTTAAGGAAGAGATGAAAATTGAGGTTTTTGTGGATGTTATTTGCTAGTTAATTGAAAAGAAATATTTTAAAGATGTATATGTAAAGGAAAATCGAAAGATACCAAAGGGATTATCAAACTCATAAGTTAAAAATAAACTGACAAAGCCAAGGCATAAAACTAAAAAGACCAAACAGACAAACAAAAGTACTTAAAGCACAACACACAACACAAAAGACTGTCACATCCCAACAACCGGGGATGAGATCTGGTGCTTATGAAGAGTAATCAGATCCTGCTGCATATGTGGCGCCCTTCGTTGAACCCATACAAGTACGCACCGGGTTATAAATCTGTTTCGGTAGGTCACTTCCTACATAAGAAAATGCATGTACCAAGTCAGGAATATGACAGTTGTTATCCATTCGTGTGTTTTGTTCGATCTTTTCTCTTTGCTATTTGATTTGGGGCTTCTCGTTTAGAATTTTTATTGGATTTCAGTAATTTTGAGATTTAACTTTTTGTTATGGAAAAGAGAATAGTATTGTGGTAACGAGAATTGGAACATTTTCGCCGTCATCTGTAAAGTAGATATTTCATAACTATCAACCAACTCGTGATGACGTCCGTAAAATTTACAGAGGGATGATAAAATTTTCACTACTAAGAACTCTTCGTTTGATTGCTTCCTTGTGAGCAGGAACCTATGGTAGCCAAATAAGGTCTTTCGCGTTTTCGTTTTTTATATTCGATCAGTCATAAACGCGAAGTTGAAAACGCGAAAACGCGAAGTCGAAAAGGCAAAAAGGCGAAGTCAAAAACGAGAAAAGGAGAAATATTTTTTTTTTTATTTCACGTTTTCGACTTCGCCTTTTAGCCTTTTCGCAACATACATGTTATTATAACATAACAAATTAAAAAAAAAATTGGAGACAAGACTACAAAGTATAAGTAATTCAAATGATGGTCATATAAATTTCATATCTGTGAAATACTTTAAATATTTTCATAAATTAGACAAATCTCTTACATTCTTTGTTGGCTGAACAAATTTAAAAACAGATGCATTTTTATCAAATAAAATGCCTTTGAGTATACAATTTGCTTGAAATCATATTTTTGACATTTTAAAATAAATTTGTTAATTGATTCAGTTTCTCAATTTATTTTGTTCATCTGGTTCTGACACGGGGAGGATTGTTGTTATTGTCTATCGCATTTATCCGTTCATCCCTTGTCCCCTTGGTTTGTCCTGTAGATGAACCAATTTCCTATTTAAAAATTTGAAATATTAATCAATGGTTTAGTAATTAGGAAACACATACTATATCCAATAAATCCAGGTTACCTTTTTTTTAATTAAAAGAACTTGCGATAGGTTTAGAATATCTTTGCTAAGATCAACCTTCGAAAGTTTTGAGGCGAGGTCTGGGATAGTCCTAAGAGGATCATACGACATGTAATAAGATATTCTAGTATCATATGACAAGTCTTAGGATAGTTTCTCGAAATCGTTCCAACTTTTATTTGACAAAAATCTTATCTTTACAATGTATTAAATTTTTAACTTTTTCACACAAACTTATTCAAATATTGAAAATTTTAGATTCACGAAAAGAGGATGAAATGAAAGATTGTGTATTTGAAGTAACATAATAATAACGATTAATTTCATTTATTTTAAAAATGTCCAAAATATAATTTCAAGCAAATTATATATTCAAAGGCATTTTATTTTCTAGGATCTGCTTACTTTTCTGGAGCACCTGAGATCACCCCTAGTTTTTGGTGGGTTTCGTGTGGCTTAGTCTTTAGTTTTCTCTGTTGTGTCATGTGTATTACTGTTTGTCTGTTTGTCCTTTTCATTTTTAGCCATGGCGTTGTCAGTTTATTTTCGATTAATGAGTTTGACTGTCCAGCAGGTATCTTTCGGTCCCTCTTTTATGAAAGTATTTAAAGTACGTCACCGATATGAAATTTATATGACAATCATTGAATGACTTATACCTTGAAGTCTTGTCTCCAATTATATTCAAAATGTGATGATATAATAATATATATAACGCAAAAAGGCGAAAAAAGGCGAAATGAAGAAAACACGAAAATGCGAAAGGTGAAAACGAGAAATTGCGAAAACTCGAAAAGGCGAAAAAGCGAAAACGCAAAATCTCGAAATCTCGAAGTCGAAAACGCGAAAACGCAAAATAGGCGAGAAAAATATTTCGCGTTCTACGCGTTTTCGACTTCGCCTTTTCGCGTTTTTGACTTCGCGTTTTCGAGTTTTCGACTTCGAGATTTTGCGTTATCGCGTTTTCGCCCTATAGAATATTAAAGGCGAAAACGCGAAATGGCCTTAACCGGCCACCATAGGAACCCTCTAGTAATGAAAGGATTATAGGTAAAACAAGGCCGGGAAAATCGTATCAACTGAGAGGTATATGGAAATAATTAAATGAAATTTTTTTTAATTAAGAAGCTGAAATAATCTAATTTTGTATTAAATTTAAAAGCATTATCAATTTCTAGGTGTGAGACAGACTCAACTGTTTCTGTTGTATCCTTTATCGCAGATTCGTGGGAATAGATCCGTGTTAAACATTGTCACACAATTATATATAATCTAGTGAAAGAACATCATCTTTGTAGCTGAATGTGAAGTTAAAAGATTATGTTTACTTCTTTTTCTTCTTCCCAAGAAAATCATGTATGCAATCAGCCACAAATGAATAAAATAACAAGTTCAACTTGGCAAGAAAGGAACACATTTGTTTTCCACGAGAATGCCGATTATTTTTTTTCCAACACGTCCTCCAAACGTGACCAATATGTTGTCATTCAAAAAGTAAAAAATAGTAACCTTAAAGTATTTAAGCAGTCTTGAGCCTATTATTAAGTGGTTGTGTACTACTATTTGTCTGTTTTGTTTTTTTAACCATGGCGTTGTCAGTTTATTTTCGATCTATGGTTTTGCATGTCTTTCGCCCTTCTTGTTATGGTTCGTACGTGGTTCTTGTTTTTCGTGTTTGTTTTATATAGATTTGACTGTTTATTTTCTTGTTCGAATGTTTTTTTTACACTATTCTTGTTTGGGGTCCTTTATAGCATGCTGATCGGTGTAAACCAAAGCTTCGTGTTGAAGGCCGTACTTTGACTTATGATTATCAACTCTTTATAAATTGTGACTTGTAAAACGAGATCGCATTCATACCATATCTCCTGATTTATAGTGTAATTTTACATACGGACCTGGTGTATGCAGGTCCTTCGTTTCTAAAGCTGTATTTCGAGTTTGAAGATATGTATTTCTGCATCTTGTGATACTCTACGGGAAAAATGACATGCACCTTGTAATTGTAAACATTCATTATAGAAACCAAGTTTATAATGTTTGTACAGAAGGAATAACATCACTAGTTAATAGCTCCATCGTTCTCGTTGATAAATTCTGCAATTTCTTGTTTGTCTTATGTTCAAATAAAGTGGAAGTCATTTCATTTTCTGACTTGTGCTGAAAAAAAACCTACCTGGAATTGCATATTAGAGCGCAATTGTTCCTGAAAGTTTGATAGTACGAAAACATGTACTTTTTAATCTAAAGAACATATTATGCCAATGGAAATTTTAGACTTAACCCTTTGATACATTTTTATTTTTTTTAAATTAAGACAAGGTGGATGTTATATCACCTTTTTTGAATTCAATATATCGACGTCATGCCTAAATCTAAAATAGACAATATTACTTTTTATACACGAATACAATCTTTAGATGATTAAATCTTCTTGTATGCCAAAACACTGTCATCAGTCAATCAAGTCGTATGTTTTTCCTGCCAGATCTTGGATACTCCAGAATAGCAATTAAATCCCAAAAGCACTAAAGGCACATGTCTTTTTGTATTTGATTGAAACCCAGTCTTATTTGTTGAAACAGTAAAACAAAGAACCCACTTAGTCTTACTAAATACGGAGAAGAAACATGTCGTACTGATTTTTATTTTATGTACCTTTCTTCACCTTTCAGTAGAACACCGACTCAGATTAAAAAGAGGGAGGATTGAGATCACAAAAATATAAATGTTACACATATCCTATGTGTATGTCATTGCGAAAAGGAGTAATTGTAAAATTTTCAAATAGTGTATTCAAAATACGAAGGTTTGATGTAGAGGAGAGTGCGGTTGGGGGATTTTATGTTTTTTGTTTGTTTGTTTGTTGTTGTTGTTGTTGTTGTTTGGGGGGGGGGGGTGGTGGTAATTGTGTATATCTTTTAACTGACCATTCGTTGAATGGACAGTACAAGGAATATGCATTATTAATGATAATACTTTAAACTCCAAGTCAATGTAAGGACAATAGATAAGACTTCATACTAACGACTACTTTTATAATAATTTACAATGGACAGACATCTACGTGTGATTGTTATAATTATTACTTTGCATATATTTGGAAAGTGTGGAAGCAAGATTGAAAATGTAAACTTTCAAAGTTTTGATTATTTTATGAGTTTATAAATGTATTATAAAATTTTCTGAACAAAATTAAGGCGGTAGACAGCAATGAAACTTCAAATGTATACTTGTTTTGTTATTTCAGAGACGTTTGGAAGTGATTGTCCCATTGGCTGGCACCACTTTTATCGATCTTGTTACATGTTCAGTAATGATGCATATGATTGGTTACTTGCGGAGGTACTACTTTAAAAATATCAAAGACATGTAGTTTGTAAAATTCATTTGACTGTAATTGTGTTTTCGTAAATTATTGTTTTCATTTCTTGGACAATCATTCAAAATATGTTTTTTTTTATCTATGAAACAGTTAATACATATTAATTATTTAGACATTATAATGTATCCTTACATTTTGATACTTTGTGTTTAGAGGAATATTATTCCAATCTCTTTGAAGAACGTTGTGATACACACATTAATTATTTAAACAGAACGTTTTAATAAGACCATGTAACTTTTAGAAGATATTTTTCAAAAAAAGTAACATTTGAGTGACGATTTCTATGTATTTGTCATTTGATATTCCTTTTTTTCATCTAAATAGTCACCAAACTTTGAAATATCACTAGATTTATAAACGTTGAGTATAATTTTCATAATAGCCTTTGCTGTTTATGCTCTGCATTCTTATACGCAATATATTGGACAAAAATTCGTATCTGCCTTTCATGAACCAGACTGTATGCTCCAAAATATGTATATCTTAATTCCTAAGTACATCATACATGTACATGTACTTGAATTGTTTGGAATATTTATTGTACACACAATAAGAATCGAAATAAACAACAAAAGAGCACGGTAAAGCAAGTAAAATTACAGGGAATTAGGAAAGAGAGCCATCTTTTTTAGTTGAATCATTTGATATCAGGTATTTTTTTTTCTTATAACATGGAAACTATGTATATTCTTAAAGCGAAAACTTACATTTGTAACAGAAATTGTTTTATGAGTTTTATATGAATATTTGCTGTGAAGAAACAATAGTTTAAAGAATTTTATTTTTCAATTTCTATAGATGTTTTCCAAAAGAATTTAAATTTCAGAGTAGCTGTCGTGCACATGATGCAAGGCTTGTAGAGATAGAATCTCAGGAACAGTACAGATATTTGGTAAATTCTTTACGTTCGATTGGAGCAGGTACGTCTTAAGTACGCTTACAATACATTTGTTTTGGAAGCAAGGCACCTCAGAAATAGTTACCACAGTTTGACATGGCTACAAATATAAATTGTCATATCAAATATTTCTTTACAAATAACAATGATGGTTTTCATTGAAAGTTAGTCGTCACAATGATGGTTTTTAAGTTAGTCGTCATTCATAACGATATGAATTATCAACAGTTATTATAAAAACAGTCATAGAAGCTTGCATCACTCGTTAACTTCACTTTAGGGTGAATAAATGTTGTTTTTTCACTGAATAGTTTGTTGACTATGTTGACTGTTTTATCCATATGAACTTCAAATAAACGATATCGATGATACATGTAAGTTTGTTTTAAATCTTGACTTACTTACATCCAGAGATTGACAATAAGAACTAAACAAAAAATTACGACTAATTGTATATCTCACGTTATAGAATAAATGTATGTTTATGTAGTACTGGTTATGAAGTTCAGGACTGTCATAAAATTCAACTGACAAACTACAAAACGGTTCTAACAGGTGGGTTCGTAATTGTTAAGATAATGCTTGGTCATGGTCATAATTTTATCCCTATAGTATTAAGAACCTTGGAGTGAGAGTATCATCATAGCCATCATTTTAAAGCCCCAGTCCCACTAGACCACGATCGCACCACGCTCACTGCGATCTAAAATAAATTCAGATCGTGGTGAGGTTGCGGTATGAGCGGCATGAAAATGTAAATTTTCGTTGCTTTCACGATGCTGCTACGTCCTCATTAAAATTGAGAATGGAAATGGGGAATGTGCCAAAGAGACAACAACCCGCCCATAGAAAAAAACAACAGCAGTAGGTCACCAACAGGTCTTCAATGTAGCGAGAAATTCCCGCACCCGGAGGCGTCCTTCAGCTGGCCCCTAAACAAATATATACTAGTTCAGTGATAATGAACGCCATACTAATTTCCAAATTGTACACAAGAAACTAAAATTAAAATAATACAAGACTAACAAAGGCCAGAGGCTCCTGACTTGGGACAGGCGCAAAAATGCGGCGGGGTTAAACATGTTTGTGAGATCTCAACCCTTCTCCTATACCTCTAGCCAATGTAGAAAAGTAAACGCATAACAATACGCACATTAAAATTCAGTCCGAGTCTGATGTCAGAAGATGTAACCAAAGAAAATAAACAAAATGACAATAATACATAAATAACAACAGACTACTAGCAGTTAACTGACATGGCAGCTCCAGACTTCAAATAAACTGACTGAAAGATTATGATTTCATAATATGAACATCAGGCACAATCCTTCCCGTTAGGGGTTTAGTATCATACCATCATAACACACATGAGAAGAACATAACCCGTGTCATGCCAACAACTGGTTTTTGAATAAATGTGTTTAGTTCCAATGCAAAGACCCTATAAGTGAATCAATATTAACGCCAAAATATGCAATCTTTAATGACCTGACAACAGTATCGTAACTATATCCCTTCTTAATAAGTCTATTCAAAGGTTTTGTTAGTTTTTGAGGTAAATACTGACACCTTTGTGCTTTTAAATGTTTTGACTAGTTTGTGATATCGAAAACCCTGGTGTAATAATTTTTCAGTAATACATAAATTTCTCTCGTTAAAATCCAAAACATTGTTACATACACGAGCGAATCGTACAAGTTGAGATATATAAACGCTTCTACAACGACATCGGTACGATTATACCACGTTCTCACCACGCTTATTCTGCGACCTCACTACGCTTATTAAGATCTTTCTACGCTCTTCACGTTCTCACTTCGACCATACTACGAGTTATCCGATTGCAAAACGATCTTACCACGCTTCTACTGCGATTATAGCACGTTCTTACCACGATTATTCTTCGTTCATACCTCAACCTTACTACGTTCTCAGCAGTTACGTAAACATCGTGTTCCATATCACTAAAATTTTATTCCTTCTATTTCTGATTAATATGTAGATTTCTCGGAAACAATACAGTCATGCCATTAAAATCTATTAGAAGACGTGAGCGTGATAGTAGGGGTTGATGTAGAGGCAAAGGGAACTAAGTAACGAATCTTAATCAAGCAGAGATGTCGGACCGACCAATCTTCCCTAAATAACAAGCTATTGCTGGTCCCTAATGCTCAAATGACGAAATTTTAGTGAACGATAGCAGAGATGACACAGAAGTGTCAATAGATATAGAAAGATGTGGTATGAGTGCTTATGTGACAACTCTCCATCCAAGTAACAATTTATAAAAGTAAACCATTATAGGCCAAGGTACGGCCTTCAACACGGAGCATAGGCTCACACGAACAGCAAGCTATAAAGGGCCCACAGAATTACTAGTGTAAAACCATTTAAACCGGAAAACCAATGGTCTATTCTATATAAAAACGAGAAGCATGGTTGAGCCGTTAGAGCAAATGGATAATTACATACAGACAAACAAAATGTAGGCAGCTTTTTTATATAATTTATGTGAAAATGACAATGAGAATGATGGTCGTAGTGTGAACGTAGTCAGGTCGTAAGAAAAGTGTGATAAGGACGGCAAGGGCGTGCTAGAATCGTACTATGGTCGTGAACAACGTGGTATAGTCGTAGTGGAAGTGTAGTTTGGTCGCGGTGAGAACGTGAAGGTCGTAGTGAGGTCGTAATAACGTCGCTGTGAGATCGTAGCGCAGTCTCTCCGAATAGAATCACGCTTTCGCTACGCTCTCGCTACGATGGTACAGCGACCTTTTCGATCTTAGTGTGCTCTCTCTACGCTTCTACTGCGACCTGATTTCGCCACGACCGCACCACGATAGTTTTGAACATGTTCAAATTTGGCCACGCTCATCACGATCTTGAAGACCTTACCACGACCGTGAAACGACCTTACTGCGATCTACGTGATCGTACTACGATCATTAAAATTGCATTTTATTCACGGATCGTAGTGCGATCGTGGCCTAGTGGGACTACGGTATTAGATATAACCATTATTTCTATTGGATTTTTAAAGCTTTATTACGATAGTAGTCTGTTGTCCTAAAATGAAATTACATTATATATTTTTAATTATGTCCATTTCAATGTTGTCGTTTCAGACGTGGATCATTGGATCGGTGGTCGTGATGATGTAATTGAAGGAATATGGAAATGGGCTTTTTCTGACAGTAATTTTAGTTACATTGCATGGGGACCTGGTGAACCAAACAATGGTCATCACGGACACGAGAATTGTGTTTTAATGGCAGATTGTTATCAATGGTTATGGGACGATAGAAGATGTTCGGAATCACATTACTTCATATGTGAGAGAAAGTAAGCAGAACATTTATATTTCAAAATGTAATTGAAATATACATTATTTAAAAACTTAGAATTAGGGAGTAAATGAAATAAAGTAAGACATCCTGATGTTTGTCTATAATTAACACGGTTGAAATTTGAATTTCTTTTAGAGTAATCACAAATATTTACTTGGACTAATTTGCAAATGTAGATGATGAATAGGCTACTGTTACACTGGAGTTTCTTTAAACATGTGACTAACTATTTTGTTCAGTTTTAAGCTTTAACAATAACTTCCAGTGTCACTTTGATTCACCTGGATATCATCTCATGCTTATGCCCTTTTGTGACAACTCCGCCTACAATGTGTACACCATCTATACCAACTAAACTTCTAAATGATCAAATATGGATTTCCTTAATCAAATGATGTCTTTACTCGTCTGTTATATCTAGTTTTTAACGCAGTTCATGATATATCGGGACAAAATGGAAGAGTGCCTTGCAGATTAGTAAACTTTTTATGTCACTAAGAATGATCGATAAATATGTATGTTAAGAACTCATAAAATTGAGAAAAAAATGGGGAATATATCAAAGAGACATGACGTGAAATTGGGATAGGCGCACAAATGACTTAGGGTAAAACATGTTTTGTGAAATCTAGGGCCTATTCGTAGTCAACTTTTGCAAAAATATTCCAAATACATATTATATGTTTTTGATTACTTTAAACAAAATTCAAATTCCAGCAGAATTAATTATAATTATATATGAGACTTTCGAAAATGAAGATCCGATACATTTGTATATGGCAATAGCTGTTGTGTCCCTTTTAAATTTAAAAAGTCATACAAAACTTCAATATGTTTAATCCCCTTGAATGGCTATATTTTACTATAAAGTGTACAATGTACGTGTATGTGTATTAACTTGATAAAGAAAATCCTTAATACTATTAAAATCTTCACGAATGTACTGTTGTTTAACTATTGTCTACCCATGCACTAATTCGCCGATATTTTCCGGTATGAAGTGACCTTTACTACATGTACAAGACTTCAACTGTTATTACACCGTTGGTTTTTCCGTTTAAATGGTTTTACACTAGTAATTTTGGGGTCCTTTATAGCTTGTTGTTCGGTGCGAGCCAAGGCTCCATGTTGAAGGCCGTTCATTGACCGATAATGGTTTACTTTTATAAATCGTCTTTTGGATGGAGATTTGTCTCATTGGCACTCACACCACATCTTCCTATATCTATTCTCGTTAGAACTTAGGTAACCGAACCGCAAATGCGAGAGGAAATCCGTGATGAAAGCATGCAAAAAATTTCCACAGGAAGAAAAATAGTAATAACTGATTCTAAAGGACAAATTTAATACAACAAATCATTTAACAACTGTAAGCGGAGTTTAATAAACAAAAGGGAATGTTGGACAGTACGAATTAAAATAGTATGGCTCCTATTTGTGACGTGCTCCATTTGCTATGTGTCAATCTCACGATCTGGCAAATTTTGTTATCTCACTCTAAAATTAATTAGCTTGCGATCAACATTTACTTAATAAATTAATACTTATTGGATAAAAAGGGGCACATGACATTCATTATTCTTCAGTTATAAATTCAATCGGTCATTAACAGAACAAAAAGGCCCAGAAAACTGGTCGTTTACAGACTTTTACATGATAATGACCGGTGGGACGTGGTTTCCGTCTTATAATAACCGTTGGGCGTGGTTTTTCTGTTAATGACCGAGGAAGCTTGGTTTGTCTGAGTAGAGAGATGTCCCTTTAATAAAACCGTTTCCTGTTTTCAATATTTAACTTGTTGAACTGTTTACCATATGTTTTCGTAAATCATAAAATTATAGAGAACTTGATTTAGTATTCATATACTGAAAAATTGCACTAAATTGAATGGCAGCATTACTACGAATGGTTTTCAATCTTTGCAATAGAAATCGTGGAACTACTCGAATTTACTTTGGACATTTTCAATTCATGATAATTTTCAAAATCATGGCTCCTTAATGAAATAAACATAATTTTTATTGAAGAACTGGTCATTATCGTAATACATGGACTGCCCGTAGGACAATGATATTGACTGTGACAGCGATAATGACCTCGCCTTCGGCTCAGTCATGATCACTATCTTAGTCAATACTACTGTCCTGTAGGCAGTCCATATATCACGATAATGACCAGTTTTTCAATAACTATTAGGTAAATAGATTCGTAATACATATAAAAATAACGTACATACGTGACTTAGTTTAGTATATATACAAGCATTTGTCTAATAATTTCGATAAAATTAAAATTACAATCAACTCATTTCATACGATTTTACAATGTTATCATTCCAGGTATCCTGAGAGTGTGACTGAATCTATACCACTGGTTCCAAGCATTATTGGATAGAAAGATGTTAATCTTGCATAAAAATGAGTTCAGACAGTTTTGATCTTATTTGCCCTTTTTAAAAAGAAATATCTTTTTGACCCCTTTGATCTCTTCATATTGAAAATGGACACAACATACAAACATACAGGTTTAAAGTAGTTTTTGTAATCAATCTACGTCTACTGTTGAGTGCCTATACATTGTTCTTTGACATATACAATTCAATTACATATTCTTGTTTGTATATATAGGCATGTGTAATATCTGTAATATTCATTTGGTACTTTCCTATTCATTTTGGTATTTAACCATATTAACCTTTTTGGTTATTAGCTATACTTGTGTAACCGGATGTTGTTAGTTTGTCTGATGTGAACAATAAATGTGATACTTTATTGGTGCTATTAATTTGGTTAAATCCAGTAGTTTGATGACCATCAACAATCAATACATTACAATTTGGCGACGAGGATAATCGAGGATAACGAAAGATGGCAGAAGCACGTCCAATATTGTCTGATGTTGGTTTAATTCCGTTTTTTGACGTTGGCAATGACATTAATTCGTTGGGACAAAGATGGACACGCTGGCTTCGATCATTTAATTTGTATGCAACAGGTAAAGGAGTTGTAGAGGCACAACAGAAAAAAGCATTATTGTTACACAGTGCTGGAATGGAAGTACAAGATGTGTATTATACCCTGGTGGAACGAGACCCGGGTGAACATGAAACAGTTTATGAAGTTGCTGTAGAAATTTTAAACAATCACTTTACACCGCAAGTAAATAACTCTTTTCAAAGGAACCAATTCCGGGCAATGGAACAAAAACCCCAAGAAACAATTGAACAATTTATAACAAGGTTACGACAAAAGGCAATTTATTGCAATTTTGGTAATGTAGACGAAGCTATTTGCGACCAAGTAATAGACAAATGTAGTTCAAAGAGATTGAGAAGAAAATTATTAGAAAGGCACAATGTTACCTTACAGCAATTGCGTGAAACTGCACAGGCAATGGAAGCTGCAGAGAAACAGGCAACTTCGATAGAACAACCAATTGAATCTGTCAACAAAGTTTCAACTTATGCAAGTAAGAAACAAAATCAAAATAAATCAGAGTTTAAACAAATATCATGCTATGCATGTGGGTTTTCTGGACATTACAAAACAGACCCAAAATGCCCAGCAAAAGGGAAGAAATGCAGATTATGCCAAAATGAAGGACATTTTGAAAAATGTTGTAAGTCGAAGAAAAAAATTTCAAAGAATCACTATTCAAGAAAAACAAATGTGCGACATGTTGAGTCTGCAGATGATACATGCAGTGAACCAGATTATGAAAACGAAGATGATGATTATGCATTTACAGTACATGGGAATCAAGGCAAAGTCAGCAAATTTACAGTTAATGTTGGAGGTATAGATGTTCCTGTGGTGATTGATTCTGGTGCAACTGTAAACATTATAGATAGGACACTTTGGGAACACTTAAAGAAGAATAAGATTAAGTGCGAGTCTAAGACATCGTCTAAGAATTTGTACGCTTATGGTAGTAACAAGCCACTTACTATAGCAGGCAGTTTTAATACAAATGTTTGTGTGAACGACCACTGTGTTTCAGCTGATTTTTTCGTGATTGAGGAAGACGGCCAGGCATTACTTGGACATAAGACGTCAATAGAACTTGGTGTATTGAAAATAGAGACAAATGTTAACACAGTGACTGATAATGTGGTGAAAACTAACTATACAAGTAAATTTCCAAAGGTATTTTCAGGTGTGGGAAAATTAGTAGACTTTCAATTGAAAATTCCTATAGACAAAAGCATTCAACCTGTAATTCAGCCATTACGTCGTATACCGTATCATTTGCGAGGAAAGTTAGAAGAAAAACTGAATGAACTTGTAGAACAGGACATTATTGAAGCCGTTAATGGACCAAGTCAGTGGACATCAACAATTGTGGTTGTACCAAAAAAGAACGGTGATATACGCATATGTGTTGACATGAGGCGCGCAAATTTAGCAGTCATGCGTGAAAGATATCCAATTCCAACTGTAGATGAGGTAATTCAAGATTTGAATCAAAGTAAAGTCTTCTCAAAGTTAGATATTAAACTTGCGTACCATCAAATTGAACTGACACCAGAGTCCAGACAGATAACTTGCTTCATGACACATAAAGGAATATTTCGATATAAAAGGCTCATGTTTGGAATAAACTGCGCCCCAGAGATGTATAACAAAGTAATGAGTCAGGTATTTCAAGGACTTGAAGGAGTAAGAAACATTTTTGATGATGTTGTTGTGTATGGCTCTACTTCTAATGAGCATAATGACAGACTCGATGCTGTTCTTCAAAGATTAGAGGAAAGAGGACTGACACTTAATATTGACAAGTGTAAATTCAACATGGCAAACATTGAGTTTATGGGTCACATGTTATCAGAACATGGGATTGGTGTGTCTCAGTCTAAAGTAGAAGCAATTGTAAATGCTAGAAGGCCAGAATCAGTTTCTGAGATCAGGAGTTTTCTAGGGTAAGTTAATTTTGTTGGTCGTTTCATACCAAATCTAGCAACTGTAGCAGAACCACTACACCGCTTGCTCCACAAAGAGACAAAATTTCAATGGGGACCAGAACAAAATGATTCTTTCGAAAAATTGAAAAAAGGTCTGGTGGATGCGTCTAATTTAAGCTATTTCAGCTTGAAAGCGAAAACTCAAGTAATTGCAGATGCCAGCCCTGTAGGCTTAGGTGCTGTTCTAGTACAGAAACAGAATGATGAGTACAAAGTCATATGCTATGCAAGCAGAAGTCTCACAACTATCGAAAGGAAGTATTCACAAACAGAAAAAGAGGCGTTAGGGTTAGTATGGGCCTGTGAAAGGTTCCATATGTATTTACTGGGTCATGATTTTGAGTTGCTAACAGATCATCGTCCGTTGGAATTTATATTCTCGCCTAAGTCTAAACCATGTGCTCGAGTTGAAAGGTGGATGCTTAGAATGCAACCTTTTAAATATGTTGTGAAATATATTCCAGGATCACAGAATATTGCAGATTCTCTATCACGGTTGTTAGTGGTACCGAAAAATGAATCAAAACAAGGAGAAATAAATCAAGCTGAGGAGTATATACGTTTTGTTGCATCTAAATCTACACCAAACGCTGTAAAGATTGAAGATGTGGATAAAATGTCACTTAATGACAAAGAATTACAAAATATTAGAAATTGTTTGTTAAATGGAAGATGGCAAGACTTGCTAAACAAACAGTATTTAACAGTGAAACAGGAACTTAGTTCTATAGGTCATATTGTTCTTCGTGGAACAAGACTTATTATACCGACTGAATTGAGGAATCAGATACTGAAGTTAGGACACGAGGGACATCCTGGAATTGTTTTAATGAAACAAAGATTAAGATCAAAAGTTTGGTGGCCAAACATGGACAAGAGTATTGAAGAGTATTGTAAGTCTTGTTATGGGTGCCAGCTTGTCGCAAACCCAGAGAAACCAGAACCGATGATACGAACGTCTCTTCCGTCTAAACCGTGGGAACAGATATCAGCAGATTTTTTAGGACCGTTGCCGTCTGGAGAATATCTATTTACCGTTGTTGATTACTATTCAAGATGGTTGGAAGTGACAATTATGAGTAAAAGTACTAGCGCAGACCGTGTAATTGATGCTCTGGACAAAATGTTTACTATACATGGTTTACCTATTTCAATCGCAACTGACAATGGACCTCAATTTATTAGTGACACTTTTAAAAATTACTTGGTTCAAAATGGTATTGTTCATAGAAGAATTACACCCTTATGGCCAGCCGCCAACGGGGAAATAGAGCGTCAGAACCGTTCATTGCTGAAGCGCATGCGTATTGCAAATGCTGAGAAAAAGAACTTGAGTACTGAAATACAAACGTATTTGAAGATGTACAGGTCAACACCTCATTGTACTACAGGCGTAAGCCCAGCTGAACTGTTATTTAATAGAACGCTTCGCACAAAACTACCTGATATTCAGATCCGTTCACATGACGACACTGAAGTGCGTGACCGAGATAGTCAAAGGAAGGAAAAAGGAAAACTATATGCGGACACAAGAAGGAATGCGACAACAAATGATTTGAAAGCAGGAGATTCTGTTTTAGTGAAACAAAATAGAGGAAATAAATTGTCTACAACCTTTAATCCGAAACCATTCACACTGCTTGAAAAGCATGGAAATAGTGTTGTTGTTCAAAATGATGATGGTGATACATATAAGAGAAATGTCACTCATATTAAAAGATTCATTGAAAGGAAATCTAGTGAAAATGTCAATAGTGAAAATCAAAATGTCAATAATGAAAATCAAAATGTCAATCAAAATGTCAATAGTGAAAATCAAAATGTCAATCAAAATGTCAATAGTGAAAATCAAAATGTCAATAGTGAAAATCAAAATGTCTATAGTGAAAATCAAAATGTCTATAGTGAAATTCAAAATCAAAATATATCTAGTGAGAATCAAAATGTGTTAAAAGGAAATCAGAATGGTGGAATTAATGATAAAGCTCAGTCTAACAAATTGATGAAATCCGTCCCAAGTCTAGAGCCGTCCAAACCGTCTAGACCAACTCGTGACCGGAAACTACCATCCAGATACAAAGATTTTGTTTTAAGCAATTGAGACAATTGTCTACTTGGGTTTATAGACAGTTAATTGAGATGACAATTTTTTATTGTTTTTTGTTAAATCAAATTCTAGTCAAGAATTTAGTATTATGAACTTTAAAGTATTTTCATACATTTACTTGATACTCAGATTAATCATGTTAATTTTAATTTTAAAAAAAAGACAAACTTTACATTTTTAGTAAATTTTTGCTGGTTAAGTTTTGAAAGATTATACTTAAAAGCTAGATTTTGGAAATTTAAAAGAACAAGGAAATGAAGATTTTTTTTAGTAAAAGGGGAGAAATGTAATATCTGTAATATTCATTTGGTACTTTCCTATTCATTTTGGTATTTAACCATATTAACCTTTTTGGTTATTAGCTATACTTGTGTAACCGGATGTTGTAAGCTTGTCTGATGTGAACAATAAATGTGATACTTTATTGGTGTTATTAATTTGGTTAAATCCAGTAGTTTGATGACCATCAACAATCAATACATTACAGCATGTGCCTATAATTCCTAAAAGCAGCTATGCCCCTCTAATCAGCTACTGGTTACCCAACTGTTTGATCTTTATTACCTTACAAGAATCAGCTCATTTTACAGTTATCTCCTTGTAGTGTTATGTACCATCTTAAAACCAGAAAGCAATAATAAAATGCCTTACAAAGATATATGATATACTGCTGTGTTTGGAGGTGTATTTATATGTTAAGCATTTTGATATGTGCGGTATGTGATATCTCCTCGACTATTTTGTATTCATACAAGCTACACAATATAGAAAAATCCCTAGTCAAAATCATAGATAAATGCATTTTTTCAAAAAAATCAAAAATATATTTGTATACCTGTTATTTGTACAATAGTTGGCTAATTGTCGGATGAAACTACCATGATATGACGCTGTGTTTGGAGGTGCATTTATATGTTTTACTTTTTGAGGTGTCCGGTTGGTTATATCTCCACGACTATTTTGCATTTATACAAACTGCAAACTATATAGTAAAGTCCCTAGTCAAAATTATAGATATATGCATTTTTGATTAATTTTCCAGTTGAACAGTAAATTGTAAAAATACATACGTTTTCCAAAATCTTTAAAAATTTTAATTAAGTAATCTGATTGTTCTTTACTTTCTATTTCAGCAAGTCTGGCATTATGTGCACGACAACTATCCTAAAATTACAATTTCTTTACATTAGTCTCTTCACGGACATTTTTTCATGATATCAGATAAAATCATTTAATGAACATATTCAAATGGTCATTACATGTATCACCAGTTCTAAATTATTTCCCAAACTTGCAGGTTTTCAGTGCACTGCCATCGCGGTCACATGCTCTAAAAAAATTAATGACTATTAATCCAGTCTGTATAGTTAATCTCGGTTTTGTATCAGCTTCAGTAAACCTACATATATAACATGCCATCAAACTGACATGGGTGCTTTTATTGGAAATAAAAAGTAAATAAGAAATTAGCATAATTCATTTCAAAGAGTAAAGTTACAAATTGTCTTGGATGCTTCATAGATATAAGAATATGTGGTATGAGTGCCAATGAGACAACTCTCTACCAAAGTCATAATTTGTAGAAGTAAACCATTACAGGTCATGTTCGGTCTTCAAAAAGAAGCATTGGCTCACACGGAACAGCAAGCTATGAAGGGCCCGATAGAAATGCTTGCTCAGAACATTGTATAATTTTTAATCACCCCCTTAAGAATTATGATAGGATCCATTGGTTTCAGATGCCATTTAGACGATGGAGTATCTAGTTATTGCAGTTAATTTCAGATAAAAAAAAACATACTTCAATCTTTTCATTTTGGTGAAATGTAATTGAATATCATGTCAACACACACATCTAACATACCTCTGCCAATATCCAGTTGTATTTATTATCGCTTAAATAATAACACGATTTTTCAAAATGATGCCATCCGACTGGACACTGAGAGTGTATCGTAGCTAAAATAATTAAACATACATGTCTCAATATAAAAACTTCAACGAAAAAACAGCTTCATATATGCAGTTAGGCTACCAATTAAAATTAAAACGAATAATCGTTCATATTGAATGAATATGTCGTGTTGTCATGTTAATTCGCATTGTATATTATTACACTTTATTGCTTTGATGTCACGGAAGTAAGTCAGAAGCAATCAAGTTTATGAAATAGTGGAAAATTAATATTGTATTCATATCTTGTAAATAGTCTCGGTAGATCTGTAAGAAACCCGCATTCTTAAATGCGATATTTAACTTGCAACTGTACGTGTCTTTAATTTCGTCAGTAAAGCGAAATTATTCAAATATATGTCGCTTAATTACGTGGGTCAGTAGGATAAGGAATTAACTATGTGATTCTTATGCTTCTGATTGGTTATTAAGATTTACATGTATTTTTTAATAAAGGTAAGAATTTTTAAGTTTTGTGTACACACTGGCGTCAACAGCGTGTGTATGAGAAAAATTACTGTGATTGTTTTTATCTTACCGAACAGTTTGAAAACTACAAGAATGTGACACAAAAATAAAATCCCTGAATACTCCATTGTAAATAGAAGTTTCATATCTTATCTGATCTAATACGGCCTTGAAATTGCATGGATTCTTCTTGACCCCTAGATCTTACAAGCAAAGATATATAATTCTAATTGGAAAGTTATTCATGTATTGGATTGGTTTTTTTTTTAAACTTGGATTGAGGCTTCCGATTTTAACAAAAGGGAAGTAATTGACTTAATAACATAAACGGTACTAATGTTCTGCACCAGATTCGAATTTCGACAATTAATGTATCTTTAGTGATAATCGAGGCCAACTTATTCGAAAATCCAAAGCTTATTAAAATTACGAGGAAATATAAACAAAAAAGGATAAAAAAAAGTATAGCCAAAGCCGGGCAAGGAATCAGGGCTTTTCATGAGGGAGATACATTCCTTAATTTTAAAATAGAAGTTTAAAAAATATTTTTAAAATTTTTGTTACAACAAATTTTAATAACGTAAAATCCGTATATTCAGAAATAAGTAAAGGCTACTGGGCTACTGATACTCTAGGGCACTATCAGAATAACACTAGTGAACCAAGATCTGCTTACCTTTCCGGACCAGATGCTATAACCCACAGTTTTCGATAGGATTCGTGTTGCTCAATATAAATATGAAATGATTGTTTTGTGGACGACTTGATTGTTTTTCTTTGTTTTTTGTCACTTGATTTTATATTCAACTAATGTGTTTTGAATGTCTCTTGGTATCTAGCGTCTCTTCTTTTGTCATGTGAAGAATTCTATAAACCACGAATTATACGTTGGGTTTTACTGATAATTGATCCATTTGACATGTAGAACTGTTATTCATTTCATCTATCTAAGGATTTGTATAGTAAGTCTACTACACAAATCCTTGATCTACCCAACGAAACAATCAATTTCAAAAGAAAGTTGGGTTCCTCAGGTGGACGAGAGGTCAACACTAAGGTTGAGAGTTTGAATTCCTTACGTGACAGGTGCCTTCGACTCCAAACTTAATTGACTATGATTGTTAGTTTTTATCTCCGGCCATCCAGTTTCCATCACCAATAAAAACTGACAGCCGCACAATAACACAATAGTGTTTAAGGTGGCGTTAACACCAATCAATCAATCAAAAGAAAGTAAACCTTTTCCCTGCCATACGATCTATCCAGTCTATTCATAAACACTACCTTTAAATGCAATAGGTATGGTCAACGAAATTTGACGTTACATAAAAACGAACTGAATGTCATAATGCTAGATTGTAGGGTTTGAAAGATGGTCGGCGTCAACTCTATTCTCACTCCGTGGTTATAGGTTTATCCATTAGAACATGAACAGAAACATAAAGTAATATCAACTGGTTGGAACCAATAAAACTGATAGTTATAAAGTCGTTGCCAATAGTTTATTAAAACATCTAGATGTGCTTGTCAGAATATTTGCACTGTTTTTGTACTTTTCAGTTGGATGATATATTTCATAATAAGTGAGAATTTGATATAGCGTTGATTTCCACGAAATGAACATTAAAATGACTTTTGAAAGTCGTCAATTACCTAACGACTATCAAATGAAAATGTCACAATATAGGCAAATCAAATTAATGTGTCTGTCGTATCCCTTTTTTTTTATCATATTCCGTGAATGTGATAAACGAAACATCTCTCCATGCGATTAGAAATTCGAAGGTCAAAACAATAAGAAAATGTGAACTTTATAAATAAACTAATCATTGATACAAGGATTACAGTTTGTATTTGCATCAGACGCGCGTTTTTCTACAAAAGTTTCATCAGTGACGCTCAAATCAAAATAAATAAAAAAAAAAACCAAATAAAGTACAAAATTGTAGAGCATTGAGTTCCAATAATTCCTAAAAGTTATACCAAAAATAGCTAAGGTAGTCTTTTCCTGAAGTAGAAAAGACTTGGTATTCAAAAATTCAAAGTTTTATAAACAGTTAATTTATAATCATGAACATATCAATGATAATGCATGTCAACACAGAAGTGCTGACTACTAGACTGGTGATATCCTAGAGGAGTAAAAACTTCAAAAGCAGTGGTATCGACCCAGTGGTTGCATCATTCGTTAGATTTTTTTTAAATATCTTTTCCATTCGTTCCTTTAGTTTGTATAGTCGAGTGTTTTTGTCAGGTTTAATGGACTTTTTTAACCTTGTAGTTTGGTATTTTTGTTTATTATTGATGCGCAAATATCAGAAACACAGTTTTGGCAGTATTTGGCCACAGCCTTATTACAAACTACAAAATTATAACTGTTTATCTAGTTATATGTGTTTATAATTTTGTAGTTTGTAATAAGGCTGTGGCCAAATACTGCCAAAACTGTGTTTCTGATATTTGCGCATCAATAATAAACAAAAATACCAAACTACAAGGTTAAAAAAGTCCATTAAACCTGACAAAAACACTCGACTATACAAACTAAAGGAACGAATGGAAAAGATATTTAAAAAAAATCTAACGAATGATGCAACCACTGGGTCGATACCACTGCTTTTGAAGTTTTTACTCCTCTAGGATATCACCAGTCTAGTAGTCAGCACTTCTGTGTTGACATGCATTATCATTGATATGTTCATGATTATAAATTAACTGTTTATAAAACTTTGAATTTTTGAATACCAAGTCTTTTCTACTTCAGGAAAAGACTACCTTAGCTATTTTTGGTATAACTTTTAGGAATTATTGGAACTCAATGCTCTACAACTTCGTACTTTATTTGGTTTTTTTTTTTATTTATTTTGATTTGAGCGTCACTGATGAAACTTTTGTAGAAAAACGCGCGTCTGATGCAAATACAAACTGTAATCCTTGTATCAATGATTAGTTTATTTAAAAGTTTACATTTTCTTATTGTTTTGACCTTCGAATTTCTAATCGCATGGAGAGATGTTTCGTGTATCACATTCACGGAATATGATAAAGAAAGGGATACGACAGACACATTAATTTGATTTGCCTATATTGTGACATTTTCATTTGATATTCGTTAGGTAATTGACGACTTTCAAAAGTCATTTTAATGTTCATTTCGTGGAAATCAACGCTATATCAAATTCTCACTTATTATGAAATATATCATCCAACTGAAAAGTACAAAAACAGTGCAAATATTCTGACAAGCACATCTAGATGTTTTAATAAACTATTGGCAACGACTTTATAACTATCAGTTTTATTGGTTCCAACCAGTTGATATTACTTTATGTTTCTGTTCATGTTCTAATGGATAAACCTATAACCACGGAGTGAGAATAGAGTTGACGCCGACCATCTTTCAAACCCTACAATCTAGCATTATGACATTCAGTTCGTTTTTATGTAACGTCAAATTTCGTTGACCATACCTATTGCATTTAAAGGTAGTGTTTATGAATAGACTGGATAGATCGTATGGCAGGGAAAAGGTTTACTTTTTTTGATTGATTTATTGGTGTTAACGCCACCTTAAACACTATTGTGTTATTGTGCGGCTGTCAGTTTTTATTGGTGATGGAAACTGGATGGCCGGAGATAAAAACTAACAATCATAGTCAATTAAGTTTGGAGTCGAAGGCACCTGTCACGTAAGGAATTCAAACTCTCAACCTTAGTGTTGACCTCTCGTCCACCTGAGGAACCCAACTTTCTTTTGAAATTGATTGTTTCGTTGGGTAGATCAAGGATTTGTGTAGTAGACTTACTATACAAATCCTTAGATAGATGAAATGAATAACAGTTCTACATGTCAAATGGATCAATTATCAGTAAAACCCAACGTATAATTCGTGGTTTATAGAATTCTTCACATGACAAAAGAAGAGACGCTAGATACCAAGAGACATTCAAAACACATTAGTTGAATATAAAATCAAGTGACAAAAAACAAAGAAAAACAATCAAGTCGTCCACAAAACAATCATTTCATATTTATATTGAGCAACACGAATCCTATCGAAAACTGTGGGTTATAGCATCTGGTCCGGAAAGGTAAGCAGATCTTGGTTCACTAGTGTTATTCTGATAGTGCCCTAGAGTATCAGTAGCCCAGTAGCCTTTACTTATTTCTGAATATACGGATTTTACGTTATTAAAATTTGTTGTAACAAAAATTTTAAAAATAATTTTTTTAAACTTCTATTTTAAAATTAAGGAATGTATCTCCCTCATGAAAAGCCCTGATTCCTTGCCCGGCTTTGGCTATACTTTTTTTTTATCCTTTTTTGTTTATATTTCCTCGTAATTTTAATAAGCTTTGGATTTTCGAATAAGTTGGCCTCGATTATCACTAAAGATACATTAATTGTCGAAATTCGAATCTGGTGCAGAACATTAGTGCCGTTTATGTTATTAAGTCAATTACTTCCCTTTTGTTAAAATCGGAAGCCTCAATCCAAGTTTAAAAAAAAAACCAATCCAATACATGAATAACTTTCCAATTAAAATTATATATCCATGCTTGTAAAATCTAGGGGTCAACAAGAATCCATGCAATTTCAAGGCCGTATTAGATCAGATAAGATATGAAACTTCTATTTACAATGGAGTATTCAGGGATTGTATTTTTGTGTCACATTCTTGTAGTTTTCAAACTGTTCGGTAAGATAAAAACAATCACAGTAATTTTTCTCATACACACGCTGTTGATGCCAGTAAACAAGTGTGTACAAAAAACTTTAACATTCGAACCTTTCTTGAAAAATGCATGTAAATCTTAATAACTAATCAGAAACATAAGAATCACATAGTTAATTCCTTATCATACTAACCCACGTAATTAAGCGACAGCTCATATTTGAATAATTTTGCTTTACTTACAAAAACATACACTCGACTATACAAACTAAAGGAACGAATGGAAAAGATATTTAAAAACATCTAACGAATGATGCAACCACTGGGTCGATGCCACTGCTTTTAACGTTTTCACTCCTCTAGGGTATTACCAGCCCAGTAGTCAGCACTTCTGTGATGACATGCATTATCATTGATATGTTCATGATTATAAATTAACTGTTTACATAACTTTGAATTTTTGAAATACCAAGTCTTTTCTACTTCAGGAAAAGACTACCTTAGCTGTTTTTAGTAAAACTTAAAGGAATTTTTGGTACTCAATACTCTACAACTTCGTACTTTATTTGGCTTTTTTTTTTACTTATTTTGATTTGAGCGTCACTGATGAAACTTTTGTAGACGAAACGCGCGTCTGGTGCAAATACAAACTGTAATCCTTGTATCAATGATTAGTTTATTTAAAAGTTTACATTTTCTTATTGTTTTGACCTTCGAATTTCTAATCGCATGGAGAGATGTTTCGTGTATCACATTCACGGAATATGATAAAGAAAGGGATACGACAGACACATTAATTTGATTTGCCTATATTGTGACATTTTCATTTGATAGTCGTTAGGTAATTGACGACTTTCAAAAGTCATTTTAATGTTCATTTCGTGGAAATCAACGCTATATCAAATTCTCACTCATTATGAAATATATCATCCAACTGAAAAGTACAAAAACAGTGCAAATATTCTGACAAGCACATCTAGATGTTTTAATAAACTATTGGCAACGACTTTATAACTATCATTTTTATTGGTTCCAACCAGTTGATATTACCATATGTTTCTGTTCATGTTCTTATGGATACACCTATAACCACGGAGTTAGAATAGAGTTGACGCCGACCATCTTTCAAACCCCAAAATCTAACATTATGACATTCAGTACTTTTTTACGTAACGTCAAATTTCGTTGACCATACCTATTGCATTTAAAGGTAGTGTTTATGAATAGACTGGATAGATCGTATGGCAGGGAAAAGGTTTACTTTCTTTTGATTGATTGATTGGTGTTTACGCCACCTTAAACACTATTGTGTTATTGTGCGGCTGTTAGTTTTTATTGGTGATGGAAACTGGATGGCCGGAGATAATAACTAACAATCATAGTCAATTAAGTTTGGAGTAGAAGGCACCTGTCACGTAAGGAATTCAAACTCTCAACCTTAGTGTTGACCTCTCGTCCCCATGAGGAACCCAACTTTCCTTTGAAATTGATTGTTTCGTTGGGTAGATCAAGGATTTGTCTAGTAGACTTACTATACAAATCCTTGGATAGATGAAATAAATAACAGTTCTACATGTCAAATGGATCAATTATCAGTAAAACGCAATGTTTAATTCGTGGTTTATAGAATTCTTCACATGAAAAAAAAAATAGAGACGGTAGATACCAAGAGACATTCAAAACACATTAATTGAATATAAAAACAAGTGACAAAAAAACAAAGAAAAACAATCAAGTCGTCCACAAAACAATCATTTCATATTTATATTGAGCAACACGAAACCTATCGAACACTGTGGGTTATAGCATCTGGTCCGGAAAGGTAAGCAGATCTTGGTTCACTAGTGTTATTCTGATAGTGCCCTAGAGTATCACTAGCCCAGTAGATCTTACTTATTTCTGAATATACGGATTTTACGTTATTAAAATTTGTTGTAACAAAAATTTTAAAAATATTTTTTAAACTTCTATTTAAAATTAAGGAATGTATCTCCCTCATGAAAAGCCCTGATTCCTTGCCCGGCTTTGGCTATACTTTTTTTTATCCTTTTTTGTTTATATTTCCTCATACTTTTAATAAGCTTTGGATTTTCGAATAAGTTGGCCTCGATTATCACTAAAGATACATTAATTGTCGAAATTCGAATCTGGTGCAGAACATTAGAACCGTTTATGTTATTAAGTCAATTACTTCCCTTTTGTTAAAATCGGAAGCCCCAATCCATGTTTAAAAAAAAACCAATCCAATACATGAATAACTTTCCAATTAGAATTATATATCTTTGCTTGTAAGATCTAGGGGTCAAGAAGAATCCATGCAATTTCAAGGCCGTATTAGATCAGATAAGATATGAAACTTCTATTTACAATGGAGTATTCAGGGATTTTATTTTTGTGTCACATTCTTGTAGTTTTCAAACTGTTCGGTAAGATAAAAACAATCACAGTAATTTTTCTCATACACACGCTGTTGACGCCAGTGTGTACACAAAACTTAAAAATTCTTACCTTTATTAAAAAATACATGTAAATCTTAATAACCAATCAGAAGCATAAGAATCACATAGTTAATTCCTTATCCTACTGACCCACGTAATTAAGCGACATATATTTGAATAATTTCGCTTTACTGACGAAATTAAAGACACGTACAGTTGCAAGTTAAATATCGCATTTAAGAATGCGGGTTTCTTACAGATCTACCGAGACTATTTACAAGATATGAATACAATATTAATTTTCCACTATTTCATAAACTTGATTGCTTCTGACTTACTTCCGTGACATCAAAGCAATAAAGTGTAATAATATACAATGCGAATTAACATGACAACACGACATATTCATTCAATATGAACGATTATTCGTTTTAATTTTAATTGGTAGCCTAACTGCATATATGAAGCTGTTTTTTCGTTGAAGTTTTTATATTGAGACATGTATGTTTAATTATTTTAGCTACGATACACTCTCAGTGTCCAGTCGGATGGCATCATTTTGAAAAATCGTGTTATTATTTAAGCGATAATAAATACAACTGGATATTGGCAGAGGTATGTTAGATGTGTGTGTTGACATGATATTCAATTACATTTCACCAAAATGAAAAGATTGAACTATGTTTTTTTTTATCTGAAATTAACTGCAATAACTAGATACTCCATCGTCTAAATGGCATCTGAAACCAATGGATAGTTCTTAAGGGGGTGATTAAAAATTATACAATGTTCTGAGCAAGCATTTCTATCGGGCCCTTCATAGCTTGCTGTTCCGTGTGAGCCAATGCTTCTTTTTGAAGACCGAACATGACCTGTAATGGTTTACTTCTACAAATTATGACTTTGGTAGAGAGTTGTCTCATTGGCACTCATACCACATATTCTTATATCTATGAAGCATCCAAGACAATTTGTAACTTTACTCTTTGAAATGAATTATGCTAATTTCTTATTTACTTTTTATTTCCAATAAAAGCACCCATGTCAGTTTGATGGCATGTTATATATGTAGGTTTACTGAAGCTGATACAAAACCGGGATTAACTATACAGACAGGATTAATAGTCATTATTTTTTTAGAGCGTGTGACCGCGATGGCAGTGCACTGAAAACCTACAAGTTTGGGAAATAATTTAGAACTGGTGATACATGTAATGACCATTTGAATATGTTCATTAAATGATTTTATCTGATATCATGAAAAAATGTCCGTGAAGAGACTAATGTTTAAAAATTTTCATTTTAGGATATTTGTCGTTCACATAATGCCAGACTTGCTGAAATAGAAAGTAAAGAACAATCAGATTACTTAATTAAAATTTTTAAAGATTTTGGAAAACGTATGTATTTTTACATTTTACTGTTCAACTGGAAAATTAATCAAAAATGCATATATCTATAATTTTGACTAGGGACTTTACTATATAGTTTGCAGTTTGTATAAATGCAAAATAGTCGTGGAGATATAACCAACCGGACACCTCAAAAAGTAAAACATATAAATGCACCTCCAAACACAGCGTCATATCATAGTAGTTTCATCCGACAATTAGCCAACTATTGTACAAATAACAGGTATACAAATACATTTTTGATTTTTTTGAAAAATGCATTTATCTATGATTTTGACTAGGGATTTTTCTATATTGTGTAGCTTGTATGAATACAAAATAGTCGCGGAGATATCACATACCGCACATATCAAAAAACTTAACATATAAATACACCTCCAAACACAGCAGTATATTATATATCTTTGTAAGGCATTTTATTATTGGTTTCTGGTTGTAAGATGGTGCATAACACTACAAGGAGATAACTGTTAAATGAGCTGATTCTTGTAAGGTAATAAAGATCAAACAGTTGGGTAACCAGTAGCTGGTTAAGGAAATATCAAGCTCCTCAATGATCAAATTAAGTGACTTCAAACTGCTATATATCCAATAAAATTTTCAAGATAAAGTGTGTTTTAAGTTTTTTTTAATTTTTTGACAAAAACATAAAAGTGTCGTTACAGGGTATAAATGATACATCCCTACAACAAACATACACTAAGTACAGATCTGAAAGTACTCGCAGCTACTGTTAGCTATATATGTAAAAGTCACCAACTAATAAAAAAGCATCTATCTAAGACTAAAATATCAATCAGTACACATTCAGCATACAATGGATTTCTTAGTGTCTACAACTATAGGAATGTTGAACAATGCATATATTTTTAAGTTAAAATTTTACTGATAAATATTTAACAGATCATGACTACTGGATAGGAGGAAGAGATGATGTGATCGAAGGAACATGGCAATGGGCTTCTTCCAACATAATATTTAACTTTACAGCATGGGCAAGAGGAAAGCCGAACAATTATCACGGAAACGAAGACTGCCTTGAAATGGACTATGATCATAATTGGGAATGGAATGACCAACCCTGCTTAGAAACAGAATATTTCGTATGTGAACTTAAGTAAGTATCTATGTGTATTATCTAGTCAACTTTGACCTTGTTTTATCAAGAACTTTTCTTTTGAGTCAATATTTGTCAATGATTGTAAATTTTGTATGACAAAGGAGACATTATTTTGATTTTTTAACTGATTTTTTACATTTCCGTAAATACCTTTCTTCATACACAACCAAATTGATACAACCAACCAATTTCCTCGAAATTTTTTATAATTTTCAGTTATGTATGTTATTTTACGTTAGTGATATTATAATTAACTTTATTTTTTTCAGGTACCCTGACGACCTTCAAATTATTGGATAAGGATATATTTTGTTATTAAGAAAAATTGAAATAATGTTACTGTCTTGTTTTCTAAATAAATAGACAATAACTAATTTTTAATTAATATCAGTCTTCTTCTGAATTAATTTGATTGCTGGCTTATCTTTGACGTTCCGGTAGTAAGGCAACAATCAAACAAACGAAATGTAGACGAAGCACTTTCTTCAACGTTTATAGTAGAAAGTTCATTTAGTTATCAATCGTAGTTTTTAAAGGAAGGACATTTAAACAAAAACGCAGAAATAGTTCGTAGATCAAAAATTCAAAGTAATGTAACTGTATTATTCGTTATGGAAGAGATGAAAATTGAGGTTTTTGTGGATGTTATTTGCTAGTTAATTGAAAAGAAATATTTTAAAGATGTATATGTAAAGGAAAATCGAAAGATACCAAAGGGATTATCAAACTCATAAGTTAAAAATAAACTGACAAAGCCAAGGCATAAAACTAAAAAGACCAAACAGACAAACAAAAGTACTTAAAGCACAACACACAACACAAAAGACTGTCACATCCCAACAACTGGGGATGTGATCTGGTGCTCATGAAGGGTAATCAGATCCTGCTGCATATGTGTCGCCCTTCGTTGAACCCATACAAGTACGCACCAGGTTATCAATCTGTTTCGGTAGGTCACTACCTACATAAGAAAATGCATGTACCAAGTCAGGAATATGACAGTTGTTATCCATTCGTGTGTTTTGTTCGATCTTTTCACTTTGCTATTTGATTTTGGGCTTCTCGTTTAGAATTTTTTATCGGATTTCAGTAATTTTGAGATTTAACTTTTTGTTATGGAAAAGAGAATAGTATTGTGGTAACGACATCTGTAAAGTAGATATTTCATAACTGTCAACCAACACGTGATGACGTCCGTAAAATTTACAGAGGGATGATAAAATTTTCACTACTGAGAACTCTTCGTTTGATTGCTTCCTTGTGAGCAGGAACCTATGGTAGCCGATTAATGTCATTTCGCGTTTTCGTGTTTCATATTCGTTAGGGCGAAAACGCGAAATCGCGAAGACATAAACGCGAAGTTGAAAACGCGAAAACGTAAAGTCGAAAAGGCAAAAAGGCGAAATCAAAAACGCGAAAAGGAGAAACAGTTTTTTTTTTTGATTTTGCGTTTTCGACTTCGCCTTTTAGCCTTTTCGCAACATACATGTTATCATAACATACCATTTAAAAAAAAAATTGGAGACAATACTACAAAGTATAAGTCATTCAAATGATGGTCATATAAATTTCATATCTGTGACATACTTTAAATATTTTCATAAATTAGAAAAATCTCCTACATTCTTTGTTGGGTGAACAAATTTAAAAACAGATGCATTTTTATCAAATAAAATGCCTTTGAATATACAATTTACTTGAAATCATATTTTTGACATTTTAAAATAAATTTGTTAATTGATTCAGTTTCTCAATTTATTTTGTTCATCTGGTTCTGACACGTGGAGGATTGTTGTTATTGTCTATCGCATTTAACAGTTCATCCCTTGTCCCCTTGGTTTGTCCTGTAGATGAACCAATTTCCTATTTAAAAATTTGAAATATTAATCAATTGTTTAGTAATTAGGAAACACATACTCTATCCAATAAATCCAGGTTACCTTTTTTTTAATTAAAAGAACTTGCGATAGGTTTATGATATCTTTGCTAAGATCAACCTTCGAAAGTTTTCAGGCGAGGTCTGGGATAGTCCTAAGAGGATCATACGACATGTCATAAGATATTCTAGTATCATATGACAAGTCTTAGGATAGTTTCTCGAAATCGTTCGAACTTTTATTTGACAAAAATCTTATCTCTACAATGTATTAAATTTTTAACTTTTTCACACAAACTTATTCAAATATTGAAAATTTTAGATTCACGAAAAGAGGATGAAATGAAAGATTGTGTATTTGAAGTAACATAATAATAACGATTAATTTCATTTATTTTAAAATGTCCAAAATATAATTTCAAGCAAATTATATATTCAAAGGCATTTCATTTTCTAGGATCTGCTTACTCTTCCGGAGCACCTGAGATCACCCCTAGTTTTTGGTACGTTCGTGTGGCTTAGTCTTTAGTTTTCTCTGTTGTGTCATGTGTACTACTGTTTGTCTGTTTGTCCTGTTCATTTTTAGCCATGGCGTTGTCAGTTTATTTTCGATTTATGAGTTTGGCTGTCCAGCAGGTATCTTTCGGTCCCTCTTTTATGAAAATATTTAAAGTACGTCACCGATATGAAATTTATATGACAATCATTGAATGACTTATACCTTGAAGTCTTGTCTCCAATTATATTCAAAATGTGATGATATAATAATATATATAACGCGAAAAAGGCGAAAAAAGTCGAAATGAAGAAAACGCGAAAAGGCGAAAGGTGAAAACGAGAAATCGCAAAATCTCGAAATCTCGAAGTCGAAAACGCGAAAACGCAAAATAGGCGAGAAAAATATTTCGCCTTTTCGCGTTTTCGACTTCGCGTTTTTGAGTTTTCGACTTCAAGATTTCGCGTTATCGCGTTTTCGCTCTATAGAATATGAAAGGCGAAAACGCGAAATGGCCTTAACCGGTCACCATAGGAACCCTCTAGCAATGAAAGGATTATAGGAAAAACAAGGCCTGGAAAATCGCATCAACTGAGAGGTATATGGAAATAAGTAAATGAAAGATTTTTAATTAAGAAGCTGAAATAATCTAATTTTGTATTAAATTTAAAATCATTATCAATTTCTAGATGTGAGACAGACTCAACTGTTTCTGTTGTATCCTTTATCGCAGATTCGTGGGAATAGATCCGTGTTAAACATTGTCACACAATTATAAATAATCTAGTGAAAAAACATCATCTTTGTAGCTGAATGTGAAGTTAAAAGATTATGTTTACTTCTTTTCCTTTCTTCCCAAGAAAATCCTGTATGCAATCAGCCACAAACGAATAAAATAACAAGTTCAACTTTTAAGAAAGGAACACATTTGTTTACCACGAGAATGCCGATTTTTTTTTCAACACGTCCTCCAAACGTGACCAATATATTGTCATTCAAAAAGTAAAAAATAGTAACCTTAAAGTATTTAAGCAGTCTTGAGCCTATTGTTAAGTGGTTGTGTACTACTATGTGTCTGTTTTGTTTTTTAACCATGGCGTTGTCAGTTTATTTTCGATCTATGGTTTTGAATGTCTTTCGCCCCTCTTGTTATGGTTCGTACGTGGTTCTTGTTTTTCGTGTTTGTTTTATATAGATTTGACTGTTTATTTTCCTGTTTGAATGTTTTTTACACTATTATTGTTTGGGGTCCTTTATAGCATGCTGCTCGGTGTAAACCAAAGCTCCGTGTTGAAGGCCGTACTTTGACTTATGATTATCAACTCTTTATAAATTGTGACTTGTAAAACGAGATTGCATTCATACCATATCTCCTGATTTATAGTGTATTTTTACATACGGACCTGGTGTATGCAGGTCCTTCGTTTCTAAAGCTCTATTTCGAGTTTGAAGATATGTATTTCTGCATCTTGTGATACTCTACGGGAAAAATGACATGGACCTTGTAATTGTAAACATTCATTATAGAAACCAAGCTTATAATGTTTGTACAGAAGGAATAACATCACTAGTTCATAGCTCCATCGTTCTCGTTGATAAATTCTGCAATTTCTTGTTTGTCTTATGTTCAAATAAAGTGGAAGTCATTTCATTTTCTGACTTGTCCTGAAAAAAAACCAACATACCTGTAATTGCATATTAGAGCGCAATTGTTCCTGAAAGTTTGATAGTACGAAAACATGTACTTTTTAATCTAAAGAACATATTATGCCAATGGAAATTTTAGCCTTAACCCTTTGATACATTTATATTTGTTTTAAATTAAGACAAGGTGGCTGTTATATCACCTTATTTGAATTCAAAATATCGACGTCATGTCTAAATCTAAAATAGACAACATTACTTTTTATACACGAATACAATCTTTAGATGATTAAATCTTCTTGTATGCCAATACACACTGTCATCAGTCAATCAAGTCGTTTGTTTTTCCTGCCAGATCTTGGATACTCCAGAATAGCAATTAGATCCTAAAGCACTAAAGGCACACGTCGTTTTTTATTTGATTGAAACCCAGTCTTATTTGTTGACAAAGTAAAACAAAGAACCCACTTAGTCTTACTAAATACGGAGAAGAAACATTTCGTACTGATTTTTATTTTATGTACCTTTCTTCACCTTTTAGTAGAACACCGACTCAGATTAAAAAGAGGGAGGATTGAGATCACAAAAAGATAAATGTTACACATATCCTATGTGTATGTCATTGCGATAAGGAGCAATTGTAAAATTTTCCAATAGTGTATTCAAAATACGAGGGTTTGATGTAGAGGAGAGTGCGGTTGGGGATTTTATGTTTTTTGTTTGTTTGTTGTTGTTGTAGAGGAGAGTGCGGTTGGGGGATTTTATGTTTTTTGTTTGTTTGTTGTTGTTGTTGTTTGGGGGGGGGGGGGGGGTAATTGTGTAATATCTTTTAACTGACCATTCGTTGAATGGACAGTACAAGGAATATGAATTATTAATGATAATACTTTAAACTTCAAGTCAATGTAAGGACAATAGATAAGACTTCATACTAACGACTACTTTTATAACAATTAACAATGAACAGATATCTACGTGTGATTGTTATAATTATTACTTTGCATATATTTGGTAAGTGTGGCAGCAAGATTGAAAATTTAAACTTTCAAAGTTTTGATTATTTTATGAGTTTATAAATGTATTATAAAAATTTCTGAACAAAATTAAGGCGCTAGACAGCAATGTAACTTCAAATGTATACTTGTTTTGTTATTTCAGAGACGTTTGGAAGTGATTGTCCCATTGGCTGGCACCACTTTTATCGATCATGTTACATGTTCAGTAATGATGCATATGATTGGTTACTTGCGGAGGTACTACTTTAAAAATATCAAAGACATGTAGTTTGTAAAATTCATTTGACTGTAATTGTTTTTCGTAAATTATTGTTTTCATTTCTTGGACAATCATTCAAAATATGTTTTTTTTATCTATGATACAGTTAAAACATATTTATTTTTTTGACATTATAATATATCCTTACATTTTGATACTTTGTGTTTAGAGGAATATTATTCCAATCTCTTTGAAGAACGTTGTGATATACAAAATTAATTATTTCATCAGAACGTTTTAATAAGACCATGTAACTTTTAGAAGATATTTTCCAAAAAAGTAACATTTGAGTGACGATTTCTATTTATTGGTCATTTGATATTCCTCATTTTCATCTAAATAGTCACCAAACTTTGAAATATCACTAGATTTATAAACGTTGAGTATAATTTTCATATTAGCCTTTGCTGTTTATGCTCTGCATTCTTATAAGCAATAGATTGGACAGAAATTCGTATCTGCCTTTTATTTTTTTCTGATAAAATGGAAAATATGTATAAACTGACACCGAATAATGTTAAAACGTTTCGACCACTTAACAGAAATTGTTTTATGAATTTTACATAAACATTTGCATAGAAGAAACGATAGTTTAAAGCATTTTATTTTGTAATTTCTATAAATGTTTTCTAAATTAATTTAAATTCCAGAGTAGCTGTCGTGCACATGATGCAAGACTTGTAGAGATAGAATCCCAGGAACAGTATAACTATTTGGTAAATTCAACACTTTCGATTGGAGCAGGTACGTCTTACGTGCTCTTACGATACATTTGTTTTGGTAGCAAGGCACCTCAGATATAGTAACCATAGTTTGACCTGGCTACAAATATAAATCGCCATATCGAATGTTTCGTTTCAAGTCACAATGACGGTTGTCAAGTTAGTCGTCATAATGATGGTAAATGTACTATGCATTGTGTGTTTTTTTCCTCTCATATCACAGTAAATATAAAAACCGTCAGCCTTAAATCCATGTCAGTATGGATGATAACTGTGCCCATATTATTGCAAGTTTATACGTCTGCTGTTATTCCAAAACGAAAGACACACGTTACACTAATATATTTTAACAATGAAGGAGATATGTATTTGGCATATGTTGAACATCGGTTAAACTACTGTTCTATACAGCTAAGTTCTTTTCGAATTAGTTTTTGATATTTCCTGTACTTTCTCAATTTCAGGTTGTTAAAACTCTTCGTTATTCTTGTTATCGGTTTCTGAGTCAGTATCGTTATCATCTGTATTGGCCTCTTTTAAACTCGTTCTGTTTGTTTACAAAAAACTTATCGAAACTGATGAGTCTTTTAAACGAAATGCGCGTCTGTCGTTCCCAATAACAAACATTCTATCTTATATGATATTTTCCATCACGAGATTCACATTGGAGATGTTAAAATGTTACATAAAAATAAGTAGATGTGGTATCTCTGTTTTATATGTTTTGCTATGTGACGGTAGCTTTATTTTTTCTATAATCCTACTTGTTTAGGGATTGTGTCATAAGATTGCTGGTAAATACCTTTATTCTGACAATGCAGACTACACACAGAAGCTTTTCACGAAAAACGAAAAAAAGCTGGCATTACTATTTAACTTCCCTTTTGAATAAATACATGTTGTTCGTTTACTCAATAATTTGGTGACTATGTTGATTGCTTCTATCCATATAAAATTCATAAAGTAATATCACAAAGATACTGAACTCCGATGAAAATTCAAAACGGAAAGTCCTTATTCAAATAAACGATATCGATGATACCTGTATGTTTGTCTTATATCTTGACTTACATCTAGAGGTTGACAATGAGAACCTAACAAAATTTACGACTAATTTTGTATTTTACGTTTTAGTATAAACGTATGTTTATGTAGTACTTCAAGTTCAGGACCGTAGTAAAAATCTATTGACAAAAATGCACGACTTTTTATCAGGTAGGTTCATAATTGTTGAGATACTGCTTGGTCATGTCCCTATAGCATTTAGAATCCTGGAGTTAGATACTCATCATAACCATCACTTTTAGATATAACCATTATTTCTATTTAATTTTAAAAGCTTATTTCGATAGTATTCTATTCTTTGTATATGACAAATAAAATGTTATCGTTTCAGACGTGGATTATTGGATCGGAGGTCGTGATGATGTAACTGAAGGAATATGGAAATGGGCGTTTTCTAACCGAAATTTTAGTTACATTGCATGGGGACCTGGTGAACCAAACAATGATCATCACGAACACGAGAATTGTTTAGTAACGGCAGATAAGTATCATTGGTTATGGGACGATAGGAGATGTTCGGAATCACATAACTTCATATGCGAGAGAAAGTAAGCAGAAAATTTATATTTCAAAATGCAATTGAAAAATAAAACGTTTAAAAAATAGACGTAGGAAGTACATGAAATAAAATTAGACACGCTGAGGTATATTGATAATCAATCTCTGCTGGAATTTGAATTTCTTTTAGAATAATCACAAATATATGCTTGGGATAATTTGCTTTAGATGATGCATATGGTACGAGTTACACTGGAATGTCTTAAAACATGTGACTTTCTATTTTGTTCAGTTTTTAGAATTGTCAATAAAGTTTACTTCTGATGTTTCTTTCATTTAGCTGGATATCATCTCATGCTTATGCGATATTGTGACATCTCCGCCTACAATGTGTACACCACCTAGACTACTGAGTTAAATAAGCTTTTAAATGTTCAAATATGGCATTCTTTCATCAAATGATGTCTTGACTAGTTTGTTATATCTAGGTTTTAACACAGTACATGATATTGTTATGCCGGCTCCCAGTAGTTATTCAGTGTTATTTTTAATATGCATGTTCGTTGTTGTTATGATCCCTGATCATAAGTTGGTTATCGAATGTGTTTGATAAGCCAGGAAAGGCTTATTCTTGTACATATAAAACTATTAATTTGTATGATTTAAACCTGTGTATTATTGTTTTTGAGACAGATAACGTTTATTCTCGTACTGTTGGAAAATGAAAGTAGGCCATAGATTTTTATTTACGGCTGTAAATAATAATAATATGGTGATTCTTGTTGGCATAATTTTACATCTTGTATTTCTTTATGTTTTGGTTTCTTTTGTGTATGATTGCTAATTTCTCGGAATAGTTAGAGACTGTAAATAACTCTCGTTCCGATTTTTAATGTTTGTCACCCAGGGTTTCCCCTGGGTCAATTATTTTTTTCGCCACCTCTTTCGCAAAAACAATATATTTTTCGCCAATTTTTTATTTTTTTCGCCAATTAACATAAATATATTTTTCGTTTAAAATTTACCTTTTATCCACCCCTCCCTTAAATAAGATGATTTTGCCCCATTGTATCTATGACTATTCTCTCAAACTTATTTTAGAGTCTACATTTTTTAAAATGAATAAACACTAAACATTTACTTTAAAACAACAGATTTTTTTTAAACTTAAAAGGGAAATATATCCATTGTATTTTAAACAACTTTCCTAATGAGGGGCCCATTATACTTTAATAATAAAGAAGATATAAGTCCTGGAATATAACAAAATTAATGGACATGTTTTGGTCATATAATAACAGTATTGTTCGTAGGGAAAGTTTATATAAAAGAAAAATACTAATGTTCCCTTTTGTACTAAGAAGTGGTTTTTACAACTAAACAAAAGCTTTTATCATATGAAATTGAGCCCTCATTTCATGTGTAGTCATTACATTGAAGGGTTACTCTCATTCGAGGGATTGTTCCCAACCTTTTGGATAGATTTCTTCATAACGACCGTTTTCTTTCCTTGACCATTGTAAATGAAAAAGTTGAGACGTAAAACTATGCTTGTAACACGTGTGTCACTCAAACGACTTTAAAGTAGTCTCCCTAATCAATTACGTATATTAAAGTCAAAGGATAATTAAAGTTTAAATCTGAGATTTTTCTTGCTTTTGAACATTTTTCGTCACAACAACATCTTTCTTTTCTAAACTATCTTTGAAAGGAGAGGAGATGTCAAAAGTTTGCTTCAAACACGTGCGTCGCAAAGTGGGAAATAAATTCTGTATGTGACATTTAGTGGAAGCCATTTAACCATATCATTTTGTCAAACAATTCAATCAACACCTTTATTAATTAGTCTTTTGTTGTCGATAGCTATAAAATGCAATCAGCTGATTATTGATTTTCTGTCCAAATCTTAATGAGGTCAAGGTGAATTCCGAGTATTGTCTGATCATGTAAAGTCCGAGAAACTCGAAAAAAAAAGTAAATAAACAAGATGGAGGAAAATAAATCGTTGTATATATTTTTTTTCGCCAAATTCTTTCGCAAATGACGAATTTTTATCGCCACAATTATTATTTTTCGCAAAGTGCGAAAATGGCGACCGCCAGCGGAAACCCTGTTGTCACCGATCTAGGTGACACTTACATGTTTGATGTGTATTGGTTAGAATTCTCGTTTCTTGTTCACTGTCGATTGCTATATACAGTAGTTTGTATCTGTTTGTATCCATTACAAACGTTTTCCAAGCTTTTAGTTGCATTTTAAATACATAAATTATATTTGTTCGTGAAGAACATGGCATTGTTTACTATTTTGTCACCGTTAAGGGAATTTCCCTAAGAAGAGTGACGGCTCGTGATTGGGCGTCTCTATATAAGCTCCATTCTCATTGGTCAATTTAGAATATAAATACGTATGGTTGGCTGCGTCAAGGGAGATAGCTCAAACTTGTGGAAAGAGTCGTATCAAATAGATAGATAAACTAAATACAAATATGTCGGATGTAATGAATTTAAAAGTTAGTATTGTGAAATATATTATAGGATTATAATTATATTAAAGGTGACGGTGACAAATATCAGTCCCGGTGATTAAATCTCGGTGACGGTGACTATAATATCGGTGACGGTGACTATAGCTGTAGTAGACGGTGACTATAGCTGTAGGTGACGGTGACTATATTTGTCGGTGACGGTGACTATACTTGTGGGTGACGGTGACTAAATATTTTTGTCACCAGATTCGGAGATTCAGATGTGTATATTATAAATTAATGAAAATATAACCGTGGCTATTGAGATAGTATTAAATATAAATAGTTCTAATTGAAAAACATATATGTTATGTTTTTAATATAACAGTTTGAGGAAGATCAAGCCTTTTGATCTTGTTAAGTAAAAGTAATTAGAACTATGATTGAAACCTTTGTATAAAGGATTTGTGTTAAAGAAAAGCTATACATATATAGCTTATGAGCAGTATTCATCCACGTGAATAGTTGTAAGACCAACCATACCCGGGGGCACTGACCAGTGACAGCACCGAGAGTCCAGACTTGTTCCAGTATTTTATCTCATTAATAAAATGTTGAAATTTATAAATATTCTATTTCATTTTAATAATACTCATGAAAACAGGACTACAATAGTACATTAATACACCTCTATTGGTATATAATTCCTTCGTCCTATTTCGGGTTTAGATCGGTGGTTTAAATTAAGACACCTTTCTCGACCTCTAATAGATTCCTTGTTATGTAACCCTGTTATCTCTGGTGACCGACTCTAACGCCAGAGAGGCAGCGTAACAATATATCGTGACAAAATGAGAGAGTGCCTTGCAGATTAGCTAACTTTATAAGTCACTAAGAATGATCGATAAATATGTATGTAAATATCTCAAAAAATTGAGAAAGAAAATTTGGTATGTCAATGAGACAACAACCCGATAGAAGAGCAGACAGCAGCCATCAATGGGTCTTCAACGGAGCGAGAAAATGACGCACCCGGAGACGATCCTGAGTTGGCCCCTAAATAAATTTTTGTTACTAGTTCAGGGAAAATGTACGTCACTAGATAATCCTAAACAGAAATGAGCTAAAATTTAAAAAAAACAAATAAAAGACTAAGAAAGGCAAGAGGCTTCTGACTTGGGAAAGGCGCAAACATGCTGCGGGGTTAAACATGTTTTGTGAAATATATAGCCTATGCATAGTCAACTTTTGCAATTATTCAAAAAACATATACATGTTTGTGATTACCAATCAACAAAATTCAAATTCCAGCAAAATTAATTATAAATATATATGAGACTTTCGAAAATAGAAATTAGATATATGACAATTGCTGTTTTGTCCTTTTAAGTTTAAAAAGTCATAAAAATATGTTTAATCCCCTTGAGCAGCTGCATTTTACAAATAGTAATAACTGATTCTTAAGAACAAATTTAAAACAACAAATCAAAAAGTAACTGCGAATAAACAAATGGGAATGCGAATTAAAATATTATGTCTCTTATTTGTTACGTGCACCTTTTGCTAATTTTGATAACGTATTACTCGAAAGTTAATTAGCTTGCGATTTACACTCACTGAATACATTTTATTATTTATCGATAATTCATTATAGATTCGAAATAAATCTAAATATCACTTGCATACAGGACTTAGTTTAGCATATATACAAGCATTGGTCTAATAATTTTTATAACATGAGAATTAAAAATAACTTGCATACAGGACTTAGTTTAGCATATATACAATCATTGGTCTAAGAATTTCGTTAACATTAAAATTACAATAAACTCATTTGATATGATTTTACAATGTTTTCATTCCAGGTATCCTGAGAGTGTGATTGAATCTATACCATTGGTTCCAAGTATTGTTGGATAAAAGGATGTTATACTTCATTCTCTTGTATAAAAATGAGTTCGGAAAGTTATGATCTTATTTGCCTTTTTTTTTTTAAATAGTACCTTTGACCCCTTTGATCTCATTATATTGAAATTGGACACATAATACAACTTGAAAGCAGTTTTTGCAATCATTTTCCGTTCATTAATGAGTTCTTTATTTAGATCTATACACTGTTTTTTGACATATACAATACAATTTTTACATAAGATTCAGAAGGAGGGGCAAAAGATACCAAAGGGACAGTCAAACTCATTGGTCGAAAATAAACTGACAACGCCATGGCTAAAAAAAGTCAAACGGACAAATAATAGTACACAAGACACTACATAGAAACTTAATGCTCCATACGTGCCACTCGTCGTGTTGCTTATGTTATTACAAATCCGGTAAATAGTCTAATTCAGTATGTCCCATTCGTGAAACGGGAAGGGGATTGTAGTAACGACATAAGGAATATATCCGACATCATCTGTGAAACGGTTATTCCTTTGTTTCGTAAAAGGCGTAATATCAATTTTCACAAATAAGACATCATATTGTCATAATCTAATCATACAGATACTGTAAACCAACTTATTTTCGCGGATACTTTATTTCGCGTTTCACCCTTTCTTGACCACTTTGCGGCTATTTAATTTCGCGATTATCTGATTTACTTGATGAAGTTTATTAAGGAAAGATCAAAGATTGACATATTCGCAACGATTTATTTCGCGTTATTTTTCTACTCGTGAAAGTCGCGAAAATAAATTGCTCGCGAAAATAAGTTGGTTTGCAGTACATGTATTGATCTGTGAACTGTGCTGGTTTTTTTTTTTCTTTTGATATGTAAAGGATATATTACTTGAATTAAATTCTCCAATAAGGTATCCTTCTATTTACAGTATTAAATGATGTAGCACATACATACTTATTAAACATTTGCTATGCAGGTCGTTTTTTTATTGAGTGGAAGTCTTTTTGAACGTTTTGCATATTAACTGGGAAAAAAAACAAATTTGAATTTATGAAAAGACGATCTGGAGAAGGGAGGTGATACGTTATTTATGAATGTTCTAAAAGTGGAGTTATGAGTGTCATTGATTTATTTCTGCAACAATTTGTTTTCAATTGAACATGTTACTTACTTAGATTCTTTAAGTTTTGAATTCAGATACATAATGCTATTCGATTAGCTAGGTAAATCATGTTTTTAAATAGCCCGATATATTTTGATCATAGTACATGAAAAGACGTCACATCATCTATTTTCCTACATAGAACAGGTATTCCTACAATAATCAAAGCCAAGACAATTGTTTGTATTTTTGTTTATCAAAACCAATATTTAATGTGTGTTAACGCCCCTGAGGAGCATTAACATATGAAATATCAACTAATAAATGTTCAAAATTAGTTTTGTATTAAAATAGCGTGTTAATGTTGATAGATATTTTGTAGCGTACATGTGTTTAATAGCTTTGTTTAGCTTAAACCTAACAAAATATTAACAAGAATGTGTACATAGTACACCGATGATCGACTCGCACTATCATTTTCTATGTTCTGTGAACCGTAAAATTTAAGTTACATCTGTAATTTTGCATTAAAGTCATAAGAAACCTCAAATTAAAAAAAAATATATGGATATGTTTTTTTTATAACTAAATGGATAGTTTTCATTATACAACTTATGTACATATACTCTTTTTCTGAGGAAAATTCTTTAATTTGTTCACATTTAGAAGAAGTTTACTTATTTTTAATTGCTTCCTTCCAGGAAGCAATTCGCCGACATATTTTCCGTATGCATAGTGACCTGAGCGTAACCCTCCTCGTAAAAATCCGGTGGTCGCAATACGCATGGATCTGTCATTGAAATGAACAATTATCTGATTGTTCATGTTAAACACGTGCTCAATAACCATGGTTTTTGTTATTTGTTTACTATAAGGTGACAATCGGTAAACTTCGGCTTCAAAACACGGCATTTAATGAGTAGCCATATTTGTTAAATCATAACAGACAGAGAGAAAAAAAAATGACGATTAAACAATATATATGCATAAAAAATGAGAAAGTCGTGCACAGAGGACTTAGTTTATGATATATACATGCATTGGTTCAAGAATTGGATAAACATTATTTTTCACCACTCACTCGTTTCATATGACTTTAACATCAGAAAGATCATATCATAGGGATAATGTTTAAATTTGGTTGGCCTTCAACTTCATCAAAAACTACCTTGACCAAACACTCTAAGCCGAAACGAGACAGACGGACGAAAGAAGGAACGGACGGACGGAGGGACGGACAAACGAACGAACCAAAGGACGCATAGAAAAACTGAATGCCTATAATTGCCGCATACAAAGGGGATTAAATATAAATACAAAACACATTCAATAATCTGGTTATCTGATATAAATCAGCTAATATGATTCAAGATCGGTCTCTGTTTTAATGCCAAGAAGCCATAAATATCGGACGCATTTAACTGGGATGTTGTTTTCCTCGATCTGGATGTATCTATATCTATACACTGTTCCAGCTTTTAAGGTTTACCGTCTATATGAACCGGACAACAGCTTACACCAGTTGTACTAGAACGGCTTGTGTAACAAACACATTAATCTGGTCTTTTCTGCATGGAATTGTACCAAATGGACACTCTGTTGTGGAACAGATTCAACACGTTCTTGATGTTTTACCTATAATCACGATTGGTAGTGTAATTGATTTGTTCTGTGGTGTTGTTTTATTTTCTGATGACTTAGTATTAGTGAAGGAACGGTGGTGACAATGTAAAGATGTCAGTACTAGTATCTACACAGTTGGTGGATTGGCGATAAAGTTACTGTCTGCAATTGTTACATATCATAAAACGTTCTTGTTCAAGATTACGAAAAAATGTTGTTTTGAAATTTTTCCGCTATGGCCTTTTTTCGTTATGTGTATAACACATTTTGGGCTTAATTGCTTGACAATCAATTCTCGTGTAATTGTTTAAGTACAAGCAACTAGTTCAGTGTGATTCTTTGAATTAAACAACCATCCGAAAAAAATGGGATAGAAACTTAAAAATTTAATATTTCAACATAAAAAATGAGAAAAATTACCGTGAGATTTGAATTTACGGACGCCATCACGAGTTGGTTGACCGTTATGGAATAACCGTTTCACAAATGATATCGGATATGTTCCTTACGTCGTAACTACAATCCCCTTCCCTTTCATGAATGTGACCTACCGAATTAGACTATTTACCGGATTTGTAATCACATAAGCAATACGAACGATGCCACATGTGGAGCAGGATCTGCTTACCCTTCAGGAGCACCTGAGATCACCCCTAGTTTTTGGTGGGGTTCGTGTTGTTTATTCTTTAGTTTTCTATGTTGTGTCATGTGTACTATTGTTTTTCTGTTTGTCTTTTACATTTTTAGCCATGGCATTGTCAGCTTGTTTTAGATTTATGAGTTTGACTGTCCCTTTGGTATCTTTCGTCCCTCTTTTTTTGAACCCCATCTTAAAAACAATCCATTACTTTCAGTTTAAAGCGCTACTGATGAAGCCACGGCGACTCTTGAAAAAAACATGGTATTAAGCATTTATATAGCTAAAATTTAATGAAGTTCCACTTTTTATTAAAAAAAGTTTTTTGTGTATTAAGGACACACTAAACCAATGTCATTTTTGATGAAAAAAAGTTGTATGAATTACAACAACACCAAAAACATAACTTTGTTTTGGTTTGAAGTGTCCTTCTCGGATGATTCCTTGTTTTTCCAACATAAAAACACGGTAAATTCCGTATATCTGACTTTCATCCTTTTTGGGGGGTTAACTTAACTATTTTCCAGACATATCGTAATATATAAAAATTGAGATATTGACCAAATAATATTTTTATTTCTTGCTTTTATCCTAAATTCTATTCTTTCAGCACTTTTTGAAATTGGCCTTTCTGAGAAAAAATGTCAGGGGAAATTGGCCCTACCTAAAACTTGGTCTCATTTTTTATTCTTGATTAAAAATGTACAAGACAGGTAAAAGGGTTTATCAAAAAGCTGCATTTTTTCCTCTGAATAAAAGGTTTATCAATTTTATGTCACCTTCACTGGCCATACTCGTAATTCAATCCTGCAAACTTAAATTCCAGATAATGAGTTCGATTTGGTCTAGTAACTGTCCGAAACGTGTCATCAAGAATGATACAAAAATACATATTCTAGTTATTTGTTATTGTTTTCTACTGTTTTTTTATACAAGTGGTTTGCATATCGTTTCTTTTGTTGTCTATAAGAATAAGAAGATGTGGTGTGAATGCCAATGATACAACCCTCCACAAGAGACCAAGTGACACAGAGATTAAAATAACTATAGGTCACCGTATGGCCGTCAACAAAAAAACCAACACCAGATAGTCAGCTAATATATTTAATTTTTTACCCCATTTCATTTTTTACCAGTTTTTTTTAAATAGGTACCAGTTAGATAAATCGCCTGTATCTTGCAATCAGCTAGTTATTGTATACAAATAACAGGTACACATATAATGTTTTGCTTTATTTGTACATGGACAAATAAAGTATCCTGTTACCCGCTTTTATGTTGAGCAATTAGTAATATGGATATTTCTTTCTGGGTAACAGTTCATGTTGGGGCCCTCTTCGCGGTCCGCGTTTCAATTATTGAAAAAATCAGAGACAATGATTTGAATGTAAACAACTAAGGGGACGGTTATTTATTTTTGTAGACTAAGGGAACAGATTATTTATTTTTTGCACTGTTAAAGCATGATTTTTCATTTGCATTAAAACAAGGGACTGATTATTTATTTTCAGAACTATATTTATAATATTTGAAAACATACAATTGTATTCTTAGATAAAAGAAAGTAATACATGTGATGTATGATCAAGTCATTATGAACCATTTAACCAGAATAAATCTCCTCATCTGCGGAAATGAATCTTCTGAATTCCAAACTGCATATACATGAATTGCATTCATACACAGTATTAAATGTGGGCTGTTAGTCTTTTAAATGTATTGCCAAACATGTTTTGGCCGAGCGGAGCGAGGCGAAAAAAACATTACGAAGGGTTTGGGAGCCGATGAAAGCCCCAAGAAGATATAGAACAAATGAAGCAAAATCATGCTTTCTGGTCGTTTCCTAGACCCTTTAAGATGCAAGTTCGGTTTTATCATTTTTTGGCAATATTTGGATCTCAAAGCAAAATGTATAGATTCAGTGTAAGACTTAAGTTTTTAGGGACAACATCAAAAGACCAATATGTGGTATTTTTTAATTAAGTTAAGGGGGGGGGGGGTTGATTATCAGTGATATAACTATGTCATGTATGTTTTTTTTAACAAATTTCATTTACAACTTGATGTATAGCTCCTAACTGGGATACAATTTAAAGTAGCTACGTTGTAAAGTTAGCTATAACGTCCTTATTAGAATAAATAAGATAAAACTTGTGACAAAGTTTAAAACAAAATCATTAAATTACCAAAGGAATGTAACACTATTATTATTAGTAAGAGAATACAGAAGGGAATTCAATGAACAAAAGACAAACCTGGGAACAGATAAAAAATAAAACGACAAACAATAGACAAATAAAACTGAAAACTACAAATAAATAAGAAGAATTGATCCCGAAAAAACAGGGGATACGTCCGAGGGAGAACCCCCTTATCTGAACCCACTCGTCCATTGCAAATAAACATGTTATTATTTTTGCAAAAACTTAATAGCTTTGATCCAAATGTATTACATCTACCTGTATTCTCATTAGCTCTGTCTAATGGGATATCACACAATATCAGTTTTTGGAAGCTATGAAAATAATTATCTATTACATCTGCACCATCAAAGTTCAAAATTTGTGCTTAATCATCATTAGGAAATATGAAGTCTCTACCTGTGCCGCATCTGACATTAAAGTCACCAATAAGGATAGTATGAATATTTTCCTCTTGAAAAAAAAAATGAGCTAATTTTCTACTTCATCAAATGCCTTTACATAGGAATACCTCGAGTTTTCGGAAGTATATAGACACAACCAAGTAAAAAATTTGGTTCATGTCTTTGGTAAAATTTTAGCCAAAGAACATACTCCGAATCACTAGACCAGAAACTTAAGTGTGATTTTAATAAATTTTTAAACACAACAACTATCCCCCCAGATTTTCTGTCAAATTTTTTGCGGTTTTTGGAAAAATATTCATACCCTTTCGGAACATTCAAGATATCTAAATCATCAGTTTTTGATTCACAGAATACACAAATGTCATAAGATTTAATGAGTTCCTGAAATTCAGGGTAATTAAGCTTTTTTTTCAGTCCACAAACATTTAGACAAGATAATTTAATCTGAGATGAATGTCCTCTTGTATGCCTGTCCTATCCATTCTTTACAATTGGTTGCTGATTTAAACAAAGCGTTTAAGAAGAGGGGGTTCTTGCTGATAATTTCTGTCCATCTGTTTGTCAGGAGCTGAATGATTTTGACGGTTGTTTTGATAAGTTACATCTTGTGGAAAAATCCTACGTCCGTCGACATAAAGCTTGTCCTCCTTGAATCAGACTCGTCTACCTGCTCATTGTTCCCTCTTAAATATGGGCCACAATATATTTCTACGCTCCATCATTTCATTCGGAAATTGCTCATAAATGCTGTAATGAGTGTCTTTCAAATTGTCGCGTGCAGCCTTCAATACCATATCACGATCCTTCCTACGCTCAAATTTTGCAACAATGGTGCGTGGTTTACCATCTTGTCGTGGACGTAGCCGATGTACCACATGAAATTTGATATTGTCAGGGATATTTAGATTTTCCTTTATGAATTTTTGGAGAACTTTTACACGGTTTGAAAGTGGACACAGAGTAATCAATATATCACTTCACCCTTATTACAAGAAAGCATGTAGTTTGCGCTTATTTAAAGGAGGTGGAAAGCTTGGCTTGTCTTAGTAGGACTGAATGTCAGCCCTCCTATTATAGATACTGTGCTGGAGATTCCCTTGGGGACGAAACGTCCACCAGCAGTGGCATCGACCCAGTGGTGTAAAAAGTTATCAAAAGTACCAGGATTATAATTTAGTACGCCAGACGCGCATTTCGTCTACATAGACTCATCAGTGACGCTCATATCTAAATAGTTATAAAGCCAAACAAATACAAAGTTGAACAGCATTGAGGATCAAATTCCAAAAAGTTGTGCCAAATATACGGCTAAGGTAATCTCTTCCTGTGACAAGAAAATGCTTAGTTTTACGAAAAATTCAAAGTGTTTTATCAGGAAATTTATAAAAATGACCACATAATTGATATTCATGTCAACATCGAAGTGCTGACTACTGGGCTGGTGATACCCTCGGGGACGAAACGTCCACCAGCAGTGGCATCGACCCAGTGTTGTAAATAGTTTTCAAAAGTACCAGGATTACAATTTAGTACGTCAGACGCGTGTTTCGTCTACATAACACTCATCAGTGACGCTCATATCAAAATAGTTATAAAGCCAAACGAATACAAAGTTGAAGAGCATTGAGGATCCAAAATTCCAAAAAGTTGTGCCAAATATACGGCTAAGGTAATCTATTCCTGGGACAAGAAAATCCTTAGTTTTACGAAAAATTCAAAGTTTTGTATCAGGATATTTATAAAAATGACCACATAATTGATATTCATGTCAACACCGAAGTGCTGACTACCGGGCTGGTGATAACCTCGGGGACGAAACTTCCACCAGCAGTGGCATCGACCCAGTGGTGTAAATAGTTATCAAAAGTACCAGGATTATAATTTAGTACGCCAGACGCGCGTTTCTTCTACATAACACTCATCAGTGACGCTCATATCAAAATAGTTATAAAGCCAAACAAATACAAAGTTTAAACAGTGTCATGTAATGGGATTTATAAAATATATAACGTTCTCACAGAAGGTAACCAAAGAAGGTAACCACAGATTTTGCGACAATGCAAATATTAAATTTTACAATATAAATAAATATCTCTAACCAATGAATTCAAATAGCAAAAGCTATGCAATTAACAAATATATACCTATTAAGCTTCATGTAAATTGTTTAACAATGAAATACATTAAATATGAAATTTGGAGTTTTACTAAGGGAGCTAATAATTGATTTATAACACTGTTTGCCACACAGCATTTTGGGGACTCTCCCTCTGGTATTTTTCGTCCCTCTTTATAACGACATATTATGTCGAAATTACGACATAATTTTTTTTTAATGGCCCTAATCGGCTTCCGTAGGAATGTGATTGTTGTTTTCCATTCGTTTGATGTGTTTGAGCTTTTGGTTTTGTCGTTTGGGTGTGGACTTTTTTTGTTTTGAATTTTCCTTAGGGTTCGGTATTTTGGTGATTTCACTTTTCAATATGTTCTAATCGTTTCAGCTAACTATTTAACAGAGACCAAAGGACTAGAATATAAACAACTAAAAGTATTCGTTCGTCATTCAAAACTGTCAAGACAAAACTATTACCATATGATTGGTTTTAAAAGGTCCTAAGTTTGTATTTTTTTTAATTTTGAATCAGTAGTTTTTTTTTAAATTTCTATAACTGATTCCTGATTGTTCCTGTTAAATCTATTCAGATAACTATTTCAGACGAATAAGACATTGCCATAGTGTATACATACCTAGCAGGCTCGTGTTGAAAACTGTTGCCGTATTTATGCTCATGGGGTATTTTTATCGTTTGGTTTCTGTTTCATTGACGTTTGTCTCACTACTCTTTTAATTGATAAATTATATCTAACGTTACGAATTTTCCTTTTTCAAATATCTACTAATCTGTTAGTATTTAAATTCTTTGATAGATGTTAATTTAAAACAAATTCTGACAGAATCCATTTAAAAATTTAAGCGGACATCATCAAAATATATTCTCACAAGAGTACACAAATGAGGAATTAGTGACAAACTACTTAACGGAACACATGATTTATATCTCTATAATACCATTTGTAATCACAGAAATCATCAATGTTTGGTAAATAACGACTTAAAACATAGCACCAATTAAGGATATGTGCATCATCATACCGGTGACACAACTGTATCAACTGAAACATAGAAGATGAATTTCTACTGTTATACCTATTGTCACGTACTCGGGGTAGTGACTTCTGGGTATCGTACCAAAGTTTACCCCTGGATATTGGAAGCTGCACCGTTTCTTATATTTTTATCTTTAATTTGTTAACTTTTGCCTCTGACACACAATAACAATTTGTGGGGACGTGTTGCTGTCTTTGAACAGACCTTGTGTTAAGCAACAACCAGTGCTAACCTGTGCACTATTCCAAACCTTGCTAATGTCTACCTATGCGCTACTATCCTGTGCACCGCTATCCTGTGTACTATCTGGCTTATTCAGCCTGTGCACTGCCTAACCAGTGCACGTATTTCCGCACAGTCGCCTATGCACCTATTACCCGGTGCGTAAATACAACTTTATTACTCCTGCAACCTTATTCAGGTACGCAGATAGATTCTTATTCAGACTCTATTAATTCTTTTATAAAGTGTAGATAATTACCTTTTCCCTTCTTTAAGGCGTCTGGATTATCCATCAAGCGACCCTTATTCTGACAGCACATCAGCTTATATACTAAGGTTATGGACCATACCATTTAATTTGGACGATACCATATGTCTTATTCATATGAGTGTTTATAATTACCTAACCCTTAATGCTAAAACGTTTGAATGACGGCCCTTATGTTTAAGACTACGGATCTGAATATTTCCGGGTATGCTAACCACGACCGGTCCGTTACTGATTCTAAATATTCTAATATCCATAGTAATGTGAACAAAACAAAACCGAAAGTAGACAACTGTTCAACTTTCAAAACATAACGAGTTCGTATAACAATGTTTCAGCTTGATAAAAGAAATAAGATGAACCCTAGTAAAATAAAACTGATGAACCATGTTCATCACATTACCCACGCCTCCAGGAAATGCGTCCCCGCATTTATCGAAATCAATTGAGCACATCTACATCAAGTGAACATTTTTCAGTCCCAAACTCTATCCGGGTATTGCCTCGAGCCATGCCATTTAAAAACCACAATTATAACCGTTACTTCTTCAGTAGCTAACCACTAGAACAACTCGTAGATGTATGATCTACCCGACATGACAAGATTCCCACTCAACTGTATACTATTGTCTTTACACTGGAGGAAACGTTAAACATGGACATCAACTTAAACACGTCAACTTAATCATAAGTACCCTTACATCGTTTTACATCTTTATTTGAAACATGTATGCTGACATATTTTTGAGTAACCAATCTTTAACCATGAAAACTAACATGCCAAATGATACATTTGAAAACCACTGAAAATATCAAAGCCAAAACCGGTATGAAATAATTTTGCCTAACAACCGGCCACTTATGGACCACTCAAAGAGCTTGTTGAGAGGGATCTTTAACGTGCACAAAGCGTGGTACTCAATGAACACGGGACCTCGGATTTAATGTCCCCATCCGACGGACATCATATTAAAATATACAACAAAATAACATTTAGATAGTGATTCCTTCACTTTTCCATTACTATTTTTTTTTTATATTTATATACATGATAGGAATATATATACAACAATGAGATCCAAATTATCGAACAAAATCATGAAGCCATGCCGGCTGCTTGGTAACCCTGCGTGGACGCCCTGCGTAGCCTGACTCATCCCTTGAATCACTTTGATCATCAATGTTGTCAGTACTATCAAGCTCCTCATTGAAAATTTCGGGCAACACACTTTCCGGCACAAAAGCATCATCTTGAATTTCGAGTTCATTCATCTCTGTTTCTCCTCTCAGATGTTGGCCCTTGCACAACCTCATTCTATCGACATGTATAACCTGTGGTCGACCGCGTCTACCACAATTAATGAGATAATTCACATCCGAGTATTCTTTGAGTACTCGAAAAGGACCACGCCAGTAAGATGTGAATTTGGGAGAATGACCAGCTTTTCGAATTGGAAAGAATACATATACTTGGTCGTCTTTCCTAAATTTGCTCCAGTTTAACTGTTTGTCATAATACTTTTTCTGACGCACCATTTCCTGTCCTACGTGTTTTCTAACAAAGTGGTGAGCTTCTTCCATTCGTTCTTGAAGTTCCCATGCCCATCTGTTTTGTGGAATTTTCTTTAAATAATCAGGTACCTCGTACATAAGGTCCACAGGTGTAGCAACTTCGCGACCTAACATCATGCGATTAGGCGTGCATCCTGTGGTCTCATGTTGAGCTGATCTATATGCCATCATAACGTAGGGCAGTAAACAATCCCAATTCGAATGGTGTTCGTCAACATAAGCAGTCAACATTTTGGCCAATGTGCCATTAAATCTCTCTACCATTCCGTCACACTGCGGATGGTAGGGCGTGGTTCTAGTCTTGTCTATCTGTAATAAGTGACACATTTCCTGAAATAATTCGCTCTCAAACTGCGAGCCTTGGTCAGAGTGAACTACAGTAGGCACGCCGAAACGCGTAATAACCTCTGCTACTAATATATTGGCTACAGTTGATGCAAGCATGTTAGGCATTGGAAAGCTTTCCGTCCATTTGCTGTAATAATCGCTAATGACTAGGATATACTTGTGCCCTCTCTCGGTTTCGGGTAGTTCTCCCAATATATCCATAGCAATTCTTTCCATTGGGTAACCCGATTTTTGCAACTGCATAGGAGCCCTTTGCCGTTTATTCGGACCTTTTCTCTTTGCACAGATTTCACAACCGGCTATATAGGCTACTATGTCATGTCGTACACCAGGCCAGTAGAACCTATCTTTGATTCTAGATTGCGTTTTCTTGATGCCAAGGTGGCCTGACGTCTTGTTATCATGGCACTGCTGAAGTATTCGACGTCTTTCTGTAAGGGGCACTATCACTCTACTTTTGTTGTTGCCTCTGTGCACTTTGCAAAGTACTCCATCCTGAATCTTCAGGTCATTAAACTGCGACCATAAGCTTTTAATAATTGTACTCTCCTAGATTTTTCAAGTTAGGCTTGTGCCCATCTTGTACCCATTGTCTTACAATTTGCAAATTTTTGTCATTGTCTTGAAGATGTTTGAGGGATATGTCTGTGTCGTCCTCCTTGTCTCTTTCACATTCATCGGGCTTTGATGACACTGTCTGTACAAGTTGTTGTGCCTTCCAATCAGAGCTATATCCACACTGTCTACAAGGTATCCTACTTAACGCGTCTGCATTCTGGTGCTGACTTCCTGGCCTGTGTTTAATTTTCATGTCATATGTACTCAACACTTCAAGCCATCTTGCTAATTGTCCTTCTGCGTTTTTGAAGTTTAACAACCATTGCAATGAGCTGTGGTCCGTTCGAACGATGAATGCTCGGCCATACAGAAAATGACGAAAACTTTTGACGAAGTGTACTACTGATAAGAGTTCCTTTCTAGTGACACAATATTTCCGTTCTGTTTTTGATAATGTTCTGCTTCCAAAAGCAATGACTCTCTCTTTACCATCAATTTCCTGTGATAGCACAGCTCCGATAGCGTTATTACTTGCGTCAGTGTCTAGGATGAATGGTCTAGATAAGTCTGGATGTGCAAGAATGGGTGCTTTAGTTAGTTTTCCTTTCAAGGCTTGAAAAGCTTCCTGACATTCTTCTGTCCATAAGTACTTTCGTCCTTTTTCTGTTAGTTGATGGAGACATTTGGCGATTTTTGCAAAATGTTCTATGTACCTCCGGTAATATCCACAGAGACCCAAGAATGAACGTAATTCGCTCGCATCAACTGGAATGGGCCAATCCTTTATGCTCTTTATCTATTCTGGATCCGTGGCTACACCTTCCTCAGTGACGACATGTCCAAGAAAGTTAACTTTCTTTGAAAATAGTGTGCACTTCTTGGGTTTGAGCTTAAGGCCAGCTCCCTTTAGTCGATCAAAAACCGATCGCAGATTTTCGAGCATTTCCTCAAACGATTTTCCAACCACAATTATATCGTCTAGATAAACTAGACATATACTCCACTGTAGTCCCGCTAATACCCTTTCCATCAATCTTTCAAAGGTTGCCGGCGCGCAGGCCAGGCCAAATGGCATCTGTCTAAATTGAAACAGTCCCCTTCGGCTGGCAAATGCAGTTTTCGGGCGATCTTTCTCTGCCATTTCTACCTGCCAGTATCCCGAACAAAGGTCTAAAGTAGAGAACCATTTATTTCCGGACAATTGCTCCAATGAGTCGTCGATGCGGGGTAATGGATATGCGTCTTTTTCTGTTAAATCGTTGACCTTGCGATAATCAACGCAAAAGCGTGTAGTACCATCCTTTTTCTTTACCAGTACTATCCCAGACGACCATGGACCGTCGGCTGGCTCAATTACTCCGCGTTCAAGCATGTCATCGATATGTCTATCGACTTCCTCTCGCATATGAATGGGGGTGCGGCGAGGCGGTTGTTTTACTGGTGCATTATTTCCTGTATCTATGGTGTGGCGCACCAAATTAGTTCTACCTAAGTCCCTGTCGGATGCTGCAAAAAGATCTTTGTATTCATTGAGAAGATTTTCAACTCCACGTTTTTGCTCCTGGCTAAGATTTCCGCTGCAATTACTCAGTAATTTTTGCAACTCAATTCTTAGGTTCTGATCCTTATGTATCTCCGTAATATTTTTGTCGTCGCTTATCACGTCCTGGATAGGGCTTATATTTCCCACAATTGTCCCAGCTCTTATTATCTTCACTACATTCGATACATTCATAAAGCGCAGTGGTACGGTTTCTGAGGCTTTAACTAAAGTTCTTGCCATTAAGGCACTGTCCTTTGCTACAAATTTGTCACAGGGTTCAATGATTCCTAAGCCTACTTCATTCTTTGTTGACGGATATTCGTTAATGTGACCCCGGACCAAAGCTTCTGTACCTGGCTGTATGCATGTATCTTCAACTACTGACACTCTATAGCAACCAAGCTGTCCAGTGAAGTTCAGTGGTATCACTTGGTTATTGCAAACCATATGTTCTTCTTGTAAATTAATCAGACATCTATTTTTCTTGAGAAAATCTAAACCAATTATGCCATCTAAAGCAAGATCCGCTACTACTGCCTCTGCTAAATATACGTTATGATCAATCCAGATGTGAAATTCACCTTTTCCCGTAACGTTTAGTTCAGAGCCGTTTGCTGACATAATAGTTTGAACCACTTGATTGAGGTTTGGCATTCTTCTTTTCTCAAACTATTGAATAGTTTATTTGATATAAGAGTGACAGTTGCGCCTGTGTCAACGAGAAAACTGGCTTTTATATTTCCTATAGCTACGTCTATATATGCCCCTGCTTCTGTCGTCGAGTTATTTTGAACATTGAGCTTGATTTGTTTTCTCCGCTGTCTTCTTGTTCGAGAATGTACTGGCCTTGCAGAGCCATTCTCGTGGTTCCTGTATTGACCGTTCCCGTTGCCACCTTGCTTTCGTAGCCTACATTCTCGCTTAAAATGTCCATATTTACCGCAATTGTAACATTGCTGATTCCGTTTCCATTCCGGATCGGCAGTGTTTCTTTGTCCGCTGTTTTTAAATTCATTTAACTCCATTCGAAGTGATTCTAATTGTTTAGTAAACGAATCCATCATTTCTGTAAACTTATCGTCCTTAGATAATTCTTCTGTAATATTATCTGCATGCGTAGCCCGCATCTGAGGTTTTACAAAATCTTGTCTTTTCTCTGCTTTGTAGAACGCCTCAAGTTCGACAGCTAAACAGATTGCTTGGTTTAAGTTTTGTGGTCTGGATTGTTTAATGTTTATCCTCATCTCACTATCGTGCAATGCATCTAAGAAATAATCCTTTGATAATGTTTCTTTTACTTCAGTGGGTGCTAGTGGGTATGCTCTGTTTACTAATCGCCGTATAGTTTGTCCTAGTTCTGGTAAGGTTTCACTCGCGCGCTGGCGTCTCTCCTTTAATTGAACTCTGTATAGTTCGTTCTGATTTGGCGGAGCAAAACGCTCTTCTAATGATTTCACTAAGGTCTCATAATTCATTTTCTTATCAGTTGGTAAATCGCTGAAGACACTCTGTGCGTGCCCGCGAAGGGCAGCGGCAAGGTAAAGCCCCTGTTCATATTCGTCCCAATTATTGATGATAGCACATGCTTCAAAGTGCGATTTAAAATCAACCCATTCGCCAGACCCATCATAATTGGCCAGTTTGATTTCTCTTCTCGTATTCTTTCCAGGCGTGCGTACGTTTTCATGGTTATTGACAGCCTGTTTTGCATTCCTTTGGCTATGTCTTAAGATAGGAGAAATCTCCACTGAACCTCCGCTACTGGTACCGGGCGTTGCGCTAGTTGTTTTGTAATGCCCTTGCTTAGAGCGGGCTCCCTGTTCGTGCTCACTTACGTAAGGTCCAAACAATGTTGGTGCATCATCAGCTCGTTGAAGCTGTGTTTGGACTGTGCGCTCTGTGACATCGCCGAAATCCGTGCGCCTCGTCTGAGCAATACCAGAATCTGTCAGGTTTCTAGGTTGCTCTTTTGGGGTAGAGTGTTGTGGTGTCAAAAACCTAGGATTTTGAGTTTGTCTCAACTTTTCTATCTTTTGCTTTACATCTTCCTCTAACGTACTTATATGCTATTGTAAATCGTCCATGTTTAATCAAGTATAGGTGCACTTGCCAATATCCCACCGCTGCCACCAAAATTATGTCACGTACTCGGGGTAGTGACTTCTGGGTATCGTACCAAAGTTTACCCCTGGATATTGGAAGCTGCACCGTTTCTTATATTTTTATCTTTAATTTGTTAACTTTTGCCTCTGACACACAATAACAATTTGTGGGACGTGTTGCTGTCTTTGAACAGACCTTGTGTTAAGCAACAACCAGTGCTAACCTGTGCACTATTCCAAACCTTGCTAATGTCTACCTATGCGCTACTATCCTGTGCACCGCTATCCTGTGTACTATCTGGCTTATTCAGCCTGTGCACTGCCTAACCAGTGCACGTATTTCCGCACAGTCGCCTATGCACCTATTACCCGGTGCGTAAATACAACTTTATTACTCCTGCAACCTTATTCAGGTACGCAGATAGATTCTTATTCAGACTCTATTAATTCTTTTATAAAGTGTAGATAATTACCTTTTCCCTTCTTTAAGGCGTCTGGATTATCCATCAAGCGACCCTTATTCTGACAGCACATCAGCTTATAAACTAAGGTTTTGGACCATACCATTTAATTTGGACGATACCATATGTCTTATTCATATGAGTGTTTATAATTACCTAACCCTTAATGCTAAAACGTTTGAATGACGGCCCTTATGTTTAAGACTACGGATCTGAATATTTCCGGGTATGCTAACCACGACCGGTCCGTTACTGATTCTAAATATTCTAATATCCATAGTAATGTGAACAAAACAAAACCGAAAGTAGACAACTGTTCAACTTTCAAAACATAACGAGTTCGTATAACAATGTTTCAGCTTGATAAAAGAAATAAGATGAACCCTAGTAAAATAAAACTGATGAACCATGTTCATCACACTATCAAATAAGACAGGGGGTAAGTTATTGTTAACTATATATTGTAAAATGTGGTTTTTGTTACCTTTATATTGTATAGGGTGGTTTTAAAAGTTTAACACCTACAATTGGTGTATTAGTTTCATTGTTATTCATGCGAAATAATTTGAATTTAGATTTAATAGGATTTAAAATTTAAAGAAACACACTGATACTTAATATCAAACTAACCACTCACTTAAACATATAAAAATTTTATATAAAAATGACAACCAGTATCCATAATGACAAATATATATTTTGAACTCTTGTCCAGGCTTTAATAAGTGATCATCATTTGAGGTAAGCCGTTAGTTTTTTTTTTTTTTTACCAAGTTATAAATATTCACTTCCACTTCTAGTTGTTCTTCATTGTTGGTAAAACTCTCACGTGTATGACAATCGCATCAAATTACATCGATGCGTGAAAAACAAAGACATTATAGGTAAAATTGTCAAAATATGGGTACAACAAAAGTCATTCAGTCGGTGTTTTGTTTTCAAAAATTGAACTAATATTTTATTGCAATAATTAGACAGTATGATTGGACACAAGTTATTGCAACTTATAAGGTCTCCTTACCCACCCATATACATGTAATACGCATCATATGTTGACAGTAAACACATACATAATATATCTTCAGTTATAGAAAATAAAGGAAGGTGGCACACATTTGCGTTGCAGCAATACTTTTTAAAAAGAAAACGGGACAGAAAAGATAAAACGAAAAAGACATGATAGACAAAACTACCGACTTGGAATGTTAATATCGTCTTGACTGAATAATTAAACAACAAACTTGATCAAACATTTTAGAGTTAGTTTTGTAAATAATGATGTAAAGCTTTTCCAAACAATAGCGTTTTAATAAGAATGTGTATTTTCTTGTGTTTCAATGTAAAACTGAGAATAGAAATAGAGAATATGTCAAAAGGTCAGACAACAGCCGTTTCATATGTTTAAGATCAGATTTATATTAAAATTGGCATTCTAGAAAGTAATCGATGGCATCCACAGAACTGCAGAGGCATTTAGAATCATTCACTACATGTTTATTTTAAAATATACAATGTGAAGATGCAGAATAAGCGCCAGAAACCAAAACAACTATAAGTCACTGTACGGCCTTCTACGAAACCCATATAATACAGCATAGTAAGCTATTAAAGGCCCCCGAAACAACACACGTAAAACAGTTCAAACAAGAAAACATGTCACCTCAATTATTTAAAAATCAATAAACGAACAACAAACATGATATACACTGACTCAGACGTACTTATACATATAATTATTTTCTGTGACTGTATCTTACATTAATTTGTAGGATCCTTTACTATAGATAATTGAGCTGATCTGTAACAATAACATCTACATGCCATATATATCATGTACTGTAGTACGCCGCTAGATTAAAACTGACGAGTAAAGGTAACACACGGCCACCGAAAGCTTCATTATTGAAGCTCAGGTGGTCGTGTGGACTAGCGGGACGGCTACAGTGCAGTGCTAAAGCAAATTTACAGTTCTAACATTGTTGGGTTGATGTTTAGACGAGTTGTATATATATATATATATATATTGTATCATATTTTCCCTTCGGTTTATATGATCCGTTCACCCTATATTGACTCTTAAAATTCAAGAGTCTATCTTAAAATGAGGATACATTTTATATGGCCTTCCAAATACCGTTCCGATCCCTAACATCACTGAAGAGACATTTATTGTCGAAATCCGGATCTGGAGTACGAAATAAATATATATTGACACCTTATGTTTGTGGCATAACATAGTGGCCACAAGTTAATTGTTTTCTGTCTAGTAGTTTAGTATTAAATTTATATTATTAAGATCCATTTTGTTACATCTTGTGATCAATTTTATTTGGCAATCGCCAATGGCAGTCATCAGGGTTAAAGAACATCAGTTGTTCGACCTGTTAGTCAAATGCGTTTTGTTTAAATATACTTTTTTACTTTTTTGGTCTTTTGGAAAATGTTGTTTGTGCTGTATTTAGATCCTTTTACAACGAAATTTGTTTTACATGCACACGTATAAAAATTGCGGTTTTTATCCAACGCAATCATAGGTTTAACGTAGTTTTCAATTTAGACTCGTATATATATATACGTCTGAGTCAGTGACAACTCTACAACAAATTTATCCATCGGATCCCCAGCAATAATGGTGATACATGGCTGTGTACATTATGTATATACAACTCGTCTAAACATCAACCCAACAATGTAAGATCTGTAAATTTGCTTTCGCAAATTTTTTGTTCTTCCCTCGCCGGGATTCGAGCCCATGCTACTGAGATATCGTGACACCAAATCACCTGCACTGTAGCCGTCCCGCTAGACCACACGACTATCTGGGCTTCATATACATTATATGTAACAGATGTTTTCAGTGATTAATGGTTTTATTACTGTTTACAATTTTTTGAATTTTTCGAAGTACTAAGGCTTTTCTACCTCAGGCATAGATTACCTTAGCTGTATTCGGCAAAACATTTAGGAATTTTGGTCCTCAATGCTCTTCAACTTCGTACTTTATTTGGCCTTTTTAACTTTTTTGGATTCGAGCGTCACTGATGAGTCTTTTGTAGACGAAACGCGCGTCTGACGTATATACTAAATTTAGTCCTGGTATCTATTATGAGTTTAATTGATACATTACATGATACATTATATATATGCAAGTTGTATTCCGTTTTTAAAAACAGTGATTCAAGTTGTACCAAGATTTCCTGCAACAACCAATATTTTTTAATAAAATGCATAAATTTTATTTTATCTAAATTAATTTAAATATTTTTCTTATTTTTTTCAGCTTTATGTAGGTAAAGACGATATCAAATTAAACAGATCTGGAACGAAAATGCAATTTCTTTTATAAATTGAAGATTAACATAAAATGACACTGCTGCAGCTTTATTGTAAAGATACTGTTGAATTCTAAACTTTTACGTGTTTAATTATCAAGCTTGTCCTTTGAACTATTAAAGTTAATTGTAGAAAGGCACTCGCAGTATGTCAGTATTTTCACAACAAACAACTCGACCAACAACATTTAATGGAATGAGGCAACAAGATAACCTCACTAGCACACCAAGAACTCTTAAAGTAGCTGGTGTTCGATTGGTTACATTGGACAAATATATCGATAGTAATATGTACATTTATTATGGGATTGTGTCACCATTTATAAGCACCATCGTCATTATATTAATCATTCTTCTGATTACAACTTTAATCAAAGGGAAGTGTAGAAAGTCCACTCATGTTATCATGATTGCCATAGCGATAGCAGATGCATTGACTGGTTTCATTCCGATACCATTCAACTTATATGTATTTGGTCTGAAGAAAGATGATGGCTACCTAACTTTGTTATGGTGCTATGTGTTTGAATACACACAGAAATTTGTTCCAGAAATTCTACACATAACCTCCCTACATTTGACAGTAGGCCTTGGAATTGAACGTTTCTTTGTAGTAGCATTTCCTTTTCAAGCACAAAGAATATGTCGTTTTCGAAATGGAATTATCTTTAGTGTCCTTATTTTTGTCGCAAGTATTTGCTCTCAAATGGACTTATTTACTCAAGTTAGTTATGAACAATTTTGGGAATATCGAAAGCGGATTAATACGACAGTTATTGGTTGTATTAGGTCAACAAAAGTAAGAACCGACTGGGAATATGCCCTAAGAATAGGGATGTTAGTATTTGTACCTTGTATGACGCTTGTTATTTTCACCGCACTACTTCTCAGAAAGTCCAAGGAAATTCAACATTGGAGGAAATTACACTCCTCTCTATCCCAGACTGCTGATTTAGAACGCCTCGACTTTTCCGTCATTTTAATGATGATATTTATAGTAGTTACTGAAGCAATTTTGCAAACAGCATTTATGATAAGCAGAATAAAAGGCATACGATTTACAGATACACACGAGGAATTAATCGGCATTGGTCATATTATATTTCAAGTTACTTGTCCGATTAATTTTGCAATTTTGTGTTTTCTAAGTGTGCAGTTTCGCAAAATTTTCAAAGATATATTTTGCTGTTGTCTTCAGAATACAAATTCCTTATCTACAAAGGAGTTTACTGAGAAAACTGAAGTTTCATCAACAGAAACCGCAAACACTTTAACATTTCCGGAAGAAATACATTCTACCCGTCTTTGATTATTTATATTTTACAAAGTTTACATAGATATAAAAATGAGGAGATGTGCCAGTTATATACAATTATTGACTTTTGATGAGGTTAATACAATGAGCTATCCATCCCTGAGATATAGTATTCACCGAGGCCAACGACCGAGGATGATAGCTTGACATCGCTGGGGTTGATGAAATCATTGTATCGATTGATATCAAAATTAAACAATCTTTTATTTTATCATTTAACTTTTGATCCATGACTAATGTTCTTTTATTTTACTAAAATTATTAGCTTGACAAAAGTCCTTGTTTGATATCAAATTTATCATTTACATAAGTAGGTAACTAACTTTTATTAAAACAAAAATAATATTATTGATGTAATATATACCACGTTTTTTGAATTTGTTACAGTTATATTTTCTTTTTGTTGATATTACTTCCATTATTAAATCAAAACATTTTATAATACAAATTGATCTAAATTTATATCTAAGTAGATTTTCGCTAATCAGAATCTGAAGTAAAACTCCCATAAATTTTCCCGCGTTAATTATAAAGTTTTACAAAAGAGGATTCCTTATGCTTTAGTCAACGTGTATAGTTATATGATAAAAAGATGTCTTTCGTGGTTGAATATTTCTGAATGAAATAACTTATAATTATTAGTGTATCTTTGGAAATTTTATTTTAGATATGTACGAGGGAAAAAAGCAAATTCGGGTAAAATTCAAACTATTTAAGGCTTTTCTCTATTTTAAACTTTTAAAATGCACATAAATTAAAAAAAAAAACCATATGATTTATAAGCCAAATTGAATACCTTAAATTTGTAATTTGTAATGCGTCATCATAATAATGTGAGAGTTACAAATATCAGATAAATACCGAAATATAAGCAAATATGTTCTTGTTTTAATAAAGTCTTCAAACCCTTGAGTCGCAATATAAAAAGTAAAATCACAAAAATACTGAACTCCAAGGAAATATCGGACACCCGGGTGACACATTACATTTCAACAAAAACTGAATTTAAAACGATTCTTTTTCTTACAGAGAAGCTTGAATTTTGTTGACTTCTATATTAGGAATTTGAAATTTACTCCATTAATCCATGTTCGTGCCCTCGATATAAAAAAAATTGATATTTGTTAAAAATTAAATTTGAATTATCATAAAATTATATTGAAATTTAACGATAAATATTAGGGATATTGTGTAATATTATATTGCACAAAAAAACATAATTACTTTATTTGACCAAAACCCAGAGAAAAAACATTTCCACTTGAACTGATGTTCAGATCTATTTAAACTGTTTCTATTTTTAATCTTATTAAAGTCATATTAAGAATTACGTTTCGGAGCACAACCTCATAGGACCTCATACCTCACTACGAGTACGTTGCGTTAAAGAGTAACGGATTGGATGGAATTCTTAGTTAGATAGATATAGGAAGATTGGAGAATATAGGACGGTGACCAAAGTCGGAATTGTGAAATTTTAATCGTCAAAAATGGTATACGACTATAACATATATCATTGGATTCGGAAATATGTGTACTTTGAGATTCTCCTGGTTGTCAAAAGAAAATATGGTGCAGTTTTTCAGAAATCTTGATCAAAGGTCACATGTCATTTTTAAGAAAAAACTAAATTGAATACAGTATCTAACTCTAATTTAAATACTCTTTTTACAGTAGAATGGTTGGAAACTTGAATCTCTTTTTTTCCTTATTCAATTTTTCATAAAAAAAAAGTGGAAACCCATCATTAAATGAGAATTCCGAACACACGTATGCGACTTTATAAAAACGGGGGTAGTTTTCAGTTTTTTAAAAATGATGTATTTTTTTACAAGTAACAAGTAACAAGTGTGGACACAGATAAGTGTGGATAGTATATTTGGATGTTTGACAGTGTTTTACTGTATGACAAAAGGAGTTCTATGTTTTTTATATGGTGTTATTAACTGTGTTGCACAATGACAACCAATCTGAGCATTTGAAGTGTTATTTATTTAATATCCTTTTTTTATGAGGCATGGAGGAAACAGTAATTGCATTAGTTACCAAATGATTATGATAGAATATGTTCTACATCTTTGATTTTGGATACATTTTGTAGCTAGGAGAGCAACACATAATAGGTGTATCTGTTCACGTTTTTTTATTTTTTCTAAATAGGGGATGATATCTAGATTTGAGAACATGATATAAGGAGCCTGTAATTCAGTGGTTGTCATTTGTTTATGTGTTACATATTCGTTTTTTTTGTTTATTTTTTTAACATAAATAATGCTATTATTTTTCTTGTTTGAATTGTTTTACATTTGTCATTTCCGTGCCTTTTTATATAGCTGATTATGCGGTTTTGGCTTTGCTCATTGTTGATGGCCATACGGTGACCTGTAGTTGTTAATTTCTGTAACAATGTTAATTCACACAAATTAACAAATTAACAAAAGAATGAAAAATGTTGAACATGTATGATGAAATCAATTAGGCTACCTGTAGATAGGCCTTATAATATTTTTTAACATATTTGAAGGACCATTTACACTCAGGACTGAGTCATCAGTATCCAGTACAGATGTATTAAAACAATCTAGCATCATATTGCTAGTAGAGGGAGTAGCAATGTCGGGTAATTTTTTTTTTAATTTGGTCAATGGACATATGTTTGGTTCAAATCGAAATAGAATGCTTTTATCTCTCTAATACTTACATTGTACATAGAGGTGATACTACTTTGACAAATCCTTGTACATGAGAGTTGTCTGTCAAATCTTTATTTCACAAAGAATGAATTGCATAACAATGAACTGAGCTCAAAGCAAAGTACTTTGATAATAAACTTAGACAAAGAGCTAAATCCAGTGATATACTTTGTACTATAGGTCCTTCATGAACATCCATCGATCAAAACCATATCTCAATAACATTCCATACTTCATGGTTGGATTCAGAAGTCCTGAAAAAGACATGATTTTTTTTATCGTATTTTAAGTATATATGCAGAGATTAAAACTTTATTGTGGTACAATCATTCAGGATCTAGCAACTATCAATTTGCTTATTGATATAGGTTGAGTGCCCCTCTGTTAGAAATAAGAACACACCTCCTCCTAATTTTAGTCATCTGATGAAGAAACATTCAAAACTATAAAATGTTATCTTAGACTTGTCAGTGTCTATTTACCATTGCCGCTGAATCAGTAATATATGTACACATAATTATATACATGTGAGACTAACATTTTAAAGTACATATATAAGACTAAAACTGTCATTTGGTCTTCACTACATCTTCATTCCCAAAGACATTTTCAAATCTGACTTCATGATAAAATAAGATGCCATAATTATCTACAACCAATGAAAATCAAATATCACTCTAATAGACTAGCATTGGAATCCCAGTTTTCTAAAATGGTAGCTAGGTGGAACCTAAAAATAAAAAAAATGAAACAATATATCTTTAATATTTCAAATGCACGTAAATGTAATAATATAAATTCTCCAAAATTCACTATATTTTCCCTTTTTTGTCTTCTATTCGAGACTGTATATTGACCTCTAGATGTCTTTCAATTACATTCAATTTGGTGTGGGTTGATGTTTGATTGCTGTACATGTTGAAACCAGTTGCTCCGCAGGGGGCAGCTTTATACGACCGCAGAGGTCGAACCCTGAACAGTTGGGGCAAGGATAGACACTACATTCAAGCTTCGGTTTTGAAATGAGGGAATAAATGTTTAAAGAATAGTCCATGATGATACATGTTATTAAAGAATTCATGAAATTTACACCGATTCTGTCAGTTGAATGGACAAGAATGAGATAGGTTATGTAGACATAAAGGTTTTTTCCAATAATTGTGGTGTAAATATAATCAGTTGTATTTTATGGTTGACATATTTATGTATATACATGTACATGTATGTAGATCATTGGCTTTTCAACCCATTGATATTTTACATTATCGATTATCTATTTATGGTTCTATTGTTGGTATTTTTCAGCTTCCTAAAACAGTTTTAACACAACATAAACGCAAGCTTGATAGGGTGTCCTCACACATTTTGACGTGGCTGCAAAATTTTGGTTGACATACGTATCCTCTTCTCATCGGTTATTGTGCTATTAAGAATGCATTCTTGAGTCTATACATGTACATGTATGAGGGTAAAATTTGGGGTATGTTATTGAGGTATTCATGCCAAATGAAGTCAACAGTAATTTTTAGACATGACGATACAATGTACACTTTTTTTCAGACGATAAAAACATCAGCTGAATTTGACGAATCACGCTATTTGTTTTCCCAAAATAACAGTAATGATAATTATTTGAGACATCTGACAAATCACCTTAAGGATATTTTGACTAATCACAGTTAAATTTTAACCAATTTGAAGCTAAAGGTAGCCGAGAATGACCATTTGACGCCCGACAGTAAAGGGCTTAACCACCCTCATGTATGTACATGTTATCTGCTTTCTACATATAAGCCAATGAGCCGCAATGAACATAATGGCGAGTGAGTGCAGCTAATGAGCTAATGTGAATCAAATTGTGTACTCAGTGGGGGATATTTTAAGGGATCTATGCGAAGAAAACCTGATTATCTGTTTATCGTTCTGTTATATTTTTTTTACTGGATTTTTCACCTCCCTAACTTGGTCTATATAGATGGCATTTTTTACAGACGAAAGGAAGCTTCATAACTATACTCCTCACACACATGTATTGATTATAGGCTTTTCTACACATAATAATCATGAAATATTTGCCAGTGACCGTAATGAAAATTTTTAGCGAGTGAGCCCAGCTAATGAGCTAAAATGAATCAAATTGTGTACTCAGTCAGAGTTGGTGATATTTTAAGGTATCTTTACAAAGAAAACCTGTTCATAAAGGGGTGGAGCCTCTGACTGACCAGAGGGTTGATCACTCCTGTCATGCTTCGATGATTTCCTATATAATCAACTAAATCGTTCTGCGTAATAATACTAATACTGGCTTTTTCCTCCTTTCTTACTTGGCCCTAGACAGTTGCTTATCTGTTTATCGTTCTATCACTGGCTTTTTTAGACTAGAGATTTCATTTTACAAGTAATAAGTTCAACGTCCGTCAAAACTTAACAAAATTTAAAGAAAATTTTGAACAAATATGTATGTATTAATATAACCCTCTAATATACCTCAATTAAAGTTAAAACCTAAGTTTTGACCATATATGTTGAATTCGGTACATGCAAAACGGACAACAAAAAATATTTCAAAACATATTTATAATTGAGTATTTACAATGTTATGACGATTTCTATGAAATAAATTTGAACTGATAGAAATATAAATTATTTTAAGATAAACTTACAACTTTAAAAGATATGTTTAATGATAAAACAGCCTTTTATTCGTTTAAAAAGGGAGAAAGTTTCGGTAATTCAATCCCAAACTAAGTGACGCAAGATGATATTTTTTTTCTATGCAAGATAGTTTAACATTGCAGTATTGAATTGTTTTACATTGTCATATCGGTGTCTTTTATTATTATTTATAGCTTACTATGCGGTATGGGCTTTGCTCATTGTTGAAGGCCGTACAGTGATCTTTAGTTGTTAATGTCTGTGTCTCATTGGCAATCATTCAACATCTTCTTTTTTTATAAGTCACAATCATCCGCGCAATTTCAGGTAAATTTCATCATTACACCAATCAACTGTGTCAGTATACCTCGATTTACTATACGTTGTAAAAATAAATCATTATTATTCCACTACCGCATTTCAGAAAATAACACTTTTTAAGGGATTTAACTGAATGTTTGCTTCTTTGAAATGTTAAAGCCAAATTCAACGGACTTTCTAGTTTTGTTATCATTTGGGGATCTTGTCGAATCTACATTTCTTAAAAAAACAACTGAAAAACTTATTTTGCCTCTTATTTAGATAAAATAATATTAAATCAACATTGCAAAAAAATTACGGACACCCACATGACTCAACGAAACAATCAAACATCAACAAAAACAAGTAATATCAAGTCCATGCAAAAATTACAGGAAAACTATGTATTCAGCCCAATCATGGACGGGATACAACTATCCGGATTTTTTTTTAAGTTAATGATTGAATAGCAGAGAGTTTAAAAAATATCGTTTTAAACAATATTACATCATAAAAACATGTGTACATGAAAAAACAAATAGCAGTTTTATTACTTTATAGTATAAACGATAATCCATTCATCAGCGCTTTATTGTATGATGTTGGAATCGGGTAAAACATAAAATGTCCCCGTTAACAGTAGTTTTGACCTTCATAATTTGTCATCAAAAGGCTTTTAGAATAATATTTTTCGCCTTATGCATAGAGTAATATGTCTTAATATGTTTGAATAAAAAAAAAAAAAAAAAAAAAGATATTCGAGGCCAGCTTTTGAATTAAAGCCAAACTGCATGCCACTAATGATCTGCATTTGAAGTCAAATTTGCTACTAACTAAAAGCTTACAGAAAAAACCTGCACCATACGAATTTTTGACGACCAATCTTAAATTAAAGTAAAATCATTTTTCTAGGACTGTGCCAATTTTTAGCCGTATACCATGAAGTGAAATTAAACTCTTTTAATAATCGACTTTTTCCTGTTCTGTCACCGCACTAATACGGATTCGAGGTAATATCATAAATTTCTGGATATGACGGACAAAAACTTCACAAATACTGTTATGATTTACAATAAAATTTTATTGTCAAATGCGATAAAATAAAACGAACATGCACGCAACCATCGACACACACAAATAATTGGATAAATTTACAGGAAATATTGCATGTTTATGAACTGTTTCAGTATGCAGATCGAAAGAGAAAATGTTTATTTTTCAGTTCAATAATAAGAGATAATAAAACGTATTCTATAAAATGTACTTGAATTAAAAAAAAGTGATTTTGGTTAATACGGAAAATGCAATTTACATTTAAACTGTAAATAAACTTTACTCCCTCATGCGAGAATTAACAATTATGTAGAAAATGTATACACACTTATATCTTTAAATACTCAAGTCTGCATTAATTTTTCAAAAAACATTCGGTGAATAATTTGATTTGAATTACTGTCGTGCATGAGGAATTTCTGTCCTTAACTACAGTAATGATAACACTTATTCTTTGCCTTGACTTTGTATTATCGAACCGCTTAATTTTATTTACCCTCCCCCTTTTTCTCTCCAAAATTTGTTAAATTTTCGTTTTCTATTAATATCAATGATTTTCGCATTTTTCTGTATCTACCGAAGTGAGAGATCAGTTTGATCCTCTATATTTGCTTCTGATTCATCATCACAAACTACACTTCCGGTGTTATAGGTGTATCCAGTGTCAAAGTTATATATGATCATTGGGTGACTGTTCTTTCCAATGCTTGCCTCTAGACGATTTCCGAAAACCTTAACAGTCACTACGATCTCTGGAAGGCTATTCCATACTTCCACTACCCTGTTAGTAAAGTAGTATTTTTTTTTATGTCTAGTCTGCTTTTCTTTGTTTCCCAATTCCATCGAGTTGCCTCTTGTTGTCAAGCTTGTTTTACGAGTGAATAATTACATAAGATGTATGTTTCATTATAATACGTTATTCTGATTGGCCAACTGCACATCTCGTGCTATTCCTGAAACAATTGTATTAGACAATAACATTTATCATTCATGATGACACGAGGTCCCACAATAAAGTGCACAGGTAAATTAAATGGAAACTTGATAAAAATCGTGTTTTCATGATTCTAGCTAAAAAATGTAATTATAAGTATTGAATGCTTCTTTTTGTAACTTTATAGGGTTGTAAAAGCGTTGACCGTGCGCACATTTTTAGTATGAAGCGCTTCCGCTTATACTACAAATAGCTTGTATTTGCTATTTACTATCAATTAGGAGATACAGCCCGTAACAGAGAAGTGATCGAATTGATGTTTCTGTACCGTCAAAATTAGCTACGTTATCGACAAACTTAATTGAGTAGTGACCGAACTATTGGTACTTTAACGTTAAAAAGATTGACAATGCTGACAAACTTTCATGTGTCGATAATCAAGTTTAATACCGATAATATTGAAAATAATTCTAATAATATGAAACAAAATATGTCCATGCACCATTTCGATTGGGCGAAAAGTAGTCATTTCTTCAAAGTCAGAACAGAAAAAAAAGATTTATGAAAGGACGTCTTGATAGTATTATTTCCTTTACAATTTTACCCAAAACTAAAAGAAATATTCTGGTAAACAATTAAAAAGGTGTTTGATAGGAATGAAGTCCTTTATTTTTTCGGACTACAATGTGTACCGTATGTGTGATGGATTTGAATTCAATCAATAACTTTGAAATGTTTTCTCATATGTATACACAAAAGGGAGGACTGGTATTTGTACTTCTGTTAGAATATGTCTTCGTCCGTTCACATGCCAAACTTTTTTCTAGTGCAGTTTAAACGGGAAAATTTTGTTGAGAATTTTTTTTAATATGACAAAATAACGAGCAAAACTATTTCTTGCAATGGCACACACAGAGAATATTTTTTTTAGTAAAAATCAGTAAAAAAAAATGTTCTCCAAAATATACCATGGCCAGGACCTAACAGTTTTTAGCAGTGTGCAAATGAAAATCGTCCGGAAAACTGCGCTTGCTGTCATTTTGAGGGATCATGCAACATTTCACCTTTTACCCAACTCTGGTTACACAAAGCTGGTTCTTAAAACGATTGTATCAGGGAAAACATTTTTCTTTGACTTTTAAAACATGTAGGGGAAACGGATTTCCTAACCATTCACATATAATATTCCGTATTTCTGATTTTTTGTTCGATAACGTAAATTATACGACTTTTTTTATGACTACGTGAACTTGTGCCATTTATTTTTGCTGGTCTTTAGGAAGACAATTTACAATTGTGCAGTAAACGGAGGCACTTATACATAACCTTATAATTCTGTTTGGAAACAAAAATAAATTCCCAATATATAAATATACATGTATGAATATACATCATGTATGAATATACATGTATAATATGTCGTGTACATGATTGGATTTTGTAGATATAACTACCGCACAGAAAAAGTATCATGGATTTCGAGGCTTTCATATTCAAGGTTTGGAATTGTATGTTCGATTGAATAATAATTTTCCTCGTAACAAGTGATAGAAATTTCGAAGATCCCGTATTTGATCCTTTACCGTTAAAATGAAAATGCCAATGACAGAGGTTAATTATAAAAATATTTTACTGTGTTAAAAAAACTTCGACTTAAACAATGAAAACTTACACGTTGGACATGCAATATTTTGTCGATGAAGAAAATTAAATTATGTCACTTCTGAAATAGGTTTGTCGATAACGTAACTTATTCTGACGGTAAAGAAACGCGAATTCGATCACTACTCTGTTACGGGCTGTAACTGTATTGTATCATCTTGAGGGAACGACATAGTATCTTGAGGGAACGAGATAACTATCTTGTGGGAACGACATAGTATCTTAAGAAACGAGATAACTATCTTAAGGGAAACAACATAACATCTTGAGGTAACGACATAGTATCTTGAGGGAACGACATAGCATCTTATGGGAACGAGATAACTATCTTGTGGGAACGACATGGTATCTTGAGGGAACGACATAGTATCTTGAGGGAACAACATATTTTTATATATATAAATATGCCTATGATTATGCTATATCAACAATTTGTCCGCAAATAGATGAATTGTACACATTTTCATGGTTCTATTCGTTTACAAAAGAACATTGTCTACTTTGAAAACTTACGGCCTTTTAAGTTTGAAAATCGGACGCGTAACAGTTTTATAATTGCTATAAGATAGCGAACAATTGTAAAAAATCGTGGAAAAGCACTCGGTCCAAAACACAAATCATGATACAAGAAGATATTGTACATGATTTGTCCGCATATAGGGAAACACATTGTAGGTTGAATTTTAAAGTTAAATAACTTTTAACTTACCTGCTTTCTTAAGTTTCGGCCAAATTCTTTTAAAAACATGATGCCTTCCCATTTCGAAAAAAGTCAAATTTTCAGCATTTTCTCTTAGAATTACACAACAGATTTGTAAATATCCGCCAAAGGAAGTTTTCAAAGACACATTAGTTTTAGATCGATTACGAAAAGGGACTGGATTATCCGAAAATTTGATATAATTTATATTTTCAATCCTAAACTAAGGGAAGTAATTTAATGAAAAGCACCAAAGTCACATGGTGAAAATCATATGAATAAAGTACCCTTGATTTTGCCATATGCCGGCTTCCTCCACCAATAAAATCTGACTGCCACGAAATAGCCTAAATGCGGTGCCTAAAAGTGGCGTTAAAACATCAAAAATAAAAATAAAATCTTTCGGGGTACTACAACTTGTTACTGTTGGGGACCGGTCAAAATTTATCGTCACATAGGACCGATGCAAAAAATAAAAATATTTAATAAAAGTTACAACCCTTTAGCTTTCTGACTGTCCTATGCCAACTTAGTAATAAAAAAGTTGGTGTCCTATCCTACTTTTCCAATGTATTGTAAATAAAAGTATACTTAATAGAGGCATTTAACATATGTTGTCTTTATAATATGATCAAAAGCAACAGTTTCATGTTTTATTTTGTTGATTCACATACAATTACAGGCATGGCATTATCATAAATTATACTATGAATATAGCATTGAAAAAATCAAAAACATTTCATAATGCAATCAAACCACAAATAGGTGTTTGTTAAACTGAAAAATTAATGAAGCTGCATGTATCTTATATAGAATTTTATCAATACCTTTAAATATTAATTATAAAAACAAGCTTCAGGAGAAACATGTAACTCAATAGCATTTGGTTTAACTCTCTATATATATTTTAACCTGAAGACCCATAGGTTGCCTTGGAATGTATTTTTTGTTGGGAATAGTAATACTTGCTTTAACGTTTTCCCATTTACAGAAAATGTACCTGATGTAACCCCCGAATTTTTGCTACTTTGTTGGATGATGTAATGTACATGATGTACATGATGTATGTTTGTTGCACTCCACCATATAAGTGAAATTAAATTTTACAGCAAAACAACAAAAAACTAAATGACATGGGATTCAGTAAGCTTGATATATATCTAAGATAGCTGCATAGTTTGATGAAAATCCAAGTTGAATTTAAAAAGTTATAAAAAAAATTAAAGTGTACTATCTCTATTTTGTTCGAACTGCAACTTCTAGCTTTTTTACCTAGATTTATTTAATTCTTGAATTTGACAGCAATACAGCAAAAAACAAAATGACCTGGGATTAGTAAGCTTAATGTATATCTAAGATAGCTGCATAGTTTTATGAAAATCCAAGTTGATTTTAGAAAATTATTAAAAAAATTAAAGTGTATTATCTCTATTTTGTCCCAATTGCAAATACTAGCTTTTTTTTACCAAGATTACTTTAATTCTTTAATTTTACAGCAATACAACAAAAAACTAAGTGAAATGGGATTCAGTAAGCTTGATATATATCTAAGATAGCTGAATAGTTTGATGAAAATCCAAGTTGATTTGAAAAAATTATTAAAAAAATTAAAGTGTACTATCTCTATTTTGTCCCAATTGCAAATCCTAGCTTTTTTTTTACCAAGATTACTTTAATTCTTAAATTTTACAGCAATACAACAAAAAACTAAATGAAATAGGATTCAGTAAGCTTGATATATATCTAAGATAGCTGCATAGTTTGATGAAAATCCAAGTTGATTTAAATAAGTTATTTAAAAAATCAAAGTGTACTATCTCTATTTTGTCCGAATTGCAAATCCTAGCTTTTTTTACCAAGATTACTTTAATTCTTTTATTCTTTAATTTTACAGCAATACAACAAAAAACTAAATGAAATAGGATTCAGTAAGCTTGATATATATCTAAGATAGCTGCATAGTTTGATGAAAATCCAAGTTGATTTGAAAAAGCTATTTAAAAAATTAAAGTGTACTATCTCTATTTTGTCCGAATTGCAAATCCTAGCTTTTTTTTACCAAGATTACTTTAATTCTTTAATTGTTTAATTTTACAGCAATACAACAAAAAACTAAATGAAATAGGATTCAGTAAGCTTGATATATATCTAAGATAGCTGCATAGTTTTTGATGAAAATCCAAGTTGATTTGAAAAAATTATTAAAAAAATTAAAGTGTACTATCTCTATTTTGTCCCAATTGCAAATCCTAGCTTTTTTTACCAAGATTACTTTAATTCTTAAATTTTACAGCAGTACAACAAAAAACTAAATGAAATGGGATTCAGTAAGCTTGATATATATCTAAGATAGCTGCATACTTTGATGTAAATCCAAGTTGATTTGAAAAAGTTATAAAAAAAATTAAAGATGCCTATCTGAATTTTTTATAATAATTTTTGTCGAGCCTGCAACTTTTGTTGCAGAAAGCTCGACATAGGGATAGTGATCCGGCGGTGGCGGCGTCAGCTAACTTTTTAAAAGCTTTATATTTTAGAAGGTGGAAGACCTGGATGCTTCATACTTTGTATATAGATGCCTCATGTTACGAAGTTTCTGTCAGTCACATGTCAAATGTCCTTGACCTCATTTTCATGGTTCAGTGACCACTTGAAAAACAAGTTCAGATTTTTTGTAATGTTAAATTCTCTCTTATTATAAGTAATAGGGTAATTATATTTGGTATGTGCTTACCTTGCAAGGTCCTCATGCCTGTCAGACAGTTTTCACTTGACCTCGACCTCATTTCATAGATCAGTGAACAAGGTTAAGTTTTGGTGGTCAAGTCCATATCTCAGATACTATAAGCAATAGGACTAGTATATTCGGTGTATGGAAGGACTGTAAGGTGTACATGTCCAACTGGCAGGTGTCATCCAAACTTGACCTCATTTTCATGGTTCAGTGGTTATAGTTAAGTTTTTGTGTTTTAGCCTGTTTTTCTCATACTTTATGCAATAGATCAACTATATTTGTTGTATGGAATGATTGTAAGGTGTACATGTCTAGTGGACAGATGTCATCTGACCTTGACCTCATTTTCTTGGTTGAGTGGCCAAAGTTAAGTTTTTGAGTTTTGGTCTTTCTATCTAAAACTATATGTCATAGGTCAACTATATTTGGTGTATGGAAATATTTTATGATCTTTATGTCAGTCACGCAGGTTTTATTTGACCTCAGTCAACCTCATTTTCACGGTTCATTGCTCAGTGTTAAGTTTTTGTGTTTTGGTCTATTTTTCTTAAACTATAAGTAATAGGTCAACTATATTTGTTGCATGGAAGCATTGTTAGCTGTACATGTCTGTCTGGCATGGTTCATCTGACCTTGACCTCATTTTCATGGTTCATTGTGTTAACTACTGTGTTTTCTATTATTTTGTTTATATTATTTTCAGGTACATGTTACTTGGTGGGTTTAGTTTATAGTTTAGTAAAGACATTAGAATAGACAATAGAATTATATTGAAGCCATAAATAGCCAATCAACACATTGGTCTTTGTTTAGTTATCTTAGTTAATAAGTTTATGTGACAGTTTTTAATAAAGCTTTATACTTACGACTATCAGCATAATATCAATGATTAGTAAAGAAGGCGAGACATTTCAGCGTGTGCACTCTTGTTATTTTTACATATTGTATATTATACTTTTTATTTCAAGTTTTGTTATAAATGTATTAAAAATTATTTCAAAGTAATCGTTTGAAAAAAACTTGTGCCCTATGGATATTATCTGTGAAAAAAGTGATGTCCCAACAAAGCTATTCCGGAAAAAAGTATCTGTCCTACTACACTTTGCACCGGTCCTATGTGTAGATAAATTTTGACCGGCCCCTGATACATGTTTTTTGGCATTGCACAAGATCGAATTACATTGAATGTTGGATATGTACTCATTGATATTTTAGTCTGATATATAAGATCTTTTTATAAGCTGATTTGGACTTTGAACCAGCTGCCAGTAAATGCCAGTACACTCGGGCAAGAGGAATGAGGAAAGAGGGATGGATATATACCATGACATGTCCTGTCTGTGTTTTTGTTTGATGTTTCTTTGTATCGATCTGATTAGTTAAATCTTTTTTGAACTATTTTTTACGATTTGCTTTTATGTTGTGCTGCTTCTGCATTATCCCAGGTTAGGGTAGTGTAAAATGCTCACATATATGTTTAACTTCGCCAAATTCGTATGTGCCTGTACTAAAACAGGATCTTGTAGTCAAGTGGTTGTCGCTGGTTCATGTCTGTCATATTTGTTTTTAGTAACGGTTGACTCTTATTGCTTACATCCAATTCATTTGAACTTGGTGAATAGTTTCCTCATTGGCAATAATACTACATCTCCTTATTTTTATTAGAACATGTTTGAGCTACCCGGGTCTATACACTTTACATCGAAGTAACGACAAAAGAGATGATTTCAGCTTTTCAATTGTTACCTTTTCATTTCTAAGTAGCAACATTCCAGCAGCACTTGCATACGGTGTATATATCTCCCAATTGATACGACATTCCCGTGCTTGCATTTCCTATCATTTTCTTGATAGAGGGTTGTTGCTCACAAGGAAACTATTAAATCAAGAGTTACAAATGGTGAAGTTGAAATCATCTCTTCGTAAATTTTACGGACGCCATCACGAGTTGGTTGACCGTAATGGAATAACCGTTTCACAAATGATATCGGATAAATTATGTTCCTTACGTCGTAACTACAATCGACTTCCCTTTCACAAATGTGACCTACCGAATTAGACTATTTACCGGATTTGTTATCTCATAAGCAACACGACGGGTGCCTCATGTGGAGCAGGATCTGCTCACCCTTCCGGAGCACCTGAGATCACCCCTAGTTTTTGGTGGGGTTCGTGTTGTTTATTCCTTAGTTTTCTATGTTGTTTTATGTTTACTATTGTTTGTCTGTTTGTCCTTTTCATTTTTAGCCATGGCGTTGTCAGTTTATTGTCCATTTATGAGTTTGACTGTCCCTCTGGTATCTTTCGTCCCTCTTTTATGGGTGTCAGAAAAATCCACTCCATATTTTTTTTTTTTCATCATAGGTTTTGCATTAAAAAATAAACCTAATTCGTTGCATTCCACATCAAAATTATCTACATATACCGGATAAAATTACCTGTGAAACATATCGAACTGATAAAGTGTGTATAATTTATTATTTTAATGGTTTCTAAAACTTCCTCAGGTAAGATGAAAGATATATACAGTTGTAATCGTCTTTACTTGTTAGAATAATCTTGTTGACATTTTTAACTAAAAATGGCCCAAAGTGTTGAATTATATATCAGATCAAGTTTTGTATATACAAATGTACAGAATGGCGTAAATTGGAAATATACTACAACATTACTGGGCGGCTACGTAAATATTCACAGCACAAAGAACTTATAAATATCTATAATGATAAACGTATTTTCCTTCATTCTATTGTAGTGTTGATCAAGTCGTTTTTTTTAAATTAATTTCAGACATGGCCACTGTCAGAGACAATTGAGTACTGTAATATGACATCAAACACGACTGACAAAATTGATGATGTCCCATCTAAAGCAAAGGATAACAAGCTTGAGTGTATAAGAGGTAATAATATTATATTGTATAGAAATAAGAAATAAAAATAAATAATTACAAACACATTTCTTACATTATATACCAAAGGATTTGTTTGTGTAAAGTGTACAGATAAGGATTTAAAAGCTTAATTAATATACAGGATGTGACTTGCACAATACCTTTAATTCCCTTATCAATATATCAGTTTTTATAGTATTGAATAACACCAGGGTCCACTCATACATCAGTTAAGACAATGAGTAAGCAATGAAAACATCAAAACACACGAAGATTGTAACACTTAAATAAAATGTATGTTAAATAGATGCAAAGGATACATTCAAAACTTGTAAGTCGAGAGAAAATAAAAACGCATCGAGAAAACAAAAGACGAAGAAAAAGGCAAACAAGTTCATAAAGCACTTAATAGAACAATTAAAACTGATCAACATGAACACTGCCAAAAAATTGCTGGCGTTCCTGGGGATATATAAATCCTGTTCAACTTGTGGAACCCGACCAGTTTCTCCAGTTTATTGCAAATTCGGTGATGTCACAATTGAAGCCAAATAGGTCAGAATTGAGGCTACGACAGTTGGAAACATATCTCCGTGGTCAACTACTATAAAGTTGTTTAATTTCAGTCAACCAACTCAGTATTTCGTTCGTAAAAATTTGAAACTTGGAAAAATTACCTCAATTTTACCTCTTTAAACCCTTAACTCAATATCTTGAATGTTAGCAAAATCATAATAAGAAAAGCAAGCAGTAGAATATTGTATGAATATGGAAATGTATACTCAATTTGCTGGTGCTGCTTGAATGATACTTCATTGAAATTAAGGATGTATTTTCCTAACGTTTCAATCTCGACCGACCTTTGATATGAAAATCTAGATGTAGGCCAGACTATGAGCAGCAAAAATTCAAAAGATACTAAAAGGACATTCACTGTCGTAGAATAAATTGACAACGTCATGGCAAAAAAAAAAAGATCAAAAGACAAACAACGCGCACTAACACAACATCGAAAACTACAGACTATGCAACACGAACCCCTCCAAAAACTGGGTGTGATCTCAAGTGCTCTGAGATAGTAAACAGATCCTACTCCGCACATAACATTCGTACACATTCAGAGAAAAGAGAACAGGATTGTAGTTACGACAATGGGAACATATATACTTCGGCAGAAACGTGATGTTCCATAACTGTCAACAAACCCATGATGGCTTCGGTAAAATGTACCAACGGATTACAGCTTTTTTTTAAATCACTTGAAACACTTTGTTTGATAGTTATCAAAAGTACCAGGATTATAATTTAGTACACCAGAAGCGCGTTTCGTCTACATAAGACTTATCAGTGACGCTCAAATCGAAATATTTATAAAGCCAAACAAGTACAAAGTTAATAGCTCAGTTGTAAACAGTAACCCTCTAGGAAATCACGATACGAAATACTTGCCCTGGACATCGTATTCATTATTCGATTGAATAGATGCATTAAATATAGTAACAACACTTACAATTATTTTTGCGACCGTGCAAAGGACCTGTATAGCAGTCAAGGTCATTAAAAACTTCCATTTGTTGTAAGTTTTTTGTTAGAGAACATAATATACATACGGCAACGTGAAGTCAAAAGATAATGATATCTGTGCATTCTATCTGGTGAGTTCCTATATGAAGCCTATCGAATAGGTCGAAAAGAAAGAGAGGTCACGGTTGTGTCTATATTAATACCGATTTTTATGTTTAAAAGGAAGTTTCGAAAGTAACACAAATTTTGTCAGTAAAAAAAAACATCATTCTGTTGATGTCCATTTCAGAGAATGTTTTGTTAAAATAGGATTTTGTTTACAAAGTATTACATATCCTACATAAAACAAGATATGTTTATCTGTGATGGAAATAACATTTCATGAAACAAGAATTCGTTTTTCAGTTTAGAATGGGGAATACTAGTGTAAGGAAAGAAAAATTAACTTATAATATAATATTTATGTTTTTTGGTATCAAATACAGTAAGAAAGATTCAAAAGCTTCATTTTAGTTCAAACATCATAGGAACAATGAACAGCACTGTGTATAAAAGACGTCACAGCAATAACCCTATTTGAACGCACATTCACATCTTTATTAATGCGTTTAGCTCAGTGTCGACACAATCTTCGACAGAATCCTTTTAGTATTTTAATATGTTCAAGTCAAGCTTTCAATATAACTCATTTATCACTAATTTTAAATAACAACAAATAAGTGAATTAGTGAATAACTTCCAAGCTTTATATATGTATTTTTTTTATTTTGCAGATGAAAATAGAAAAGTTGACAATGAACGTTGTCCGAACAAGACTCAATCAGTAATTATACCGACAAAACATAGTGTTATTCAAGTAACAACTGTGGCCAAAGAAGAGGACGACGAAGATTTGTGTATTATGAGAATTAAACGCTCGTGTACTGATAATACTTTTAATCGGCCCCAGATTCGAGATGGAAGTGTTTGTGTTCGTGATGGTTGTAAAAATGTAGGTAGAAGTGAGACAAACGGTCAGTGCTTAGATTGTTTTACTTCAGACATACAGAAACGTCGACATGGGAAGTTTATTCCGGATAAGTTTGAAGGATTTTCATAATTGTGTACATATATAAAGTACAAATATATTTGTACCGAAAATGAAACTTGACGTCGTTTTGTTTCTCTCTCTACTATTTGTATAAGACATGTTAGATATTAGAGAAACTTAAAAAGCAAATACCGTTAAAAAATTGTTTATTCCTCAAATTTGCATTTACTATATATCATGAAATGAGTTGGACTACGTAAACATTTATAACCCTCGTGTGTATTTGTTGAACGTCATAATGTGGTTAGATCAGATTCTCAGTTTTTGTTAGTTATGTAATCATAAACTAATGAGACAGCCAGTGTTGCATTTTTTGCTTTTAATTACATATCTAAATCGATTGAAATAGTAATACTTGAGGGGTGCCACCTGTGTAGCACGGTCAGCTTACCCTTCCGGAGCACAAGGGACCACTCCTAGTTTTTGGTGGAGATCGTGTTACTTAGTCTTTAGTTTTATATTTTGTGTTTTGTGAAGTAATGTTTGTCTGTTGTTTTTTTTTTTATATTTCTTTTTCAGCTATGGCATTGGTAGTTTATTTTCGACTTATGAGTTTGAATGTCCCTCTAGAATATCTCGCTTCTCTTGTTCTTTTTTTTCAAATCAAAGATAAGAACGTTAATATATATATAGATTTTATTAATTATTATCCTTTTAATCAAATATTATGATTATTTGTATTAGTGTCATTATGTTACATTTCAAAAACCAATGAAATAAAAATGTCAAACTTGAATGAATATAGATATTTTAACAAACTATACTACATAAATGTTACACACTAGATAAATATTACACAAAATATAAGTTTTACAAAGTTTTTGGAATCATTAAAAAATTCTAAAACAAATTTTGGGAAGCAGTTTTTAATGCCTTGAAAAATGTGTTCAAACTTAGACGTACATTTCGATTTGAGGAAGTCTATATGAAATAACCAGCTTATTAATATTACAATGTTGGCGTTTACTCTAAAAATTGGGCACATTCATCATGAAGGTATAGAATGTCAATGACCTGTTAGTTGAACATTGAAATATATATATACATAATATGCAAATTTTGAAATAAAGTATAATTTCAAACCCATGTTTCTCCTGTTTTATTAGGCTTATGCTAGTACTTAAAAGTTGTTACAAGCCATTTGAATCAACACTGGAAGAGAAAAACAGCGGGGTATTATGCGTCTTAATAATAATATTTCCGAAAAAGTCAGAAAAGAGCTCAAAGGACATGTACACTATTTCAAATCAAGGTACTACACCTTTTGATTTTGCAGCAGAAAAAAATAGGAAGGTTTTCAAATAAATTTGTACAAATTTTAAAAAAAATCACTCTTGTGTTACCAAGGTCTAAAAATAACCCCACTAGGTTATGTTGGTTTCAATACAGAACTATTCATTATATCTTGGGATCAAACGCTCTACTTTTTAAAATGAACCTTGTGAATTGTAATGTGTGTACATTTTGCAAGGAACAGCCAGACACTATAGAACATTTACTTTGGTCGTTATATTGTGGCCGACATTTGTCACAATATCAATTCTTGGATATTCGATATAGCTATAGTAGTTTATATCGAAATTTAACTAAAGGAGTAGGTCCAGTAAGACCCTTTTTTGGTCCAAAAATATAGCAGTTTTACAAAATTGTTAAAATGTAATTTTTAAGTTATTTATTGGACAGTAAAATGCTTCTGCTACATAAATATGGGCGGTTTTTGGCAATACAATGCACATATATCGGGTACTAGCACCATTAAGTCATGCTAAATTACTGAAGTTTTCACAATTCTAGCATTTTAGTGAATTTTTAGACGGTTTTCGTGTAAAACGAAAGTGGCCGCATTCGTTTTCATCCTTAATATTGAAATATAAGTTGTATTTGATGATCATACATAACATATATAAAGGTTGAGGATGAACACGGATGCGGCCACTCTCATTTTTGACCAAAAAAAACATCTTAAAAGTGACATTTTTCGGCATATTTGGGAGATTTTTCATATTTGAGCTTGAATCATATCGTTTTTAATGACTAAATCAGTTAAAATCTTTCACATAAACTAATTGAATCAAATGAAATAGCAACTTAATTGTTTAAAAAGTGGTCAAAATCTTTCGTCAGATGAACCTGAAATTTGAGGCCAAAATCGGTCCTTACCAGACCTACTATGAAAATTATAAATTGAATTGTATTATAATTAAAGTTATTTTACTGACAAAGCACTTCATTTACAGATCTAAGACGCAAGATATAAAACCTCATACAAAAGAACAGGCATGGGGTAAATGGACTTCAAAATTACATAAAAGAGTACTTGATTTTAGAAAAGCATATTTCCTCACAATATAAGTTTGGAAAACCAAAACTTGTACTGGAACCTCTGAGCTAAGGTCACTGATTAAATGTTAATGAGGTTGATCCATATGCGTATATTGGCATTTGAAAGTATATCTATACTTTTATACAATATGCATGTACATATATCTTCTTATATTATTATTACTACTTTTATTATATAAATGAACATATTATTACTATACGTAATCTTTACATTTCATACAGATATACCATATAATGCTTATTATGCTTATTTCACAAGCTTGATTGTTCTGCCACAAGATAAATATATGTTAGTATCTATAATTTCATGCGGAAAAAAAATAAATAATAAAATGAAAACATTACACACAAGAAACGTTTTATGACTTTGTGCAATATAAAGTAATGTGTAAGAATCAGTCATTTCTCTGACTCATACCGAATTTTTAGTGTTTTTGTTTTTTTTGTGATAATAATTTTTGTAGAAAGTACGATTTAGAGCACCCCCTCCCCTTATTTTTTCACGAACGGGTTCATCACAAATTGCTGTGGCAGTCTCACGGCTTAATGTTCTATTGAGATTACCACCAGTCCTCTGTTTTTCGAAGCCTCTTATTTTGTCTGTAAGGTCTTCATCATCCTGAATTTCGTATAGAAAATGTTTTAAAATAAGTTTAGTTGTTCCAAACTTTTGATCTTGTTCCCAATCAGTTCTTGATGTGGAATGATGATTTTTGCGGTTTTTCAATGCGTTGCCCTTTCGAGGTAGTTTTGCACCTTCGTCACATAAATTTCCCTCGGAAATGTCTGGTACATTTTGTGCAGTCTGTCCTAAATCAATATCATCACTCCCTTTGGGTGTTCTTGTTGATTCGATGTTTCCTTTTACGCCTCTAATAGCGTTGTTTTCAATTGCTTCAGAGAGTTCGTTTTCATCCTTTTTGTCTTCCTCTTCCTCGTAATCATCGTCTTCAACAATCGAATAGCCTGGCCTTATTTCTCGAAGTAAATTTGCACACCTTCGTATCAATGTTTTAGGGTTCTTTGTAGTTTCCTCCCCTATTTTTTCATGGCTTTTGAATGGATTTTGTATCTCTGTAATGGCTATAAGATGCATGAGCGTTCCGCATCTATGAATAACCATACCAATAAACTGGACCAGGAGAATGAGAACAAAAAATATAATAAACATTAAACCTAGTGCGTCGATCTTTATTACACTTTCATCTACATTTTCTGCTCCTGACTGAAAACAAAATAAATGATAAACGATCACATGTTTAACATAGGTCATATATGGATAACTAGTAAACACCAGCGACATCACGGATCCGCGACTGAATTAAACTTCCGACGACTTATTTTAAACCTTGAATTTTTATATTAATATTAGCGGTACCAAATTATTAGACAATATGCAAATTTCGATAATTAATCTCTTTTCTTTCTTTCTTTCTTTCTTTTCTTTCTCTTCTCTTTTTTTTTTAATTTTCTTTCTTCTTTTTTCGTAAAGGGTGCACTTGTGGATAGAAAATGTAATGAGTGTTACCAAAAGATTCATATCATAATAATTGATATCACAGATTTTATATCCTATTATGAGATTTCTGTAGTTTAGGATATGATGACCAATTTGAACTTTATTTAATAGTATTTTGATCTTTTCCAATTTTTTTTTAAAGTATTGACATTCTAGAAAAAAATGTTTATAATCTTCTGTTACATTACATAAGTCACATTTACTGTCTTCTTTTATCTTCCATTGAGGAAGCAGTTGTTTACAAGGAAGGATATGATGCAGCAAATTCCATTTAAATATTTTTAATCTGACACTTTTAAATAAGTAAATACAAAGTTTAGCATTGATTTAATTGGGATTAAAGAATCTAATTTAGTAAACGTTTCCATTTTAAGAAACATGAAGGCGTGTCTTCATTTTTACTATTAATATGTGTGTATATCTCTTTTCTTTCAGAAATGCCCGAGGTCAATATATTTGAAAGTCTGAAACCTAATACAAACGTCGAAGATCTGATAAAATCAAAACAGGACTATAAGTACAGCTAAACACACACAAAAAAATCAGAGCATTAATTTTGGTTGATGGGGATATTCCATGAATTATAATATCGAAATTTTATGACATCAAATTTGAATTAAACTGCGTGCGAGTACTCTTTAATCGGTTTAATTCTTCCTTTAGGGTGGGTGGGTGGGGGTCTCGGTTCCAATCCAATCATTTTGGCCATTTGCAACTGAGTTTTACATTTTGTGTTTAATTACTTTGTGCTGTTATACCTCTGACTCGAACTGCTATAAACATGTTTAACCCGCCACATTCTTTATGCTCCTGTTCTAAGTCAAGATCATGTACTGAGGTTGTTGTCGTTGGTCCATGTATGTCATATTTGTTTTTCGTACATTGTATTGTTAAAAATAGGCCGTTGGTTTTTTTCGTTCGAAATTTAATACATATTTAGTTTCGATCCCTTTTAACGCTGAATTTACGGTATGGATTTTTCGCGTTGTTGAAGGCCATGCAGTGGTTGCTTTCTTCAACGTTATTTGATCCCTGGGTATATTTTTCTCAATGACAATCATGCATTATTATTTTGATGTATAAATTTATGAAAAAGTGTACCAATAAAAAAGAATGTATTACAATATGTTGTTCTGCTTTATCTATGTTCCAGACCGTATGAGTATTTGGACCGTACGCGTACGGTCTGGACCGTATACATACTTTTTCAAAATACTCATACGGTCGGACCGTACGCGTACGGTCTGACTTATATTAAGAAGTTATTCAAGTTTATTAGATACAAGTGCATATAACAGATCAACACAACTTAACTTTAAAATTAATATAAAAAGTTCAATTGTAATTGAAATACAAACTTTAGATTTTAATTACTTAAAAAAGCACGCTAATTAAATCTGTTAATCTCTTATAATTAGCATGTCGATGTAATACTGTAACATTACATTTTTTTTCTGTATTAAATTATGCTCACTGAAATTGAAGATATCGGAAGTAAGCATAATGTGGGAGGACAATTGTTTTAGAATATTACAAAAAAAAATGCAAAGCTTAGGAACATGCATGAACTGCAAACATGTAAATGTAAAAAATATTACGTTACTTGTGGTAGCAAGTGTCACCTAGTGCGAGAGTACAAAAATTAGGATTCAGATGTACAGTTCAACAAATATTTAATTTCAATTGTTCGCTTGTTCACTTTATCCATCTAATTGTAATAATAACAATTTGTAAACTAAAATAAAGATTTCGATAAATGTTTCTTTAAATTTAACCTATTTGATTCAATAACATGTTGTATTGCCAGCTGGACCGTATGCGTATACTCATACGGTCCGACCGTACGGGTATACGTATACGGTCCGGACCGTACGCGTACGGTCCAAATACTCATATAGTCTGGAACATCTATAAATGAACGTTCACATTCATTAATTGCATCTAACATGATAAAGACAGAGTTTAAGTAAAATGGATGTAAGGAATTACAATCAACTGTTGGGCCTGCAACATCGAGAAAAGCCTATACTTTAAAGTAAGGAAGCAACATTTTATGATCAATATCTAAATGCACATACTGCTGTCGGAAATTCAATAACTGCAGGTTTTCTTAGTTGAAACATAAAGTTGATAGATATCCATATAAGGTTGATAAATGCAAAGCCTGCCACAACATCATTACGTAATTGAGCAAGATCCTGTTGCATCGTTTCTTGTTCTTTTTTGTTTGCATCTAACGGTTTCAAATACCTGTAAAATAAAGATTTGTTGCTTTATAAGCTTTACATTTATCGTACATAAAATAATTGATTGACACAATAGGTGCATTTATGATATATATGTTTACTTTCAGTGTTTAAACTTAAGCAAGAGAACGACAGCAAAACTGTAACCACAACCTTAAAAAACGAATGTGTTAATTTGAGATTTCAAAATACTCGTAAAATTGTAAAACACATTTCAAAAGGCTGATAAAATATTAAAATATAAAACGAAAGTGAAAGCGGACACTGACTAACATATACAATATATTGATAGAAAAGATTTATAAAAAAACCTATATGCAATCATATTGGACATGATGCTATTTCAATAACTTCCCTGTTCCAAATCACTTGTGCTTGTTTTGAAGAACAATCGAAGTCAATGAAGATGTATAACTCTGGCGTTATTAAATGTATGTAAAGGAATGAGTTATCAGAAATATAACCTTTCAATTCATGAAATCACCTCAAACAAGACCTCTGAGGGTTTATAAACTTGCCTTGTGAAGATTTTATCATACTTCTTACCCCGAAAATTTAACCACATATGTGAAAAAAAACTCAGCTTCGAATCGAGCCATCTTACAACAACGTTTGCAATATGGACAGAAGAATGGAAGAACAGGGATATTCGATTTCATGTTTCTTGGAAATTTTACCTGAAGATGACGACATATTATATCTTCTTTCATTAGAATGGATACAAAAGTAACACAATTAAGGTTTTCACGCAACTGAGATCCATCTTGTAATTGGTGTTTTTAAGTTTTCTGTGTAGTGTTTTGTGAGCTGTTATTTTCCTTAATTTTTTTCTTTGGTTGTACCTGTTATAGATAATGCATATTTTAAGGTTTTTCTTGTCGTAGAACACACCGAGAGGTGACAGGATTGATCAAATGAAAGACCGACCGTAGGGAGGTCTTTCTTTGAGCAATCCTGACACCCCGAGGTATGTTCTACGACAAGAAAAACCTTAAAATATGCTTTATCTGACTTATATACCGTCAAAAGAATATTATTTTTGATAAAGATTTGCAAAATTTAGTATCCTTTTTTACCGACAACACTAAAGTGTGATATTCCTTTCTAATGCGTTCAGGTTTTAATACGCCCTACGGCTCATGTAGAATGTGAAATGCAACTCACTAATTAATCTAGATATAAACCTTTTAAAATTTATTATCCATACACAATAAAAATATTACTGTAACTGCATGAAGTAAGACACAAATGTATTGTTACCATCCGATAACGGTGTATGACAAATACAAGACACATTGTAAGTAATTTATTGTACCACTTAGATTATGGAAAAAGGGGGAGGGCGTATGTTTTTATGTTTTATTTTCTATTTGTAATGTCATTTCTATCGCGGAAAAATGGTTATTTTTTTAACAATTTTAATTGAATCGAATGAAAAATTCAGAAAGATTGTCTTTTGAATAGCAATACATTTTTATTAATAGATAATCAGGATATAATGATATACCCTCTGCACCCGACCTTTTTGTGAGTTACGTTTATGTTATTCAATAGAAAATAAGAGTATCTTATTAGTTGAACATTTGATAGAGTAAAAGGTATACATAAATTTAAAAAAGTTAAGAACTGACACGAAGACGAATATAAATACATGTAGGTCAAAGTATGATTTCCTATTCAGTGTGTATCGTCCTGAAAATGCATGAAATATTTGCCACTAGACGTTAAGCAAGCAACCAAAAATCAATCAACCTATTCAGTGTGACTCAATAAGATTTTCAAAATCTTATACACGAATATGTTAAATCTGGCTTTCTTTTATGAAAGTCTACATTAAAATTCATCTCACATATAGTGTTACTTTATTGTATCCATAGATTAACAAAACTTCACGTTATTTGTTTCTAAAATTAAAATGCGGGCAATGACGGTTTCTTTTACACCTATCATCGATCGAACTTTAAAAAATAAATTTCCAAATCGGCAACAAAAAACTATCAGACGAATAAAATTTTGAAGTAAATTATAGATTGCATTTTAATCAAGGAAAATAATGACCTCACACAGGTCATTATTTTATGCCTTGGAGCATATTTCATTGAAACATGGTATCGTCCGGGTTGATTCTGAAAAAGAATGACCTGTCGTTCTGAAAGAAAATAACTCTATATAGGTATATAAGTTAGATTAGTCCGAGATAACTCTGACGGCCAACAGCTGTTTTGCTAGACAAGCTGGGGCCGTGGGACGTCAGAGCTCGTCCCATATCAAAAAGTGGATATTTGCCCGTCCATAATAAATGCGGTTCTTCGTCGCTTCTGGTGCCGACAAACGGCCTTGGAATTATATAAATTGGGTATCAATTTGTTTATTTTTCATTTATCTCTTCATTTATGTAAGTTTCACCTACCTGCCACCCTTTATTTTCTCATATTTAAATTATACATTTTTCACAGTGACCCATCGATTCTGGCATTTTAAATTTCATTTTGAAAGATTGTCATGTAATCACGAGAAAAAAGTTAGGCATAATTGACTATGGGAGATGATATATGCAAATGACCGAAGGTCAACACCTCGTTCATTTACGATGTAAGTAATATAAATGTCCGAGAGCTTCCGATTGTTCTCGTGGTGGCTACTAAATCTTTAATACCGATCTCCTATAAAGGAGGTGAAAACCCGTGGTTGGCTCCTAAATGTACTATGGTTTCTCCAATTCTTCTTTATGGTTGTGAAGTGTGGGGTTATGAGAATAATGCTGCTGTTGAATCTTTGTTTTTACAATTTTACAAAATTATACTTGGTATTAAAAAATCTACTCCCAATTGTATTTTACATGGAGAACTAGGTAGATATCCTACTGACATATTTATAAAGATCAGAATGATAGGTATGTGGAAAAGGCTCATATGTAATAAACAAGACAAATAAAGGCAACAGTAGTATACCGCTGTTCAAAACTCATAAATCCATGGACAAAAAACAAAATCGGGGTAACAAACTAAAACTGAGGGAAAAACATTAAATATAAGAGGAGAACAACGACACAACATTAAAATGTAACACACTCAGAAACGGACTAAGCATTAGACAAAATCCTATGAGAATAACAAATATAACATCAAAACTAAATACATGAATTTGGGATAGATAAGTACCGTGACACGTCTTATAGTAATGTGAATTCACACTCTAAAATAAGAGAAAACAAACGACACAACGGAAACACAACGTTAAAATGTAACACACACAGAAACGAACTATAATATAACAATGGCCATATTCCTGACTTGGTACAGGACATTTTTAAAGGAAAAAATGGTGGGTTGAACCTGGTTTTGTGGCATACCAAACCTCGCACTTTAATGGCAATGTTAAATATAACATTAAAATGACAACATAATATTACAGGACTACAATACAAATAAATAGGAGAACGTATTATGCAAAGACCCACATGAATAATAGATAACAAAAGGCATCAGGTTTAAAATTCAATACGCAAAAAACGGGCCTCGTCCACACAAGATATATACTATGTTGTACAAATTGTTGTTTAATATGCATAAGAAAGATTTTTTTCATATTAAGTGGATAACATTTATTGAAAATTTATTGAATGATTGTGGTTTTTCTGAATATTGGATTGCACAAAATGTATCAAAATGTATAAATTTATCAAAACTTGTTAAACAGAGATTATGTGATCAATTTAAGCAGAATTGGGGTACAACTACTTTTAACTCAACAAAATGTCTTAACTACAGAATTTTTAAATATAATCATGGTTTAGAATATCATTTACTTAATTTACCAGATGATTTGAAAAAAGCCTTATGCAATTTTAGATGTCTAAATCATCGACTCCCTATTGAAAGGGGTCTCTTTTGGGGTATAGAACGTGACGGCAGAGTTTGTGACATATGTTACAAAAAACAACTAGGGGATGAATATCATTATTTATTTAATTGTACTTTTTTCAATAATGAAAGGAAATCTTTATTACCTTGTAATCTTATTACCAACCATAATACTGACAAATTTTATGAGTTATTCAATTCTGACTCTTACAATGTTGTTCTTAAAATTGCCAAACTTTGTAAAATTGTACTAGCTGTTATTAATTAAACTAATATTGTTTCAACCATTAATATGTCCATTTGAAGTTTACTGTCTTCCTTTAAATGCATTACTTTTTTCAAATGTATATATGTTAATGAATGTTTATAATGTCCACTGCATTACTTTGATACTTTGTTATTTTGTTATATTATGAATACTTATGTAGTATTTGTTATTGTTCACATATCTCTGTTGGAGTCTTTGAGAAATAAAAAACTTGAAACTATTATACCGATCTCTTATAAAGAAGGTGAAAAAAGCATAAATATTTGAATATTTGGGTCTCGAGGTCGCGAGGTCTCTCGTAACTTACGTCCATTTGAAAATAAAAGTAAAAATGTCAGAATCGATGGGTCACTGTAAAAATTGTCTAGATATGAGAAAATAAAGGGTGGCAGGTAGGTGAAACTTACATAAATAAAGATATAAATGAAAAATAAACAAATTGATACCCGATTTTATATAATTCTAAGACCGTTTTTCGGCACCAGAAGCGACGAAGCAGCGCATCTATTTTGGACGGGCAAATATCCTTTTTTGATATGGGACGAGCTCTGACATCACACGGCCCCAGCTTGTCTGGCAAAACAGCCGTTTGACGTCAGAGTAATCTCGGACTACTCTTTGATCTTCTCCCTTTTTATTTATCATTGCAATAACTTATTCATCAATATTAAAACGACATTCATCATATATTTTAAAGAAATCGTCGAAACTGAACGTCACCCTTTAAAACTGACTTGCCTTTTAATAAATTCCTCCCAAAATTTTGTTTCTCCTGGTATCATCTTCATAACTTTTCCGTTTTTAAAATCTTTATCTTCCGTCCATTTTGTCTTGTATAGAAAATCAAGAGGTTTATCGGTCGTTGGTTTTATAATAGTTTTTTCCAGAATTGTTTCTTCTGGTGATTTATCAACCCAACTGAGCGATTTCCTTTTATTCGTCTCAACAACAATTTCATTTAAATCTTCATTTTGTATACCTCTGTCTTCTTTCGTTTTTGGTTTCTTTTTTGTCACCTCTAATATACTTCTTAACTCTTTGAGAAACGGCTTTAAACGGCTTAACCAGCTTTTTCCTTTCTTCTTTTCTGCCTTTTCTGCCGTTTCGATTTTCTTTCTTTCTTCTTCGTCCTTTTCTTTTTGTGTTTTTTTCTTAGGTACTTCGCGTGTTCCCCATGATACAGAGTTCATATTACATAGGGAATAAATTATCAATAATAAAAATCCACTAGGAACACACAAAAAATATAATAGCCCGTAAAAAATGCAGCTAAATTCCCATGGGTGAATAACAGCAGCAAAGAGGAAAATAAACACCATTGCGCAAAGAAAAATTACACTCGGATGAAATGGACTCTGCTGAACAGCTGTTATTATGCAACCGACAAATACCACCATCATTATAAATGAATAAATGGCGCTGAATATTTTTGCTGTGATGATCTGATATTTAGGCTTCACAGTAAAGCATAAGATCGTGTATAAAATAGCTGGTGAAAGAGCTATTGCATAAGATGTAAGAAGATTTATTTGAAACACAGTTAGATATGCTCCTGCTATCATCATAATTACAGATGATTTGAAAAAAGCCTTATGCAATTTTAGATGTCTAAATCATCGACTCCCTATTGAAAGGGGTCTCTTTTGGGGTATAGAACGTGACGGCAGAGTTTGTGACATATGTTACAAAAAACAACTAGGGGATGAATATCATTATTTATTTAATTGTACTTTTTTCAATAATGAAAGGAAATCTTTATTACCTTGTAATCTTATTACCAACCATAATACTGACAAATTTTATGAGTTATTCAATTCTGACTCTTACAATGTTGTTCTTAAAATTGCCAAACTTTGTAAAATTGTACTAGCTGTTATTAATTAAACTAATATTGTTTCAACCATTAATATGTCCATTTGAAGTTTACTGTCTTCCTTTAAATGCATTACTTTTTTCAAATGTATATATGTTAATGAATGTTTATAATGTCCACTGCATTACTTTGATACTTTGTTATTTTGTTATATTATGAATACTTATGTAGTATTTGTTATTGTTCACATATCTCTGTTGGAGTCTTTGAGAAATAAAAAACTTGAAACTATTATACCGATCTCTTATAAAGAAGGTGAAAAAAGCATAAATATTTGAATATTTGGGTCTCGAGGTCGCGAGGTCTCTCGTAACTTACGTCCATTTGAAAATAAAAGTAAAAATGTCAGAATCGATGGGTCACTGTAAAAATTGTCTAGATATGAGAAAATAAAGGGTGGCAGGTAGGTGAAACTTACATAAATAAAGATATAAATGAAAAATAAACAAATTGATACCCGATTTTATATAATTCTAAGACCGTTTTTTCGGCACCAGAAGCGACGAAGCAGCGCATCTATTTTGGACGGGCAAATATCCTTTTTTGATATGGGACGAGCTCTGACATCACACGGCCCCAGCTTGTCTGGCAAAACAGCCGTTTGACGTCAGAGTAATCTCGGACTACTCTTTGATCTTCTCCCTTTTTATTTATCATTGCAATAACTTATTCATCAATATTAAAACGACATTCATCATATATTTTAAAGAAATCGTCGAAACTGAACGTCACCCTTTAAAACTGACTTGCCTTTTAATAAATTCCTCCCAAAATTTTGTTTCTCCTGGTATCATCTTCATAACTTTTCCGTTTTTAAAATCTTTATCTTCCGTCCATTTTGTCTTGTATAGAAAATCAAGAGGTTTATCGGTCGTTGGTTTTATAATAGTTTTTTCCAGAATTGTTTCTTCTGGTGATTTATCAACCCAACTGAGCGATTTCCTTTTATTCGTCTCAACAACAATTTCATTTAAATCTTCATTTTGTATACCTCTGTCTTCTTTCGTTTTTGGTTTCTTTTTTGTCACCTCTAATATACTTCTTAACTCTTTGAGATGATCAACTGGCTTTAAACGGCTTAACCAGCTTTTTCCTTTCTTCTTTTCTGCCTTTTCTGCCGTTTCGATTTTCTTTCTTTCTTCTTCGTCCTTTTCTTTTTGTGTTTTTTTCTTAGGTACTTCGCGTGTTCCCCATGATACAGAGTTCATATTACATAGGGAATAAATTATCAATAATAAAAATCCACTAGGAACACACAAAAAATATAATAGCCCGTAAAAAATGCAGCTAAATTCCCATGGGTGAATAACAGCAGCAAAGAGGAAAATAAACACCATTGCGCAAAGAAAAATTACACTCGGATGAAATGGACTCTGCTGAACAGCTGTTATTATGCAACCGACAAATACCACCATCATTATAAATGAATAAATGGCGCTGAATATTTTTGCTGTGATGATCTGATATTTAGGCTTCACAGTAAAGCATAAGATCGTGTATAAAATAGCTGGTGAAAGAGCTATTGCATAAGATGTAAGAAGATTTATTTGAAACACAGTTAGATATGCTCCTGCTATCATCATAATTACTGTGGCAGGGCCAATCAAAGTCGACAACATCAAAGCTCCTAAAAGAAAATGGAGGTTAACAAAATACTACACCGGAAACTATAGGTATGGCAGTTTAGTTACGATCCCACATATCTAGAAACTGACGTTAACTTTGTACGGAAACTCAAAATAAAAGTCATAAAATGTATATGTACAATTCATATCTATTTTAATAATGAAATACTTTTAATGGAATTGTGTATCGTGAACAAGTCATTGCTCCGTTTTCTATTAAGTACTCAGTATATGAAATAAAATTTCAGAAAAACAAATTCAATAATACATGAAGTATCATTTGTCTTTTATTAGAGGTAACCGGTGAGATTACGAATCGCGTACGAATCACGAACGTATCACCTACTTTGCCGTATGACACGAAGCGGGATCAGCAATTTCAAGTTATTGATGCCTAAGTCACGGTGGGTAAGGTTGTTCTGCGAGAAAACGTTCTCTGCTGGTGATCCTGTCCTGACTGATGCTGGCGATCATTGAAAATATGTAAACAAAGACGAAAATGATGATATTTGACGTTTTCTCTCATAAAAAATGGAAGGAAACCGTTGAGATTTTTCAATTTTGTTTCTTATGGGTTCATAGGCAAACCATTTAAAAATTGCTTATTTTCAGAAAATCAAGAACTGAAAAAATTAATCAAAAATGCTCCGGGAGTGCGCTTTCTATACCCAAATCCACACGACAAAATTATTGTGTGAAAAACCAGTGCAATTTATTAAAATTTAGAATTTTCTCATTTTATTCATGTCCTGATACTGTGCTGGTGAGTCCTGTCATTGTGCTGGTGTGTCCTGATATGGTGCTGGTGATTTTGGATTAAAAGTTTGTCATTTTTAAAACAAATATTACAATATTTATCAAATTGGGCAGATAATTGTATTCAATCGGATCTGTGGCTCCTATTTTTACTTTTGTGCATCCATTTGGCTGTTTAATTAGCGTTTTCAAATAATCGTAACTTATATTACATAAAAAGGCAACATCTTCCGACCAATATTAGATGAACATATATTGAATTAGAATAGTTACAAGAATAAGATACCTTGATAAAACATAAACAGCCAACTGATGTTGTTATTGATAGCCACAGTGTTCTTTGCATCTGTCAGTAAATCCGTAATATTAGCAATTGTTGACGGCATCCAACGCCTTCTTTGATTAAAGAATTCTCCAAATCCTTCGGGTGCATAAGTGTAGGCATCTGAGGCAGCAGCATAATCTACCCTATATCCTTGTTGAAGGAGTAATGTGCACAACCAGCGATCCTCACCTTGATAAATCACAAAAAGATATCTGCATAATGAAAATTATAATTGTTAACTATTTGCGATGAAAGAACTACTTATTTCAGATTTTTTTTTATCAGTATCGTTTACTTTGATAATCAATAAAATTTAAAGATCAAAGAGTTAACTAAAAGGATATCATATTGGGTTTTAAACAATGAAAACTGCAATAACTAACTTTTATATATAAGCATGTATTAATATTACCTTGGTCATACATAAGATGATGTGAGGCTTCCGTGGGATTGATAGTGTACTTTCTCATGACATTGTTACCCATTAAGGCTGAACCACGAAAAAGACTAAAACATCCCGGGCTGCATAATACACATCCAAGGACATGTTCTGTCGATTTCTGTAACCAGTGGGCCACGGCGTACTCAAATGTTTGGTACCATACCATTGGACCTTAAACAGTAAAAACATAATCTTAACAGATTTTAGATCATCAGATAAATCCTTATTTCATTACTTATTTATAAGTCACGGTACTTTTCTATCCCAAATTCATGTATTTGGTTTTGATGTTAATATATTTGTTATTCTCATCGAATTTTGTCTAATGCTTAGTTTCTGTGTGTGTTACATTTTAATGTTGTGTCGTCATTCTCTTATATTTAATGCGTTCCCCTCGGTTTTGGTTTGTGACCCAGATTTGGTTTTTTTTCTTATGATTATGAGTTTTGAACATCGGTATACTACTGTTGCCTTTATTTAAGATAGTAATTGATGCTAGGCATACTTTGTTTAAAATTTTCACAAGGTCTAGTTAATATCTTGTCGGACATGAGGTATAGTATCTGATATGAAGACAACCAGTTCTAAAATGCAATCATTGTAAAATATGTTCTAGATTCAAATGTGACATGTATAAATGAATATTAACTATTACTGCTGAAATTCAATGCTATGTGCATTTTCAAAGTAATTTGAGGTGTATTCATGTCAAAATAAAACCATATAAATCATTACTGTTTAAGCATTACTACAAACACGGCTGGTAATCTACACACGCAGAACATTTGGTTCTGCAATGAAAAACGTGAGAGGATTTTCCGGTTGTGCTTGAGTGGAGTAATTGTCACCGCTTCAAAAGGTATGTGCATTTCTAAATCGTAATTTTCTTATTCAACTGATCAAAATATTGAAAATCGGAGAATGCTATGCTGTGGTGAATACTTTAACGAAGAGATACATGTATCATTTACTGTTGTACGTGGAGTTGAACTCCTACAAAATCAGTTGCCCCACGAGAAATTGCCTAAAAAAGTGACATATAAATTTTGAAATGGTTCTATTTACAGACCTACAAGTTGTAATTTACTTTTTATTCAGTCAATTGGTATGAATGTCGTTTTGGGCGGCGTGTACGCTGTCCGGTGTTCATAAACATCTCAATGAATCTAAAAACCGAAAATGTTCATTATGTAATGCGTGAGGGGATCGGTTCTGATTGAGGACATCGTGAATGCGTGAGGGGACGTGAAATCATATCTTCATATCCAAGCTATAAGTCTTTGAAAGTTGCATAAATGTGGCATGCCAAACCTTCCGCTTTTATGGAAATGTTAAATATAACATTTAAATGACAACAGTACATGAGAAGACTACAATACAAATAAATGAGAGAACATATAGGACAGAGAAAACATAGCTAACAAAAGGTACCAGGTTTTAAAAAATATATACGCCAGACGTGCGTTTCGTCCACACGAGACTATGAAAAAAGTTCGAATGCCAAAACAAGTACATTAAAGACCAAAAGTTCCAAAAATGTTGTGCCTAATACGGGCAGGGTTATCTGCCTGGGATAAGAACATCCTTATCATTTATAATAATTCATACTTTTGCAACCAGTAATTTTTATATAAAAAAGACTATATAATAGATAAACATGCTAAACTCGAAGTGGTAACTAATTTCAGGATAAACACGGATACATAAAACAACCTTAACCAGCACATACAAATTCAGTCGAGTTAGCCAAAAGCGATCAACGCACAACGTGACGTCGCGTTTGAATTTCTAAAAAAAATCCCCAAAATAAGATAGACTTAAGATAGAATTCAAGATAAGATTTGTAGTACTGCTATAACATTTAATAATATCAATGAAAATTACAATATATCAAATTGTGGTAGTAAACTAGACCGATTATTTGCCCAAATCCACGAATTTGGAGACATATTTGCAATTAAGTGGTTAGACTGTTTATTCATATAAAGAAAACTGGGTGATTTATTGTTATTTCAAAATTCTATCTTATATCTTTTCTTCATGCACACAAATGTGTTTTTTTTTTATGATCAATCTAACCATTTTAAGGCAACTTTCAACGACTCATATATATAGCTTGTATACAAAGATATGAGTTCACTTCCCCTCACGCATTCACGATGTCCTCAATCAGAACTGATCCCCTCACGCATGACATTATGAAAATATGAGGTTTTTAAATTTATTAAGATGTCTATCGACACCGATCAGCATACACGCCGCCAAAAACGACATTCATACGCATCGGCCGAAAAAAAAGTAAATTTGAACTTGACGGTCTGTTAATAGAGCCATTTCAAAATTTAAATGTAACTTTTTTAAGGAATTTCTCGTGGGGCAACTGATTTTATAGGAGTTCAACTCCACGTAGAGCAATAAGAAATACATGTATGTCTTCGTTTAAGTATTCATCACAGCATAGCATTCTTCGATTTTAAATATTTTGATCAGTTGAATAAGAAAGTTACGATTTAAAAATGCACATACCTTTTGAAGCGGTTACAATTACTCCACTGAAGCACAACCGGAAAATCCTCTCACGGTTTTCATTGCAGAACCAAATGTTCTGCGTGTGTAGATTACCAGCCGTGACAAATGTACTCATGCAAATCATACATTTCTTTTTCCAATACATAAATGTGTGTACGCCCCAAATTTATAACATGTTAATTTTATTTTTAAAAGAGCCATGGCCATTTTCCCCTGGATTCTATTAATTCTATAAGATAGGCAAATCATGTTTTCAATAGGCCGATAGATGCTAATTATAGTACATGAAAATACGTCACATTAACTATTTTTATACCTTGAACAGGTATTCCTACAAAAAAACAAGGCCAAGACGGTTAGCTATTTTGAATGTTCACTATTAATTCCATCACATACTAAGACAAATTTCACTAACTTGATTGTCTCAAAAGTCATACTATAAGATATGATGCTACATCACACAATCAACTGGTGTCATGTTGATATCCTTGAGTCATTGGGCCCAGTTTAACAAAACTGTCTCAGGAGTAAGACATGTCAAAGGATGACTTTACAATATATTCTAGTCCTTAGTGAGTTTCACAAATGGGTCCTTAATTTGGACATTTTAAAAAGTTGGTCACAAAGTAAGGACTACACGAGAGGTTTCTTGTATGATCTTAGGATAGTCACAAGTTTGTTTATATAAATTATACTCATGTTTTATTTTAATTTTGCAAGTTATCTTATTATTATCTAATTATCAATTGGGATGATGGAGTTTCAAATTAGAGACACAAAATGTTACAATAAATCTAACAACTCAATATAATGAATAAAAAAAAACACGGAGTACTTTAAATTTCTTAACTAAAACAAAGTAAATAAAGGGTGCGTTGTCGCACTGGAAAGTCGCTACTTATAAATGAACCAAAAAATCATTTTATTTTATATCTATTTTAAATTTTATATTGAAAATTAATTTGATTTAAAAAAAAAGTTTCTGTTGAAGTATGGTATATTTGTATATGTTGTTGCTTGTTGAATATAAAAAAGAAGATGTGGTATGATTGTCAATGAGACAACTCTTCACAAGAGACCAAAATGTCACAGAAATTAACAACTATAAAGTGTAGTTGCTAACAGCTTCATATTAAATACATCACAATAATGAACAAGAATTATCAAAGAAATTTGCACACAAATAAAATAGCTTTTTAATTCTTTTTTGTCAAGTATTGTTATATTTAAGTGTTAAATTTTTGAAATTTAGTCTATTTTTTATTATTAATTTAATATTTATGCCAACACAATTTTGCTAGTATCAAGGATTCTATTACAATTTTTGTCTTTTTAGATTTATTTCAATAATTCCATTTTTTACTACAACACAATTTTGCTAATAAATGTACTTTATTTTTGTTTTTGAAATTTAAAAGAGTATTATTTAATGCTTAAATGTACTGACTGTATTTTACCTTTTTATTGATTAATAATTGTTAAAACAACACCTATTGTATTTTGTTTGTAGGCATAGGTTGAATATATTTTAGCAAATGTTGGCATAGGTTGAAGACACCGCCAAGACTATTGATTTTGTTTAATTGTTAACACCCTTTACGCACATTAGGTACCATACCACGTAACTTGTCGAGAAGCCAAATAATATCGAACAAATTCAAATGGGATGTTGTTTTTCTCATTCTGAATACATGTATATTTGCATTTGTCCTCGTCTATAAGATAAGATAAGATAAGATATACTTTAACCGGAGAATATCTTACATCAGATGGTCATAGAACACCTTGTGTTACTAACACATGTTATATGGCTTTTTCTGGCATTTTAACAAATCGGCCCTTCGTTGTGATACAGATGCAACAGATTCTTGATGTTTTACCTACAATCACGATATGTAGTGCGATTGATTTGTTCTGTGGTGTTGTCTTATTTTCTGATGACTTAGGTACCGGTGCTGGAACGGTGGTAACAATTGCAGTACTAGTATCTACACAGTTAGTGAATTGGCGACAAAACTGATTGATGTTGACTGCATTTGTTACATATTATACCATGTTCGAAAAAATGTTTGTGTTGTTTTGAAACTTGTATACAATGGCCTTATTTTATGTTATGTGTATATTACACACGCAAAAGTTGGGATTTATTGCTATAGAATCAATTCTCGTGTTATTGGTAATGCACAGGCACCTACTTCAGTTTGACGACAGTTGTTCCTTGCATAAATGTTATAAATGTAAACACATGAATAAAAAGTAAGTCAAGAGTATGGACAGTCATAGGAATGCGCACAATAAGCGATACAGTATTTTTTCTTTACTAAAATGATTTATACTATATAGTCAAAATGAACCAGAATGACTCTACGAATGAAGCAAACATCCGAAAAAATATGACAGAAACATTAAAATTTAATATAACAACACGAAAAATGCAAAAAGACTGGGCGAGATTCGAACCCTATCTTGAAAACAGTCTTGCATTTGTAGTTCTTTGCTCTATCGATTGAGCCACGGCGATGCTTGACCATATTGTTCTTATTAGGGAGCTATATCGGCACAATTTAGCGATGTAACAATTTTTTCATAAACTAGAGGCTCTAAAGAGCCTGTGTCGCTCACCTTGGTCTTTGGGAATATTAAACAAAGGAAGCAGATGGATTCATGACAAAATTGTGTTTTGGTGCTGGTAATGTGTTTGTACATCTTACTTTACTAAACAGTCTTGCTGCTTACAATTATCTCTATCTATAATGAACTTGGCCCAGTAGTTTCAGTGGAAAATGTTATTAAAAATTTACAAATTTTATGAAAACTGTTAAAAATTGACTATAAAGGACAATAACTCCTTAGGAGGTCAATTGATCATTTCGGTCATGTTGACTTATTTGTAAATCTTACTTTGCTTAACATTATTGCTGTTTATAGTTTATCTCTATCTATAATAATATCCAAGATAATAACCAAAAACAGCAAAATTTCCTTAAAATTACCAATTCAGGGCAGCAACCCAACAACGGGTTGTCCGATTCATCTGAAAATTTCTGCGCAGATAGATCTTGACCTGATAAACAATTTTACCCCATGTCAGATTTGCTCTAAATGCTTTGGTTTTTGAGTTATGAGCCAAAAACTGCATTTTACCCCTATGTTCTATTTTTAGCCGTGGCGGCCATCTTCATTTGATGGCCGGGTCACCGGACACTTTTTTTAAAACTAAATACCCTAAAGATGATTGTGGCTAAGTTTGGATTATTTTGGCCAAGTAGTTTCAGAGGCGAAGATTTTTGTAAAAGATAATTTAGATTTACGAAAAATGGTTAAAAATTGACTATAAAGGGCAATAACTCCTAAAGGGGTCAACTGACCATTTCGGTCACGTTGACTAATTTGTAAATCTTACTTTTCTGAACATTATTGCTGTTTACAGTTTATCTCTATCTATAATAATATTCAATATAATAACCAAAAACAGCAAAATTTCCTTAAAATTACCAATTCAGGGGCAGCAACCCAACAACGGGTTGTCCGATTCATCTGAACATTTCAGGGCAAATAGATCTTGACCTGATTAACAATTTTACTACTTGTCAGATTTGCTCTAAATGCTTTGGTTTTTGAGTTATAAGCCAAAAACTGCATTTTACCCCTATGTTCTATTTTTTAGCCGTGGCGACCGTCTTGGTTTGATGACCGGGTCTCCGGACACATTTTTTAAACTAGATACCCTGAAGATGATTGTGGCTAAGTTTGGATTAATTTGGCCCAGTAGTTTCAGAGGAGAAGATTTTTGTAAAATATAACTAAGATTTACGAAAAATGGTTAAAAATTGACTATAAAGGGCAATAACTCCTAAAGGGGTCAACTGACCATTTCGGTCACGTTGACTTATTTGTAAATCTTACTTTTCTGAACATTATTGCTGTTTACAGTTTATCTCTATCTATAATAATATTCAAGATAATAACCAAAAACAGCAAAATTTCCTTAAAATTATCAATTCAGGAGCAGCAACCCAACAACGGGTTGTCCGATTCATCTGAAAATTTCAGGGCAGATAGATCTTGACCTGATAAACAATTTATCCCATGTCAGATTTGCTCTAAATGCTTTGGTTTTTTAGTTATAAGCCAAAAACTGCATTTTACCCCTATGTTCTATTTTTAGCCATGACGGCCATCTTGATTTGATGGCCGGGTCACCGGACACATTTTTTAAACTAAATACCCTAAAGATGATTGTGGCTAAGTTTGGTTTAATTCGGCCCAGTAGTTTCAGAGAAGAAGATTTTTGTAAAAGTTAACGACGACGGACGCAAAGTGATGGGCCAGGTGAGCTAAAAAGTTGTTTTTCATATAATAAGGCCATTTTTGAGGGAAGAGGTAGTATAAATTGCCACATTCACGAAAAAACATAACTTTTTTTTGGTTTGAAATGTCCTTCTTGGGGGATTTTCTCTGTTTTTTCCACGTAAAACACCCTAAATTCCGCATATTGGACTCTCATTCTTTTTGAGGATTAAATTAAATGTTTATCATAATATATGTAAATCGAAATATTGATCAAAAAGCATTTTTATTTTTTGTTTTTATAATAAATTTTATTCTGGCGGCACTTTTTGAAATTGGCCCTTCTGTGAAAAAAAATCACGACAGATTGGCCCTACCTCTTTGTTTTATAACAATTTTTTTAATAAACAACCTTCATCCAACAGTTATACTGACACAAACTCTCTCACATTAATTACAGTTGAAAATGACGAAATAAATCTCCTCACTTATAAAGGAAAACAATGACATATATATAAGTATTGATATTGATATATAAAGTGTATTTTGATTTTTGCAAGATTTTTTATGACATGCTAATTTCTATAAATATTGCGCAGTACCATTTAAAAGTGTATATATGATTTGGAATTGTGGTTTTTCGTTCTATCATATTCATATATTTAATTATAACTTAATAAAACAAAAATGAAACTGGAACCCTAAAAGAGCATTTTGTTTCATTCTTGCAAAGTACAGACATGTTAATTTTTTTACCTTGGACCTCGATTTAACTAGTTTTGGGCCAAATGAATGATTGACGACCGCGTAAAACAGAAAGTACAGAATATTTTATCTGATATATAATATAGTCTTATGTAAGATGGGTGCATATAAGTCGTAAACCAAACATCATGAGGATATATAGTAAAAGACAAACATTACCTACATGTCAGTGTGCTTACAATAGTATATACCCACCTTTGCCAATAGGATGTATACGTCCACATGCAGCACCTAACTCTTCATGCTTAACCATTCTATCAACCAGCAGTCTTACAGCTTTTGGAGTAAAGTCAACATCTCCATCTAAAGCTAATATGAACGTATTTTTAGCCTTCAATAGAAAAGTAGTTCTTTTCATTCAAAATTGTCTTTTATTATATCCTTGTGTTTTGCATTAATGATATTGTGATAAAAGTTTCATATACTTTATTTCTATAAAGAAACACATTCATTTGGGGTTAATGTAAGATATATCAGTGTTGTCTTAAACAAAAATAGCGAAGACATGGCCATTGACAAATATATAAATACAGTTGTAAGTAGAAACATTTATATTGAAATGAATTTGCAAACTTACCTGGTTCAGCTTCTTGCTTATTTTATAATCCAATTGTAAAGTCCAACAGAAAGAAAAATCATTCATTCCCGTCATTTATTTACACATTGTTTTACTTTCACTTTCGATTTGTTTATATTTTACTGGGTGATTAGTAATTGGTTTTAGGTCAGGAATTGACCTACAAATCTGGAATTCCCTCATTCAGTTGTTACAAAGTATATACCGTCACAATAGTGCTTTGTTATATCATATATGCTTAGGTGTTGTAAAACGTTTTAGTGATAAAGTCGTTTTTTTGTAGTAGTCTATTGTATGGACGAGTCTACAATTTGCTATATATATCAAGGTTTTCACAGTTCACGTTGTTCTGGGTTTAGAATTCAAGACGATCAGTTGGATACTTATTTACAGAGACAGACTAAAGTTGAGATTAAGTATAGTTCTGAATAACTATATTAATCTCAACTTTATAGTTCTGAATAAATATACTTAATCTCAACTTTAGTCTGTCTCTGTAAATAAGTATCCAACTGATCGTCTTGAATTCTAAACCCAGAACAACGTGAACTGTGAAAATAAGCAGTGTTCCTGAATAAGGGACCAAGTGATTAATTAGTTATAGACGCTGAAGAAGCAGTGGCTTCAGAAGAAGCATTAAGAAGAAGAATTAAGCGATAAAATGCAGACATTATTGAGTCGGGGACCAAGTGCAAATTTACATTCTACCCCAAAACTCCCAGTAAAAGATTTAAGTGACTCTGGTATAAATCAAACGCGTCACGGCGATTTTATGCACAGTACGCAGCGTGCAAGCGTCGGGACAAATCGGAATATTCCAACACCCGAAGTGCCGCGTTTATATAGGCCATTTACCACTTTAAAGACGGACGACAAAGGAGAGCGACCAAAAGAACAGACAATGCAGAAGACACCAACCACAAAGAAGGAAGTAGGAACCGAAGCAATGCCGACGCCAGATGTATCACTGACACTGAGGTAAGAATTACGCCAAAAACAAGCAAGTCCGCAACCCTAATTCTGCTAACACACCTAGCCAACGGAAGACATGTCGCGAAATTAAGCTTGCCAACTATGACGGAACGAGTGAATGGAGCGATTTTAAGTCTCATTTTGATGCCTGTGCGGTGATCAACAACTGGGATGACCAAGATAAGGGTCTGTACCTTGCAACAGCATTAAGAGGACAAGGGGAGTGTTAAGTGATCTACCTACTGAGATAAGAATGGATTATACTACATTAGTAAAAGCATTGCAAGAAAAATGTTCCACTCCAAACCAAACTGAGTTGTACCGAGTACAATTAAAAGAAAGAAGACAAAAAGCAAGTGAAATTTTGCCGGAGCTTGGTCAGGCCATAAGAAGATTGGTAAACAAGGCTTATCCAAACGCACCAAGCGAAGTTAAAGAAACTTTAGCAGGGGAACATTATTTAGATTATCTTGTAGATTCAGAGATGAGAATAAGGATAAAACAACCTAGACCGGAAAACCTCAATCAAACAAAATGTCTTACCGTAGAATAAGAAGCTTTTTACAGAGGTCATTTGCGAGCCGCATGCACTGAACCAAATGAGTCTTTCGATAAAATGGCAAAAATGATGGAAGACTTTTCAACAAAAAATCGAGTCCCTCCTAAAAGACCTTGATAATTTTAAAGGAGAGACTCCGATACCCATATGGCTTAATGGAAAGACAAGATACAGTGCTACAATTGTGGAAGATTTGGAAATTTTAGAAATGAATGAAAGCTCCTAAGAAGTTTTAAAATGGAAACAATGGTAGGGGAAACAGAGAAGTGTGGTCTTTAAACTACAACAATCGGAACAGGCGTATGGAAAGAAGAAACGTGGGAGCAGATGCTTAAAACATGGAAGCTGGTGCTTTCATCGACGTCGCAATTCATAAGCAGCTAACTAAATTTTTAATAGACACTGGTGACACGGTAACTTTAGTTTCGCACGCTTCGTTTACAGAATACAGAAAAAGGAACGACCGGAACTTGAACCAATAACCGAAGTCATTATTTCGGCAAATGGAACAGAGCTGAGCACAGCTGGTAAGGGAATGTTCTGTATGGAGATTGGAAAAGACAAGTTGAATATAGTTTATAATTGAAGCTTTGGTTGTCGACATATCTATTGATGGGATACTGGGTTTAGATTTCATGAAAAAGTATAATTGCAAAATAGATTTGCAAAAGGAAACCCTTCAATGCAAAAGTAACACATATACTATGGCGTTTTCTGGCAAAATAGGCTGTTACAGAATTTCAGCCGCAGAGGATATCAGTATACCAACAGGAACAGAAACTTGTTCACATGGTATGATTATTGAATTTGATACGTTAACCAGTAAACCGCAAATAGGCATTATTGAGCCAAGCGAGAAGTTTGTAAAAAGGGACAACGCTTTACTTGCAAAGACCCTGGTTAAAGCACGAGAACATGTGCCAATTAGATTGCTAAATGTTTCAAACAATGTTACAACAATACAAGCCGGAACCATTTTGGAGATATAAGTCGAGTAGAAGATGTCATCACCATGACTGGAAACTTCAGCAAAGAACAAACTGGACAACGAACTGCAGAAGCTGGTCAATGAAGCAAGTTCCCATTTGACTGAGAAGCAGACACACCAAGTTACTAACTGTTTGCAGCAATACAAGTCGCTTTTTGTCCGATACGATCTCGGATGTACTAGTATTGTACGCCGTCGCATTAATACCGGAACAAATTGTCCTATCAAACAACTCCTCGGAGGACACCGGTAGCCATGCGCGACGAAATTGACAAGAATATTAACAATAAGTTAGAACGAGGCGTGATTGAGCCGTCTGAAGGGCCATAGTCCTCATGGATCGTACTTGTTAAAAAGAAGGACGGGTTGACTCGCTTCTGTGTCGATTATCGTCGATTCAATGACCTTACGATAAAAGACGCGTATCCATTATCTCGAATAGACGAATCATTGGAGCAGCTAGCTGGCAACAAGTGGTTCTAAGCTTTAGACCTTTGCTCAGGTGTTTGGCAGGTAGAGGTAGAAGAGAGTGACCGCCCTAAAACTGCGTTCGCGACACGGCGTGGACTTCTCCAATTCGTAAAATGCCGTTTGGGTATTTGAGCGTTTAAAGGAAAGAGCTATGGCTTGACTACAGTGCAACATTTGCTTGGAGTATTTGGATCAAATTATTGTAGTCGGCAGAAATTTATGAGAGATTTTAACTAATTTGCGACAAGTTTTTTGATCGATTGATTGACGCCGGGTTAAAGTTAAAACCTAAAAAGTGTTCGTTGTTAGCAAAATCAGTGTCCTTCCTTGGACATGTAATAAGTGAGGATGGTGTGGCAACGGATCTACAAAAGGTGGAGGTTATTAAACAATGGTCAGAACCGAAAGATGTAAGCGAGTTGCGCTTTTTTCTCGGCCTGTGCGGATATTATAGAAGATACATTGAAAATTTTGCAGGCATTGCAAAATGTCTGCACAAATTAACAAAAAAGGTCGCGAATACCTGTGGACAGAGGAGTGTCAAGAGGAGTGTTTCAGACGACATTGAAATCCAAGCTCCTCGAGGCGCCAATACTCTCATATCCAGAGTTTTCAAGACCTTTTATACTCGATACGGACAGTCTGTAATTTTAGCAGTTATATCCTAGGAAATAGACGGAAAAGAAAAGGTTATCGCTTACGGTAGCCGTACACTTTCGAAGACCGAGCGTAAATATTGCGTCATTCGAAAAGAGTAACTCAACGTAGTTCATTTTGTTAAGCATTTTAAGAATTGTCTGTATGGAAGAACGTTTGTTCTTAGAACTTACCATAGCTCTCTGCAATGGTTAATGAATTTTAAGAACGCAGAAGGACAGCTTGCGAGGTGGCTGGAAGTCCTTAGTTTGTATAACATGAAAATTAAGCACCGACCTAGAAATCAACACAGAAATAGTGATGCATTTAGCAGAATGCCATGTAAACTTTGTGGCTTTGAAAAAGACTTGGATAAGAAACTAGTACGTGTTAATGTTGTTACACAAGCACCACCTATAGAGGCGAATGAAGCAGCTATCTGTGTAAATGATGGAGTTGATGAAAATAAGACGCTGTTGGTGCTACAACAAGAGGATGAAAACATATCCTTGATAAAGACTTGGGTATTAAATGTCAACAAATCTCTTTTCAAAGAAATTGGGGAATGTAGTTATGCAGTTTGGAGTTTAAGGTCGCAATACGAAACATTGAAAGTTGATAACGGTTTATTGTGCAAAGAGCAAAGCAAAGCAGGCAAACTACGCGTCGTCGTACCCATGCAAGAAGGCGCGCCGTTTTACAGCAATGTCATGACAATAAGACATCAGGACATCTTGGGATAATAAAAACATTAGAAAGATTAAAAGACAGGTTTTATTGACCTGGAATGCGTCATGATGTGGTGGCCTACATAACTGGATGTGAGACCTGTGTAAGAAGGAAGGTCCACAAAAACGAAAGAGAGCGCCAATGCAGATATAAAGGTCTGGCTTCCCTATGGAAAGGATAGCCATCGGCATTTTGGGGAGTTGCTAAAAACCGCCAACGACAACAAATACATACTGGTGATATCTGATTACTATACAAAATGGACAGAAAGCTTTCCCATGGAGAACATCGACGGTTGCAAATATCATAGTTACAGAAATTATTTGCAGATTCGGTGTACCTACACTGATTCATTCAGATCAATGAAGGTAGTTTGAGAGTGAGCTTTTCTCTGAAATGTGTTACCTTCTACAAATCAGCAACACCCGTACAACACCATACCACCCACAATCCCATGGTATGGTTCAGAGGTTCAACAGTACTCTAATAAACATTTTAAGTGCGTAAGTCGACGAGCATCATACAAACTGGGATAAGGTTCTACCTTAGGTGATGATTGCTTTCAGAACAGCAGTACACGAAACAACCGGCAGCACTCCGAACCGTATGATGATGGGAAGAGAAGTAGCTACTTCTGTAGATAGTATGTACGAACTCCCAAGGAAGTGAAGTACATTCCGGCTAACACATGGGTATGGAAGTTACAGGAAAGAATGGAAGACGCCCACCAGTTTGTACAGAACCATGTTAATAGAGAAATTCTTCGGCAGATGCAATATCATGACAAACATTTAAGTTGGAATACATTTAATAAAAATGATAAAGTGTTTGTTTTCTTTCCTGTACGTAAGCTTGGGCAATCCCCTAATTTTACAGGTTATTGGCGGAGTCCTTTTAAAGTGTTAAAGCAATACTCAGATGTAACCTACCTAGTTAATTGTGACAAAAAGGGCCGACCACAAGTAATTCACGTTGAGCGCATGGGGCAATGCAAGGATCAACGTTTGTTAGGTGAACCATTACTAGATGAACGTTTACAAGGGCTCGAGCCGTCAAATCAGGTATCCGAAATGAGCGACCAAGCCCAAGTTGTTGGCAAAAGTGCCTTAATTGAATTTGATTTTGAGAATAGATATTAGACCATTGAAGACGAACACATTAATTAACCAAGATTAAGACGGGAAAGTAAGCCTCCCACTTGGTTAAATTATTATCTTTAAGATTAAAAACAAAAATATATATAAAAAAAAATGAATGAAACGCCTATAGAAAGTATAATTGTACATAACATGTAATTTTGTATATGCATGTGTATATGTACAATGATTTCTCTTAAATTACAGATGGCTAACACAAAGAAGACACCACGGGCACGATGGAGGGGCCCAGTTTGCCAGGTACGGTTCAACACATAGAAGGAATTAGAGGATCATGTTCTAGCATGTGTAAAGAAAAGGTCGTCCGAGGAAGAGTACTTATGTGATCTGTGTCCTTATGCAACTAGCAGGAAGAGTGATTTTAAAAGGCATCAGAGAAGGAGACATACAGCATCCTTATCAGACATTGATGATACAGATAGTGAATTTGAGAAGCAGAATCCAGGGACCCTATCTGATGTACTTGGAGAACCTTCGAAATCCAAGACCATCAAAATAAGCACATCTGTGATGGCTTCAAGCTCACTTATCCAAGGCAGAGTAGAAGACCACTTCTTCTCTCCCGGTGGCCAATTCCTCAAGAAAGAGGCTACTAGATACCTTGAGGAGTTCGTTGGGACCAATGAAAATAGCGTCCAAGAGATTCGCATTACCTAGGTTGCCAGCCACAACTGCAAAGTGGTACCTCCTTTGTCAAGCTCGTTTCTAATACCAATGGTGGTTGATACGGATTCGGATGAAAGTTCCATGTCAAACCCTACACCCAATGCATGTACCAGCACAGGTTGTCAGACCAGTGACCACCTCTGGGTTGATGCTGGTAGAGAGAAGAATCGTGAGACGATACAAGGAAAACAGTAATGATGTAGTAGAAACTGAAATATGGAAAAGATGAATTGACATTTGATGTTATAAGCATGCAAATACCTTAGCCAGGTAGGCTTGACAGAACTATTCATGCAGTGATCAGTCCGACAGGATACATATTTCGATAGCTTTATAGTGTGATTTATATACAAGTGAATGTTCGCGAGGGACAGACAATACAGATATTTTAGTCACTTGTTAAAGGAGAAAGATTTCCAATAATTATGAAAACTGTTGTGTTTTATTGTTTATATATTATGTAATGTTTTTGTGAAAATACAATAATAAAGTCCGTCGGATGGGGACGTTAAATCCGAGATCCCGTGTTCAATTGTTGTGAAAATGGCTACAGATTATATAATCTCATATCTGTATTACATTGAATGTATCATCTTACATATTACGGAAACTTCATCCTGCACCCTACAATATTCTACATGAATTAATAAGATAATACAGAATCAAAATATTAATGCCGTTTGCATGTATGTTATTTCCACAGGATTAGCTCACCCTATTCGAGTTTTCATCTTCCAAAAAATTATATATCTCTTTTATTTCAAATTTGTCATCTTTCTTTTCTGTATCCAATGTGTGGTGTTCTTCAAATTTTCCTTCTTTCATACAAAGCTTTATTCTTTCCTTACATTCATTTCCTAACCGAAAACCAAGCAGGTAGTACATGTACATAACCTAAAGTATATCAAAATATAAAAATTCTTTATGTGTTCTTTTCTATCAAGTGAATTTACTAAATCATATATAGTTAGCGATTTTGAGATCATTTATACATAAAACACAATCGTCCTGATCATTCATGATATATTAACCACTGGACGTTAAGCGATCAACAATAATCAATCCTTAACCACTAGAAAAAAAACCAACGACATGTGGTGTCATATCCAATCAAATGAGGTATAAAACAATGGGGTTAGAAATTGCTTTTCTCGTTTTCCTTCTGGAAATAATATTGATCTATTAATGGGCATCTCACGTCCCCTCTGTGTAGTATTTGTATAAGTAACCATCTGATGAGTTAGTCTTTTTAAAATGATTTGTATAGTTCGTTCTAATGTTGTACTGTTACACCACTGTCCCGGGTTAGGGGGAGACATGGGATCCCGCTTACATGTTTAACCCCGCAATATTCTGTTTGAATGGGTCTTTCATAAGTCAGGAGCCTGTAATTCAGTGGTTGTCGTTTGTTTATGTGTTACATATTTGTTTATCGTTCATTTTTTGTACATAAATTAGGCCGTTAGTTTTCTCGTTTGAATTGTTTAACATTGCCATTTCGAAGTCTTAGCTAACTATGCGGCATGGGCTTCGCTCATTGTTGAAGGCCGTACGGTGACCTATAGTTGTTAATGTCTGTGTCATTTGGTTTCTTGTGGAGAGATGTCTCATTTAAAATCATACCATATCTTCTTTTTTATATCAAAAATAAAAGCAATACAACATAATATATTGCTTTGAAGATTTCGTTTTAATGTCACTATGTTAAAGAACAGTTGACTCATTCTTCAATATAACAAAATGATTGACTGGAACATTAATAGCAATATCATTATACCGTTCTGAAGTATACAGCAAATCATAAAAACGTAAAAAATATATTTATAACAAGCGACTTCCCGGTTCGAACACATTTTTTGTTACATTTTCCCCCTGATAAATGAGGGATTATCCAATTTGGAATATGTTCTTTACTTGAAGCTTGTCTCATTGGAAACCATACCACATCTTCTTTTTTATATGTATACATTTGTTGCCCATTAGGTGTTATTTTGGTTATTTATTTCTTTTTCGTTTATTTGCTATTTTATGGACGTTTACCCAGACATCTGTTTACCAATACTAAATATAAATCTACATTGTTATCTTATATTTGAAAACTCTCTTTTTGCTCATATAAAATCAATTGTATGACCCATGATTAACGTTGACTTTCAACGTGTCCTCAGATAAAAGTGTTTGATATATTGAGTTTTTGCGATTATCATACCTGGGACCACCTTTTCCTGTGCCGTATTTTATTCTTGTCTTTCAGATGAACATACATCAAGTTGTTTCCTGGAAGGAGAAACACTATCTGTGCTCCATAGGGAGATGGAATTATTATCGGTTTACTAAGCTTTTGTTGTTTCTTATGGACAGCACTACAGCATAAACGTATAATACATAGAAAAAACGAATAAGAGTTTTAACTATTCTTTATCTTTAAACTTGTACAAAGATGTCTCTGATAAGAACAATTTAAAAAAGTTATTCCTGTTGTAGGATTTATATTGATATTTACATTGCAATTCCGAATAATGATATATCTATACTACTAAAGGAAGAGACCGATTTCATAAAGCTGCAACTCCTCTAAAACCATACAAAGTTGTAAATATTTGTGATATGACGTATCAGTGTAGTATTTTTTACTTCCTAAATTCGTCTTTGAAACAATCTTTTTTTCTTCAGATTATTAACGTCAATTATTTAGAAATATCCAAATTCGAAGACCATTATCGATTAGTGTCTTATATATATAAAAAAAAGAAGATGTGGTATTATTGCCAATAAGACAACTCTCCACAAGAGACCAAAATGACACAGAAATTAACAACTATAGGTCACCGTACGGCCTTCAACTCGCAGTTAACTGACAGCTAGTTCAAAGCCACTAACAACTAATAAAAAATCATGCATCTAAGACTAAATTATCAATCCGTAAACATCCAGCATCCAATGGATTTAGTGTAAAGACAGTAAATATGGTCATAAACAGAATATGGGAAGTAAATATAACAGTGCAATCTGATTTGTCAAATTTATCTGGTTACCTGTTTATTTATACTAGTTACCAGAAACCAGAAAAATGTGACCAATGGGATTACACAGTTATATTTACTTCCCAAGTTAACCGGAAGTTAAGTACTTACAAATTCAATGGTCTGGAAAAAGGTCAATAATTCTCATCTCAAGTGTGTTATACTGTTTGAGGGGTATTCTCAAGGTACGTGAAAGTTGTTTTAGTGTAAAGATAAATCAATTACCGACAGACTGGTGTACTTTTATTCGTGTAAAAGTCCAGGGAAATTAAAAAAATATTGGTTGAAGCGAACACATTGAAAATTTTCGTTAGCTACCTTGTAATTTTTCGTACGGGTATGGATAGAAAACCCCATATTGACAGAAACAAGTGCCTTTTGTTTAAGTGGCGAAATCGTTACAGTATCAAACCAACACAAAAAGGCATATACTAGTAGACAAAGCAAATTAACAAAATTAAAGACAAGAATAAATAAATTATCATAGTACAATAACACACTTAGCCACTTCATTTATATCAAATAAACACAAAAAAGCATATATACAAAGAACATTAGCAAACACGAAAAGACAAGGAAACAAGAAATATCATAGAACAATAATACAATGACGGGATGTATGAGTACAGAGTAACGTCAAATGAATATTACCAAAAACAGACTAAACAGTAAAATTAATATTTATAAAAACAAACAAAAAAGAATACTATACCACGTTATTAAGATGATAAACAACGACAGTACCCAGAGTCTATATTACAAGACCATCGTGTATAATTTGTGAAGCTGATATGTATCAAATAGGTCTTGGTACGTTCCGATGAACTTTTATTCAGAAAAAGGAAAAAAGTTCTTTGACATACTCCTGATTCATCAACAAATAACACCATGCACGCCAATTTGGTTTCCAATCATAATTATGAGTTTCGGGTCGACAGGTACAAACAGAGAAAACCGCGCTTATAAACAGCATGCCTTTATCAGACGACAAAACCAATACTTAACACAGTTAAAAAATTAGGCTTATAAATAATTAGATATTTTAATACTAATTCAGTCACAGATCCGGTGTGTTCTAGTTCGATTTATATTTGTTTACCTGCTGCTGCTTTTTCATTCACAATGATTTGAAAATGGCCTTTAAAGAAAAAAACTAATATAATTGAATTTAAAATCAAAATTATAAGTTTTCAATAACTTTAACATACTTTGCAGCTTCCTGCATGACATCTATAAACAGTCTCACAAATTTGTTAGGCACCATTTCTTCTTCATTATTATCTAAGTCATAAGCATCATCAAATAGAATATGAGCTGCAAAACAGATAGCAATGATCCAGTAAATGGATAAACATACAAATTGTAAATCTTATTTATTTTTTACATTAGAAAATCAAATTGATAGTTTACAGATTTAAATTATTGTTTATACGACAAATAATTCCTGCCTATGTCAGGTGAGATACATTTTTTGTGTAATTATAGAATATATATTGAGAGAACAGAGATATGTTTAGAAATTACTGAGAGAACTGAGATTTTTTTAGAAGATTTGTTATCCAATCAGATAGGAGATATAAGTATTAATAAGCTCGTTGATTACTAAGCTCGTTTTAAGCTGCCAGTTCATCGTAGCAGATTTTAAATTTGTTTAATTACAAAAATAAGTTGTTTCAGTCTTCATTAATACGATATGTGCTATATAATACTTTGATTTGGAGTTTTATTATTCATAGAACTGAGGTCTGTTTATGTACCCACCTATATTGCATTTGAACATTACATCTATACAAATGCACGGACGCAATGAGTCCGATATGGAAAAAGAAAAACAATAATGCAGTCTATAATCCTACATTACTTGATAATTAGACAATTGCTAGACTGAAAACAGAGTTAGAAAAATAAAAAATCGCTTTTCCTATAAGCGCAAAACGTTTGACATTAGTACGTATTGTGAAACGATACATACATTCCGATAGTGAAGGTATCACAGCAAACACAAAAAACACACGTGGAGATGAAGCACGGGGCTAGGACACACGTGGTGAGGAACCCATTTATGGTAGTGCGGTATACCTTCATGCATTGTCACTGCAAAACGCACGTGTTGATGCGGATCCGCGATCCAATGAGGCACCAAACACATACAATAATAATGAAAACACGCCCAGAAATGGCAATCGTCTTTTATTGCAATTGTGTCAAAATTATCATCGACCGTTCAATCCCTTCAACAGATGATTCTGGCTTAACAGGAAATGTGAATGCATTACTTCAAGACAGATCAAATGAAAATACCAGTAGAATCGTAGAAACACCGAATGTATATGTCTCCGCTCCAGTTGAAGAGTACCCAATCTCATTAATCATGATAATACAAATTGAAGTCATTCTTGGCCAAATTTTAATCTACAGTCAGCATACAATGCATTTGCAAAACACACGAACTGCACCGAACGCAGCCACATGAAGCGAGGAACAGCTTTTAAATATTGGAAACTCAGGAAACATGGTGAGAACAGCGCACGGCTATTCTGTAGAAACTCTACCGTTTAAGAAAGAATATTATATCAGGTATGGCCTTTTCACCACTTCGTATGTGACGTCATTTTTATGATTTTTTGCGTTGAGGCCTGGACTAAGTCGGGTGTGTCTATTTTTCTGTGTTGGTCTTTGCATTATGTATTCGGGTTTTGTTTTCTGTAATTAATTAATACTTCAGTTTCATTATGTATATCTTTTATATATAGCATAAATTTTTCTAAATAATAAGGGTGATCTTATCCCAAGCATAAAAACATAGCCGTATTTAACACAACCTTTTTCAACTTTTGATCTTCAGTGCTGTACAACTTTGTACTTTTTTTCACTTTCGATCTTTTATATCTGGGCGTCACTGGTGAGTCTTGTGTGGACGATGCGCGTTTTTTGTCGTATTGAATTTTAAACCTGATACCTTTTGTTATCTATTAATCATGTGTTTCTTTGTCTAATACGTTCTCCTATTTATTTGTATTGTAGTCCTGTAATATTATGTTGTCATTTCAATGTTATATTTAACATTGCCATTAAAGTGCGAGGTCTCAAATTGGCATGCCACAAAACCAGGTTCAACCCACCATTTTTATCTTTAAAAATGTCCTGTACCAAGTCAGGAAAATGGCCATTGTTATATTTTTATAAATTTTCTGTTTACAAAACTTTGAATTTTTCGAAAAACTAAGGATTTATTTACCCCAGGAGTAGATTACCTTAGCCATATTTGGCATAACTTTTAGGAATTTTTTATCCTCAATGCTCTTCAACTTTGTATTTATTTGGCTTTTTAACTATTTTGATCTGAGCGTCACTGATCAGTCTTATGTAGACGAAACGCGCGTCTGGCGTATAAAATTATAATCCTGGTACTTTTGATAACTAATTATATTATAGTTGTAACATTTTAACGTTATGTTGCCGTTGTGTCGATTGTTTTCTCTTATATTCGAGTGTGAATTCACATTACTATAAGACGTGTCATGGTACTTTTCTATCTCAAATTCATGTATTTGGTTTGATGTTATATTTGCTATTCTCATCGGATTTTGTCTAATGCTTAGTCCGTTTCTGTGTAAGATACATTTTAATGTTGTGTCGTTGTTCTCCTCTTATATTTAATGCGTTTCCCTCAGTTTTAGTTTGTTACCCCAATTTTGGTTTTTGTCCATAGATTTACGAGTTTTGAACAGCGGTATACTACTGTTGCCTTTATTTATGGACAATAATCTAACATCTGTACTGATACCATACTATTTTGGTTCAGAAACCCACGAGTTAAGCTTGAGTGAAGACAAAAACTATAAATCCGACCCTAAAAGTTCAATATCATTGTCTCTGGGCGAATGTATTAAGGCTTTTGGCATTTCCACACCGTAGAAGTGAGCTGTATCTTTATAAACGTGATTTGGTTGATATGGTCACCAGGTATCCGGGGAAGGAACTTTATGTGTACCTTATACTCTTTTCTCCTGATGCGGCAGCTCATTTGGGGCATAACAATATTCCTGTTGACTGTTCTATTAGAAATAACACTTTATTTTGCAATATTTGTGCGAACATTAAACCTAACGTATAGCATTTGTAGTATCTCTTTTCAACCATAGTTATTGTAATCAGTCAAACAAAAGCAATAGGAATACGTCAGGGTTACATAGGTCACATCAAGACATACACGACAGGGTGCGTTCTTACCATTCAGGAAACGGGAAAACAGGTTGTTTTAGACCTCATTGTAGAAATTTACATATTTGTCTAAGTTGTTATGGAGAGTACCCTTAAACAGTCTGTATGAGTTTAAACAAGAACTATCTTTAAAAAAGATATCCGACGTATTTAAATTTGAGTATAGTATGTTTAAAACTATCATTTCGATAACCTTCAGAAGCACAAAGATACCATTTAAATAACGTTTTCTCTGTTTGTGGTCAGTATTCTCGGTCCTCGTATCTGGTCCGAGTACACAGTTATTTCGTAGTGCATTTCTTTTAGACAATAAATGAAAATTAAAAAAATCCCACCTGCGCTTTCTCAATAATATTTTTACATTGTGTTGTACTACTTTTGGGACAAATTATATCAAAATTATAGAAAACTTCATCAGCTCAAAATATGGACAATTTTATGTTAAGGGGGTCTTGAAATCTTTTGACAGCTTCCGAAGTGCTAATTTTTTACCTTTTTCAGCTGGACCTAATCACTACTTTACATTAATATTTATGACCCAATTTTTTTTTACAGTGTCCTTTCACCCCCCAACTTGCTATATGAGGCATAAAACATGGAGAAATAAATTTGGAAGGGGTATAACAAAAATTGGCAAGTAACACACTGTCCACACTAAGGACTATATTCGTGGACAACGAAAATCACGAAAATCAAAGGACGATAACTGTGTACTCGGACCATCTTTCTGTTTACATTCACCAAAACCCCGCGGAAATCTCACATGCGTAGGTGCGTTCTAAAAGTCATGTACGTTCGTACAACAAAGTTTACATTAAAAATTATATAATTGTCCCGAATAAACAGCTGTCACGGATGCAAAGAGCTATTGGACAATTATTTTAATAAAAATATAAATCTTTGTAAAATCTAGTTAAAATATTTATAGTTTTTCACTTGCTTTCCATCACGATATAATTAACGAGACGTTTCTTCAAACACAACCAAATCATCCACCATGACAGCATTTTGTCCAATCACAGAAAGGATTTTCGAGCATGCGTATTCTGTTGCCATAGTTAAGCGTCCTTAAGGTGTAACACCACTAATTCGGGCCCGGCCAGAAAGAACATACCAGAAAGTAGTACATATTTAACACAAAATAGTTCCTACGCATGGACATAACTTTCAAAATATTTAGAGTATTTTATTAATTTTGGTATCAAATGAAAGCTGCATGACTGGTGATCATTGTAGAATAATTTTTGACTGATAAATTTGAATAATAAAAAAATGGCATGAAATTTAAAAAGGAGGGTACATTTTGCCTTTTTGTCAGATCGGAAGTACCTGTTTTGGTACATCTGAAGTTCCGGGAACCAGTTCTTTCTTATATGCAATGTAAGGCATGTTGATTTTTTCAGTACAGGACACCAGAAGGTGTTGCTTTGACATGCAATGATTGTCACTTTATTTGAACTTACGATAAAAGAGCTGTGACCACTCGAAATTGAGGAATTTAACATAGAAAGCAATGGGGCCATTAATTAGTGGTGTACTTCCTTAAGTTCAAAGGGCACAAACCGAAACTAATACCGACTACGTCGGAAAAACGATATAGCCGACGCCTTCAAGGTTATGCCACTGTCGCCAAAGTTATGGCCGTTTCATGGAATCAAATAGGATGACAGCTATTACTTTTTTAATAAATTGGTGTTTGAGTGCATAATATGTGACACACTTTTACAAGCAATTTGTTTGATTGCTCAGAACAATTACAATATAGAGCACATTTTACACTTGTTAGATGATTTTCTAGTTATTGTACTAGAAAACTGAAAGACCATGTCATAAATTAGGATATTTTAGCTACTATTAATATGGAGGCGTATCTCCCTTTAGAAAAGGTATTACAAATTTCAAGAAATTATAGAATATTTTAGTAAACGCAATTTTTGCATCAAAAGGAAGTTATTACGTTTACTAGAACATTTAAATTTTGCGTGCAGAGCTATAGTGATAGTGCCAGGTAGATCATTTGTTTCACACTTGACTGTCTACTATTGTTAAAAAATTGCATCACCATGTGCACTTAAAAAGCTGTAATTAAGATCTTGTTATGTGGTCAATTTGTTTTTGAGAAGTCCTTCTTTTTAAATTGCTGCGGACATTCACTTGTATATTAGTTTTAGTTTAAACAACTAAATATTGATGATACATCTTCCTCATTTAGATGTTTTTATAAAAATGTATGGTTTCAAGGAGATTTTCCTTGTGACCTATTGTCTTGTGTGCAAATATCTATGGCGTTTTATGAATTGTATTTATTTGTAATGCCATGCATACTGTGGGGAGATAAATGGAAAAGAAAACGTATATTATTCAATTGTGACAATTTAGCTACTGTTGATATTACAAAAAGGGTAGATCTAAGATTCAAAGGTTAATGAAGTTAATGAGAAAGCTCACTTATCATTCAGCCATTTATAATTTGTGGTGCATGCCAAACACATTTCTGGTATAAAAAACTGTATAGCTGATTCTCTTTCTCGTTACAAGATGGTGAAGTTCAGAGCATTGGCACCTCATGCCAACGCGATACCAACCCCTTGTCTGCATCCCTCAGAGCTGATGATGGCTTGAAATTAAGTATAGAAGAATTATGGGATGCGTCTTTGAGCGAAAGCAATAGACTAACATATAAATTCGCTTTTCAATGTTTCAGAACTATTAAACTCTATCTTGCCGGAGTACGTCATTATTATTTTAGATTTTTTGGATATGATCCTATGGAGAATGCTATCAGATTACCAATTATTCTTCGGGGTATTAAAAAATCACAGAATAATGTTGTTCAAGAAAGATTGCCAATTAAATCATCAATTTTGAAGAAGCTTTGCGATTTATTAACGAAAGAAATGTTTTCACCATGTTTCAATGTGCTTTTAAAATTGCATTTTTCGGTTTTTTTTCGGTTTAGAGAATTTACCTGTAGGTCTTATAATGATAATTCCTGTACAGTACTTTTGCAATATATCACTGTGGATCCGACGAAACAGTTTTTCATTTTTCGCCTGCGATCATTTAAGCGTGATCCCTTTCGTCAAGGGATGAATATTATTATTTATGAAAATGACACATGTAAACCAGTCGATACAATGAGTAAGTACCTGTCTACATGTAGAAGATATAACACTGGCGTTTTATATCAAAATCTCCATTTTGTGTCGAGGATGAATTTCATCCATCGTTAAGTAGGGAAACATTTATTTCTTCATTGAGACAACTATTGGACACACTTGGCTATAATACGTTTAAGTTTTGTGGTCACTCCTTTCGTATAGGAGCAGCTACATCCACAGCAGCATGTGGTGCCGAGGATCATATTATTCAAACGTTGGGCAGGTGGTCATCAGACTGTTACATACGAAACATACAAACTGATGCCAAAGTATTGAGAAGAGCTCATCACGATATGTGCTTTCATAACTAATTCATGTGCGGTAGTTTAAAGCTTGAAATGTCAAATACAGATTATTGTTATTTCTTTATTATAGTATTACTCAAATATAATTTTTGTAACATTAACACATGGTATGGGTAAAATTTCTTTGTTCTTACTGTGCTATAATCTGGATAATGCACAGCAAAGGTGTGCATTAACTACCTCAGATATACTGCACAGTTCAAATCTATTTTTACCTTTAGGGGCGGTTCCTAGATTTTAAAAGGGGCGTTATTCTATCAAATTAAAAAATATATATCACCGAGCGTAGCGAGACTAAAAACAATATTGACGATTTTAAGGCAAAACACGATAATTTGTCCAATCCTTGGGTGAACGACATGTTCGTCCCCACCCCCGAATCCACCATCTGCCTTGAAATTACGACAAAACTGAACTTTGTACAAACATCGTAGTTTCAGAATAGGAAAAAAGAAAGGTTTCTCATTCCTTTTTTTCATCTTACTAGCTTGAACATAAAATGTTTCAGTATTATATTTTGCGTACAACATAAAACTTAAATCAGTGTTTTAAAGTCAGAAAGAAAGTTAAAACAATTTTTGGTAACTTCCGCCAAAAAAGAAATGTATCTAAGAATATCCGAATAAAAGAAATCTGATTTGGACTAGTTTTAGATTCAATGGAATTTATAACGATTCTTGAATATCTATTCCCCATATTTTTGGATCGAATTTGAAGGGGGTCATATTTAAGTTTGTTTTAAAACAGGGAGATTAGCTAGAGATCAATCAGACTTCATTTAGATGGACTTGTCAGTAGATACAAAGAATTTGGGGGAGGGGGAGTAAAAGATTGGAAAGAGAAAAGTATTTTCTGAGGGGGAGTAAAAGATTGGAAAGAGAAAAGTATTTTCTGTTTATTAAACATTTAAAATTTAAAATATAACATCTAATTCTTCCTCGGTTTATCTCTCTCTATTAAAAAAAATGGGAATAGATTTAATAGAAACATTAAACAAAAAATCTACCATTAAATTGCAATTTTACAATAAGTCTAAACCTAAAAAAAAGTTATCAATTTAAAACTTACCAATGAAAGTCGTATTTTCCCCTTTCTTTACCCTACAATAAACTTTCCTAGGATCCGTGGATTGCGGAATATCGTCCACATATAAAACGTTCACGTAAATTAATTACGTCATGTGTTAAAACAGTTATTGGCCAATCAAATCGGTATATAGAATTTAATCTGCACGCGCTCAGGATGACCCTTTAACCCGAACTCCTACGTCGTTCGGGTTAATAAGGGTCACCTGAGCTGTGCAGATTAAATTCTATATACCGACTTGCTTGGTCAATAACTATAACTTATGTGATATTTGATTAGGGAAAACATGGAGACAATTTGAATTTCATATTTTTAATAAATTTTGGTTAGATTCGATTCAATGTTCAAAATTCAGGTTTTATATATAAATATGCTGCAACTGATTATTTTAACATGTGAGAACACACTCGCACATACGCACGTTTACAAAAATAATATAAAATCACAATAAATGTTGTATCTATCTTGGGGGCATTCACTCATTTATTAGTATTAAATTCGTTCGTTTTTGGCCATGTTGATTTCGGGGAAATTATTTTTTACCCCCAGGTCAATTATACATCAGGCCACGGTTTTTTTAATTTGTTGGTTTACGGATTTTCCCCATGAAAAAGTCGGGTCGGTTAGTCGGCGGAAAAAAAAAGAAGAAAAGAATATCTTTCAAAACAATATGCAAAATAAATATATATTTCACCTTTCTAACAATATGTTTGTTATGCTATTTTGTCATCATTTCTTAGATTTTAGTTCGAAAATTCGAAATTAACTCGTCATTTCACAAACAAGAAAAACAGATTCGCGTAGCTCTTAATCGGTTCTAGAAAACTTGGTGAATTTTGATCTTCAAGCACGAAAACTGATAAAGAAAAAAATTGTAAAAACGTCGTACGAAAATAAGTTTCAGCACACGTGTCAAAAACGTAATAGACTCGTCCACTGGAAAAACAAGACTATCGGGTTAATCTGTTGTCATGCATTCCCGTTTTTTATCCAAATGGACGATATTTTTTGTTTATCTATGAAACAAGAAAATTCCAAATGATTATTTAATATTCAGTACTTTAACTTGATGTCTTCCACCTGTTCACATTTAAACAAGTCTATTTCTACCAGATGATGCATCTTACGGACTGATGACAAATACGGAAAACGAACTTATTTTGTAATTGGTTTTAAACACAGTTTTCGTTCCGCTAAATTATTTGCGCAAACGACATTTCAAGGTCAGTTATAATTGATTTGTCTATTTTTAGAAACGTAAACTGGAAGTTTTATTTTTTCACTACATAAAGTGTTATCAATTTTGTTGGTGATTAATGCATTTCATTTCATAAAAAAAGAATATTTTAATTATTTTTCAGGGATATGCATTTGTTATGGTCGGCGGGAATAAAAAAGCATGAAAAGTCAATTTTATTTTTATTCTGGAAATCAACAAAATCGGGTCGGCGGATCCGTAAACCAACAAATTAAAAAATCCTGGCCCCAGTATAGTAAATATTGTTAATTGTCAGTTCCAATTATTAATTTATTTTATAAGTAAGCATGGGATTATTTTGCATGTCGTGCTACTGGTATCCACCGCAGTCGATACCCCGCTTCTGGTACCCACCGCAGCCGAAATCCCACTGCTGATATTCACCGCAGCGGACACAATGTTGCAGATATCCAATGCATCATATAGTTAATAGCTTATTTTTAGAATTATGTTTCAAACTGTTGTTTAGATTAGGTGTATTTTTTATAAAGTGAGTCATAGCCAGTAATTAGTAGTGGTTTTGCTAATTAATATTCATAATATGTAAATGAGAATTGTACCACGTGATAGTAGTTTGAACTAGACTGGCTTGATAGGCTTGATATCATTAAAATCTTTAAAACACGGATATTATAAGTTGCCCGTCACAGAGTCCTTGTTTACAATCAATTTGATATTTCCGTAAAGTTGTCAGGCGGTCAAAATCAAAACAATGAACGCGAATTTAGTGAATTTTTCGTGCTTTTGTGAGTTTATTCTTCTTGAAATAGTGACATTTTAATTTTACGTGGGAACCTAGAGTTCAACGACTACATATACAAGGTTTGGACTTGCTTATTCTTTGGAAATTCAAGTTTCAAATTTCACCCCGGCAACCTGTTTTTGTAATGGCCTTGTAAGCCAATTTTCAACACGAAGTTTGCAAATTTGACGTTTCAGCCATTTTAGCCTGTATTTTACACTGCAATGTTAAAAGCCTCTCGCTTCGATTTTTAAAATAGCTCAGGAACCTGTATTTTTGCAACAACAGTCATTATGTTTCGTTTAAATGGTGTATATTGTTGTGTATATTCATTTTCTGCCCCGGCAACCTGTCTATCACTTAAATTAAAATTAAAACAGACATTTTTTCAAAATTCCCTATCATTTTAATGTAATTTCCGTGACCCGTATCCGATTTCTTTAGTATAATATTCAAATAAGCAAAGTGGCGTTGATTTCTGGATATGTAGCCCCCAAGAAAGCCAATTAAAACATAGATACATTTATTGTTTACTATATTGTTATATTTTTTATAGGCTGTCATGTAGTTTAAGCAATTGTATAATTAATGGAAGTAGTATAGCTTATTTTTATTAGTCTAGATAATAAATGTATATATATATATATCACTATGCTATTTTATGATGTTTGTTGTTTTGACCTGGTTTTATTAACGTATCAGAATGTCGTCTTAGACATAATGTGTGGTTTAAAAGAGACCAAAATAACAATAGACAATAGCTTTGACTAATTGTCATTTAAAGAACACGTGTGCTAATACATATTGTAACATGAATGGTAAATTTTCTTTTGATTTTCTGGTGAGATAACTCGGTTATTTTAAGTAGAGTGCGTTAACTGAATGATTTTTTAGTTATTTCTCTCTTCAATCCCGCAGTAGTGAACTTCTCGTTTGAAAAGCAAAGAATGGGAGGAGCTTAAATCAGTGCATTAACTTCCATCTCAAAAGTTGTTAATGCACAGTCTAATTCCGCCTCCTTGGGGTAGTAATTAGGGAGCAACCATTTGAACTTCAAGGGGGCTATTTTTGTTGTTGTCTCAGTCGGAAATTTGTTTTCACACAAAGCATGATCAATCTTATTTAGTTTTTAAACGCTATCAATCAAATTATATTTTTTAATATTCAACACTATAAGCTTAATTAGGTATGGGGAAAATATGGATTCAGAATTTATTTTTTTGTCATCTGTTTGACCAGAATAAAAAAAAACCCATCAAATTGGGGATCAGAATATCTTTTTAGACGAATAGAAAACATACCCTCCCCCACATAAAGTTCTATTTTCGTGTATTGAACAAGCTTCAAACATTTATCCCTGGACCTTACACGAATTCAACACGCAATCAATTAACCGATCTTCCCTAGTTTTGGGGAATGAAAGAACATTTTGATTTACATTCATAATTGGTATTAGGGATATGTTTTCTTTTTTTATGTTTTGATGGCAAATAATTATATATAATGATAGAATAAATTTGTACTTCACCCCCACCCCCACCCCTTTTTTCTCTGCAAACCACACCCTCTTTTTCAATAATTTTTGGGAAGAAAAAATAAATGACTATCAAGTATGAATCAAACGGCAACAATTCTTTAAATTTTAAACCTTCCCTTAATCGGACAAACAAATCCAAATGACATTAATTTTCTGAAATCAGATATAGTACCACGCCACTATTTGATTGACGTATCTAAAATTGCAGAGAAGTTTTATTGGCTAAGGTTTAACCTTTAACATGTGTCATGGCCCATTAATGTTACATATCATATATAGACACGCCTTACTCATTAACATATTTAATCCACTCAAAGCTACGCTTTTCGTGAATTAAATAAGTTAATTCGTAAAAGGCGTGCTATGTATATAACTTGATTTAACATTTAGATTGCCGTCGTTTGTCTTTGGTTAGTTGTTTTGTTCAAGTGATTTCTTTTGTCGCGGAAAATGCATTTTTTAAAGTGTAATCGAATAAAAGAATGTCCGAAATTTCTAAATAAATCATGAGATGATTGTTCATATCATGGTTGTTCGTTATACGCCAAAGAATGAATACTTGGTGTAGCCACCATTCAAACGGATAACCGTCTCAAATCAACTTCTCATGATTTGCCGAGGTAACTGCAACCATTTCTGATGAAGGGTATTGGCTAATCTATCAAATGTCTGAACTGTGTGTGTCCTTTCGCCCAATAATGTCCAATATTTGCTCGATAGGGTTCGAATCCGGGCTACAAGCAGGCTAAGGAAGAGTTGTAATTGCTTCTCCACGTACACAACAACATGGGACCGATGTGGCCTTGCATTATCATCCATAAAAAAAAACTGGCCTTGTACCCAGAGTAAAATTATCAAAAGGAGGCACTCAAGAATGTCTCTTGATATTTCTAATCGTTCAGGTTTCAAATATGTTACTATCGACATATGCAGTATTTGGTTAACTGCATACACGTACTCGGTCATCAACCACGTACAACATAACCGACTTTCATTTGACCAACTGATCTTTCTTCAAGACGATAAATTTCAATGTTTACGAGCTCGGCACCATTTAATACAGGCCACTTTATGTCTGATCGAAAGCAAAGGTCTCCTACCTGCTCCCTCGCAGGATAACCAGTAGCTGTGTATTTAATTTTGAATAGTTCTTAAAGTCACCTGTAAGGCAACCAATTTCCTTTTCAAGATTGTACTGTTTTCAAATTATTTTCATCTGACCAACCTTCCTAAGGCTTGGTTTTGGCTAGCTGAGTAATTGGGGGTCTTCCTGATCTCGATTAGTCTTTAACATTATTTTGTGCTTGGTTTTTAATTACAAAAGGACTCTTTTTGGTGATGACCAACAATATTTACAATTTGTCGCCGCGACAAACCTGCTTCTCTCATGCAAATAATCTGTCATTGCAGTTGAGTATTGTTGAGGACCCATTACATGCTGTCAATGACATAACTTTCCAAACTTGATTATTGGCCTGTGGATAAACAGTGTCTTATTCCATAAAAAGATTCACCGATATTGAGTATTTGGCTACTATGTGTTCGGTAATGTATACGACAGGAGGAAGAGCAGACCAACGGGTGTCGTGGAGTTGTCACTTGTTTAGACAGAATTAAGGTGTAATACCACAAAATCATGGTACGTCCCATCCTGTTGCATACCAAAATAGGTCGAAAAAATATTCCCTTGAATTTGACAGTTGTAGGTTGTTAATCATACATTTTATTGCAGTAAAACATTTCTGGGTAATCAAAATATGTCTTGGGTATTTCAAAGCACCATTTTTTTTATATTTGAGGTTTCTATAGAATATTTTGCACACTTGAGGTTACATATTGTTAGTAAAGCTTGTACACATGTTAAATAAGTGATGACATTTGATTGCTTAACTTCCAGGTTATTTTCTTATATGCAATGAAAAAGTTATGTGAAATCTTTTCTATAGTACTGGACAGGATAAAACTTTACTCATGCCAAGTATTTCTTTATTTGAAACAAAAATTAATTCTGAAGAATTTTTTGAAAGTGCAAATTTAACAACGACTAATAAGGGGAAATCAATAGTGGTGTTACACCTATATCAAAATTATTATTTCTGTGACTGTATCCTTAATACAATCCTAGCTAATCTTTCAATTCCATCTTAATGCCTTATATATGATGAACTATAATACAACTCTAGATTCTACTGACGAGGAAAGGTAACAATAGACCAACACAATTATTGGTCGGTCTTGGTGGCCGAATGGTCTATAGTGTTTGACAGGCTCTGTTGTCCCGACATTTGAATATCCTAAGTACGAATCCCGAATCCCGGCGAGGAAGAATTAAAACATAATTTCGCAAATACATAATAAAAGATAATTTTACCTTCGAATTCGTAGTATTCAAATGCTTCCGGCTCTAATGATGATCCATTAAAGTTTATATTCTGTTCGAAAGCCTTCTGTCGAATAAACTGATCTGTGTCAACTCTGAAAAAGTACATATGAATAATATGTCTTATTGACTACATGTTTTATTCTTTTGAGTTGATATTCTTTACGGTTCTAACTAGCATCGACCCAGTGGTGTAAATGGTTATCAAAGGTACCAGGATTATAATTTAATACGCCAGACGCGCGCGGTTCGTCTACATAGGACTCATCAGTGACGCTAAGATCAAAATAGTTATAAAGCCAAACAAGTACAAAATAGAATAGCATAGAGGACCCAAAATTTCAAAAAGTAATGCCACAATACGGATAAGGTAATAGAGGGACGAAAGATACCAAAGGGACAGTCAAACTCATAAATCGAAAATAAACTGACGCCATGGCTAAAATGAAAAAGACAAACAGACAAACAATAGTACACATGATACAACATAGAAAACTAAAGAATAAACAACACAAACCCCTAATTCTAATCCTAGGATAAGAAAATCCTTAGTTTTTCGAAAAATTTAAATTTTTGTAAGGAAATTTATAAAAATTACCAAAAAATTGATATTCATGGCATATGTTTTTTTATGACTAAATGGCAAGTTTTTATTACAAAACTTATGTATATATACTTTTTTCTCAAGAAAGTTCTATAATTTGTCCAAATCTACTTTTATCTTATTGTTTACTTAAAGTAAACACTTCGCCGATCTGTTTTCCGTATGCAATGAACTTAGCGTCACATTACTCGTAAAAATCCGGTGATCGCTACGCATGGATCTGTCATTGAAATAAACTATTATCTTCTTGTACATGTTATACACGTGCTCAATATCCATGCTTCATTGTTGATTGATTACTATAAGGTGACAATCGGTACACTATGGCTTCAAAACACGACAATTCATTAGCTATTTTTACATCATAAATGACAGACAGTAATATGTTTTTAACGATTATGCAACATGGATGCGTAAAAAAATGATAAATTCTTGTACCGAAGACAAAGTTTGTGATGTATACATTGATTCTATGATTAACTAATCATTATTTTTCAGCAGTCACTCGTTTCATATGATTTTTTGGTAAAACACATTCATGTCATGCATATTCAAATATTTTTGGTGAGTTTGCTATTATTATATATGTCATGGATTTGAAAATATACTGGAGAGGAATATTAAATCATGAATATAAAATATTTTTATGGCGATTTTTCCGTGAAAATTTATAGTACTCGCTTCAAACAGTTTTGAAAATTTGCCACGCCAATTCGTACATATTTCGGCCATATTGACAGGCACAATAAACAGTACAAGAATGTATACAACGAACGGCACTAAAGAAAGCAAACAAACTTTACAGAGAATGAATCAAACAGTGTAAAAATTCTGAGGTCAATTTTTCAATATAGTCTGCAAATAAAATAAAAACAACGGATTTCCCATTCGCATTATGTATTTCAAACAACAAAAAAATCACAAAATACAAGATTGCATATAGTGTAAGTGTGGTATGATTGCCAATGAGACAACTCTCCACAAGAGACCAAATGACACAGAAATTAGCAACTATAACACGGCTGGTAATCTACACACGCAGAACAATTGGTTCTGCAATAAAAACCTTGAGAGGATTTTCCGGTTGTGCTTGAGTGGAGCAATTGTCGCCGCTTCAAAAGGTTTGTACATTTCTAAATCGCAGTTTTCTAATTCAACTGATCAAAATATTGAAAATCGGAGAATGCTATGCTGTGGTGAATACTTTAACGAAGAGATACATGTATCATTGACTATTGTGCATGGAGCTAAACTCCTACAAAATTAGTTGTCCCACGAGAAATTGGCTAAAAAAGTGACATTTAAATTTTGAAATGGTTATATTAACAGACATACAAGTTTATATTTAAGTTTTTTTTCCTGTCATTTGGTATAAATGTTGTTTTGGGTGGCATGTACGCTGTCCGAAGTTGATAGACATCTTAAAAAAATTTCATTATTTTATGCGTGAGGGGATCGGTTCTGATTGAGGAAATCGTGAATGCGTGAGGGGACGTGAAATCATATTATCTTTTTATCCATGCTATGAGTCGTTAAAATTGTCTTAAATTGGTTAAACTGTTCATGAAAAAACACATTTGAGTGTATAAAAATAAACTGCTGCGCTCTGGATACGCCCGCAGAGGTCCAACCCTGAACAGTTGGAACAAAAATGGACACAATATTTAAGCTTTATGACAGGTATGAATTTGGATTGTAATTGAATATTTGACACATTATTATAGGTTCTGAAAAAAATGTAGTGAAAGAACTTGAATTGGTTATATATAAATTGAATATAATATAGTCAATTGAAGATTTCTTGCTGTAGTGCAATACACTGTGCTGTTGCACAGTACTCAGTAAATATGGTCAAATAAAGTTCAATAACTTCCCAATGATATATCAGAAATTTATCAAATAAACTAAACATGCTAAAGGGAGGTTATCTTAATAGATATAAATCAGTCATCAAAGTTTAATGAAAACTCCTCTCACCACTTTAAGGATATTGTCCAAAAACTTAAAATCACCCCTTTTTTATGAATAAAAAGTAAACAACTCGGAATTGTAAAATCTAAAATCTATAAAAATCAAACGGGAGCTTACAACAATAGATATATACAATTTATAAAACTTTATAAAAACTGATGAAAGCATTTTTGAGTTATTGTCAAAAACAAGAAGACCCCTCTCCCTTTTGTAATGAATAAAACCCCATAAATCGGAAACGTATAGTCTTAAAATTTATAAAAACCAAAAGGGAGCTCATGCCGATAGTATAAAAAAATCACCAAAGTTTATTGCAAGCTAAAGAAATTATTTTTGAGTTATGTCTGAAAACCCCCCTTTTTTAATGAATAAAACTCAAAAACTCACTGATCCGAAATTTATATAAAAGAAAAAGGGAGCTCACGTCAATAGATATAAACAATTCACCAAAGTTTCATGCATATTGGTTTTAGCATATTTGAATCAATGTCCGACATGTTGACGACGGGCGTATAAAAACTACGAGATAGAATTTTGAAATAAATTGTGGGAAGAAAAATTCTAAAATCACAAAATTTGATATTTGTTTAAATATATTGATTTATACAATAAATCGCCAATATTTCCTGATATAAATAAACAGTTTAACAAAAAGATTGCCAATATGTCTCTAAATTTGCAGATTTGGGCAAATAACTAGACCGATTATTTGCCCAAATCTGCAATTTTGGACAAATTTTGTTTTGTTTTTTTCTTTAAATAAGCCATTTAAGGGAAGATAACTCTTTTGGTAAAAAAATATTATACTGGACTGAATAGAAAATTTTTAATTTTAATTTGTAGCAAGAAAACAAAATTGTTGACACCATTTTTATTTTTATTTTTCTTAAAACGCATAATAAAACGTATCTTCCCGAAATTTATTTCAAAATTCTATCTAATCGATTTTTTATGCACACAAATATGTTTTTTCATGAACAATTTAAACAAATTTAGGCAACTGTCAACGACTCATAGCTTGGATAAAAAGATAATATGATTTCACGTCCCCTCACGCATTCACGATGTCCTCAATCCTAACCGATCCCCTCACGCATAATCTAATGTAAATGTGTAGTTTTTAGATTTATTAAGATGTCTATCAACTTTGGACAGCGTACACTCCACCAAAACAACATTTATACCCATTGACAGAAAAAAACTTAAATTTAACCTTGTATGTCTGTTAATATAACCATTTCAAAATTTAAATGTTACTTTTTTAGCCAATTTCTCGTGGGACAACTAATTTTGTAGGAGTTAAGCTCCATGCACAGTAGTAAATGATACATGTATCTCTTCGTTAAAGTATTCACCACAGCATAGCATTCTCCAATTTTCAATATTTTGATCAGTTGAATTAGAAAATTGCGATTTAGAAATGTACATACCTTTTGAAGCGGTGACAATTGCTCCACTCAAGCACAACCGGAAAATCCTCTCAAGGTTTTTATTGCAGAACCAATTGTTCTGCGTGTGTAGATTACCAGCCGTGTATAATCTATTTGTAGTTTAATCAAGTTTGAGTTACATAGAGTGTTTGTTTCGTGGTATTCATAAGTAATTTAGAGACCTGTTTATTTAAAAGAGGGACGAAAGATACCAAAGGGACAGTCAAACTCATAAATCTAAAACAAACTGACAACGCCATGGCTAAAAATAAAAAGGACAAACAAACAACAGCACACACGACACAACATAGAAATTAAAGAATAGTCACATAGTGTGCATGTATAATGAATTATATTCGTAATGCACCGATTGATGTCCAACATATATATATATCTTTATTCTGTCAAACCTTTGCAATTACAATGGTATACAGGCACTACATGACATCAATAATACAGACAAAAATACATTTGTATGTACACTATTTACAATTATACTGATAGTATTTAGCCAGGAGGACACACATGGGAATTTATAAATCTAATGAAAGTACACAGCTTTCTCAATTTAGATTTTATATTCAAATTCATAATTTTCTTAAACATAATTATATTTTGACGATTTACATATTTTTTATCAATACATTCGTTTCTTTTTACTGACATCTCTGTGCACATCATAATATAATGATACTCATCTCCAAGATCTTTAGAGTTACATAATTTACTAATTCGTCTATCTCTTTGAATAATTGTCCATCTCACTATCTCGATGGGTAATTTATGGTTGATGGTTCTAAATTTGCATAACGTATAAATATCACGAAATTCTAAAATATCAAAATAGTTCTCAAACCCAAAAGTATCCTTAAAAATTCGATAATTTAATGTCTTCGAACATGCTTGCACATTTGAAAACCATGTTTGTTGAAACTGATCTTGGATTGATGTTCTGATTGTATTCTTTAGCCAAATGTCACTAATACATGTTTGTGACAACCACACAAAAGATAATCCCGTTTCATTAAAAATAGATTCAACATGGTTTAACCATCTAGCATTTACATCATTTTCATTTGACAGCTTATACAGTAGTTTATAAATGGTCGCTGATAATTTAGTCGGTTTACCACATACTAATTTCACCCAAAATAATACCATACGGACTTTAATATCTAAATTGATGGGATATCGTCCAAGTTCACCATATATTACGCAATTTGGGGTAGAAGACTTTAGGTGCAGAAGAAGCTTACAGAATTTTAATTGGACTTTCTCCAAAATGTCGTTATTCCCAAACCCCCAAATTTCACAACCGTACAATAAGACCGGTTTCACTAACTTGTCAAATAAATCTAATTGACAACTTATAGATAACCCATGTTTTCTCCCCTTTTTGATTACCTCATACATTGCCTTTGTAGCTTTTTCTGCTAAGTGTTTTCTACAGTGTTTAAATGTCCCATTTCGTGAAAAATAGATCCCAACATCAACTGTACCACGGTTACACCCCGTAATATATAACCATTTGAGAATGTAACAATAAACTGTTTTCAATATATCCTTGCATTCTTATAATTACGTTATTTAAAAAAAGAAGATACGGTATGGTTGTCAATGAGACACAGGAGACATTCAATTGAGAAAACTTACGGCCTAATTTATGTACAAAAAGTGAACGAAAAACAAATATGAAACACATCAGCAAACGATAATCACTGAATAACAAGCTCCTTACTTGAGACAGTCGCATACATACATAATGTCGCGGGAGCCCAACCTCCCTCTATCCTTTGACAGTTGTGAAACAGTACAACATAAGAACGAAATATGAAAATCAGTTGAAAAAGGCGTAAATTTTGCTTATTTGTAACCACGATAAATTAGAAATTCAAAGATAAATTAAGGTTACGCGATTGTTTTCTATAATGGCGGTTCATAGTAAAGGATAAATTGTATCCTGCATATTGATCTGGATCTGGATCTGGACAAATTATTAGAAAAATATAATTGATTTTTTTGGGGTACGTAATTTCTTAAAAAATAAACAAGATAGTCACAATTTGAGACTCAAAATCTCTTTTTGTCTATATTGAAACCATTCTAAAGTGTACGAAAAGTAAAAATACGTTTAGTACTCGTGTTTGACTTACATTTTGATTTTTGGGCCATAATTGTAATCTTTCTATTTTCCTTTTTTTGGCGTAGTAAACTTTGACAGTTTAGTGATATCATATGAAGTTGTTCAACCATTGTTAAATTTAGAGTTTAAATATATTGTTGATGTAAATGCAAAAAGAAGATCTATATATTTGTTTCACCTCGTATTCACAATATATTTCATTAGTTGTTTGATTTTAAAGTTACTATAAAAAGATTGATACATGAATAGTTGTGAAAAAAGTACATATAGTAAACAAAATATAAACACAAACTTGACAATGTACATCATGTACATGAACATAAATAAAACATAACAACACAAACATATATTAGCATACATACATGTAGTTAAACACTGTCACAAAACTTTATTGATTTGTTCAAATATATAAGATTTTGCTGTTGCTTATTTTTTTTTACATGTTTGAGACTATTTGTATATATATTGAATAAACAGATATATTTTATTTATATCATGTATAATAATTTCACGCTAATTTATTTTAAGGTCTCACTTTCTGAAAGTAGGAGGAAATCGTTGGACCATGTACATGATGTAGGAATTTGCATGTACATATGTGCAACAAATTCAGAAACAATCGAAACATCTATAGTTTGCAGAATCAGAACTTTTGAATTTCTAAATCGCCTTTTACAGATGTGTACATACCATTTAAATTTACATAAAACTGAACTGTACTGGTCACTCCAAACTTTCCTCGACCAAATATTACATGTCTTACCTATATATTGACTTTAATAGCTGCAACATTTCCTGTCGATTTTCATGCCACATCGTTGCACAAGCATATATCAATGGAAATGTTCTTTTTAAAGGTGTTTTATTTTCATCAACAACAGTTCTAAAAAAACAATATATAGTAAATTATATTTTCATCTCATGGTACTTTTAAAAAATAACCAAAACATTTATAACTTTGGACCAAGTTGAACTTTCGAATAAACTCATCATAGATACCAGGACTAAATTTTGTATATACGCCAGACGCGCGTTTCCTCTACAAAAGACTCATCAGTGACGTATCTAAACAATCAAATGAGGAGACTTCATTTTGTGTGTCGCTTCACTTCCTTCCACATAGATTGACCATCATGCCTCTCTGTTCTGTGCAACGTAGCATTTGTAGTCCTCGCTAATGATTATTCAGTTTAGGCTATTTCGAGAGAAAAAGGAAAATTTACTGATAACAAAATATATATTAATACCAAATAAAACGTACTTTGTAGTAAGGAAATCCTGAATTAATAATTTCCCAGTAATACATAGATTACGTTCGTTGAAATCTTAAACTTCACAACAGACCCAGGCATAGTGAACGAGTTGTGGAATATAAACATCATAAGATGGTGTCAGAAGAACATTCCGAATCAAGAAAGGAAAATCTACAATATGGAACGAAAAATAGGCGCTTTTGTTGTAAATTTTAGTTTGGAGTTTCCCGGGTGAAACTGAAATATCTAAATCTAAGAAAGGAAAGGTATTAGCGTTTACATTTGGTTTATTTAAAGTGGGTTCCTTTGGGTAAATTTTCAAGGAGAACATTAACAGTTTCAATCATTTAATCACACCTCCATGCAGTAACTTATAGCTATCATATTTACCTTTCTCATTAGTGAAGAAGGCTTTGCATAATTTGCAACACATATATTTACATTCAGATTTGCTAACGACCATTTAATTACATAGGAAAAATTGTATTTGATAAGATTATGTTGGAGTGTATGGTAAAGAGTTTTAAAAAAGTCAAAACGGTCAACAGAGCACGTAATTTATCTAAAACATCCAATTATATTTTTGTGACCCAAAAATAGTTAATTCCACGTTTTTCATATATTTTGTTACAAACGTTTGTGATAGGTTCTTTGATAATTGTTTGGAAACTAGACGAAAGCACTGAAAAATTACTTGTAGAACATTTACTAGAGGCCAACATGAAAAGATATTTTACTGTTATTTTTGTGTGTGGTTTATGTTACCTATACATAGGAGGGATATTCAAATGTTCAGAAGAGGCCTTAAGCTGTGATGTGATTATGATACGTTTATTAACTATAAGACTCTCTGTGAAGCGCACGAACTTCAATGTCGATCATTTAAAAATTTATTTTTGAGAACGTCTGTGTAGTAATCACGGCACACCACCATCACATTGTTGGCTGCTTTGTCGGCCGGTCCAAACACAAACTTCTTTGAAAATTGTCGTTGTGTATTTCCTATTCTTGAAATAGGCGTATTATATTCCGTGACAGAATTCTTATTTATTTCTGAACTATCTTTAAAATGTGATATTCGAATAGCAACAACATTCATATATTGATCTTAATAAGAATCAATAGATTTTTTATCAGACATTTCCCGTGAACACCAATTTTAACAAAACGAGGAAAGAACATCTTTTGTGACCAGACAACACTGTTTCCAATCTTTTTAAGATGGTGGAAGATATCTTGGTCCTTTTTCAAAAAAAGTTTTTTACTCTGTCTTAGACAGTATTGTTGTCCGCTGTATTAACATTGCCATAGGGATCATATCTAAACTTCAACGATTCACATTTCCCAGTTTAAAGAGTATTTAAATTTAATTTCTACATTGACGTCTGCTGTTACTGACGTATAATCAAAAAATAAACTTCTACTGGATTTTTGTATGTGTACGAAATAATAAATGGTTCTGTGTTTTCGAAATAGGAAGGTATACAGTTTAGAATGATAGACCCATTAAATATACTCGATAAGTTAATAGAATCATAATCCCCGTTAACACATTTTTTTCTCAGAAAGTGCCGTTTATGATCTTTAGGTTAATCGATACGCAGGACCAGCCAAGTGTGGCAAAAACCTATAATTATACGCGAATATTCATGGAGTGGGCTGAAGAAGGTTATTGAGCCACACTCTTTGAAAATATCATGTTATTTACCTATTGGTATTTGAAAAAAATGTACAACCACAAAAATAACGAATAATGATTAACAACTGTCATATACCTGATTGGTACAGGCACTTACTTATGTAGAAAATGATGACCAGATTACTTAATAATGAATGTCTACTATAGATTTCAAATTTAAATAGGAGATTATCAAGTGTATAATTTATATGATGTTTAATTTGTTGATTTCGATTGATAATCATAAAAAAGAAGAGAATTTTTTCGTGACACGTATTATTAAGTTCTCTTTTATCAACAAAATAATGGTATCGATAGAAAAAAAGTATTAGATATGTTCCCTTGTCCAAGTATATTGTCAAATCCAGGGGATAAGCAGTCTGCAGTCGTTAAATCCAAGACAGTTCGATAAGTTAACATGGCTCTTCAAATTTGTTATGCGATTGCCCATGTTGTTTCTGTGTCGTTGCGAGTGGTTGGAACATTAAAAATTTGATATTGTGGTTATGTTTACCTAAATGTTGGTATATAATGGTTTTGCGTTTTTTAGATTTACGGAGTTGGTAGAGTTGTTCGGTTGAAAAAAATCCCGACTTGCTTGTTCTACATATTTTATATCACACTGAGGCTATGTTCAAGTAACCAGATAAATGAGACTTTAGTTTTTCGTGTTATGTCACAGGAAAAGGAGAGTAAAAAAGCTCTCCCGTTCACTGTTGACATGGCAGTATTATCAGGAGACAATCTAGTCTAAGAGTAGGTTTATCATTTTCTGGCATTGCACGGGTGTATTTGGATATCCACGTTCATTTGTCTTCGTAAAATCGTGATTTATTGAGGGTAATAAGAAAATTGAAAGGACGCCGAAATTCATAACAGTGAATAAAAAAAAAACAATAACGGAATATATAAACAATTTAAAAACAGGCTAATAATTAATATAGAACGTAGATTGAGCAGTCCGATAGAAAGATGTTAGTTTAACAAGACACTATTATTATTGTTTGACGTAAATTTTACATTGAGGTTCTGAGAAAAGAAATTACCAATTCACCAACATTCCAACTGACTCCATTTTCAGAAAACGACATCTGTAACAAACATAAACTTTTAGCTTCCGCTTTACAAGCAGAACCAAATACAATGGAAGTCCCAACTATGTATTGGCTACCGAAGCCCCACAAAACACCTTACAAATATAGATTTATTTCGTCTTCAAGCCATTGTTCCACAACTAAATTGTCCATTCTTCTTACCAGTACACTTGGTACAATAAAAAACCTGATAATAAATTGTTCAAATAAGGCTTTCGAAAATAGTGGAATTAATTACTTTTGGAGTGTCAAGAACTCGTTGGAAGTACTTGATAAATTGCATGCTTATATGGGTGATTTTGGATCTGTTCAAAGTTTTGATTTTTCTACCCTGTATACCACATTGCCTCACATTCTCATTCAGAAAAAATTCACCCACCTAATTAAATGGGCATTTAAAAAGTCAGAATGTGAATATATATGTTCAAACTCTTTCAGGTAATTTTTTAGTAGCAATAAACAAAAAAACTATGTCAATTGGACATGCTTTGATACTATATATGCCCTTGAATTTTTACTAGATAACATTTTTGTTCGCTTTGGAGATTCCGTATATCGTCAGGTTATCGGAATTCCAATGGAGACTGACTGTGCACCACTTATTGCGGACATGTTTTTGTATTGCTATGAGTTACAATTTATGACAAAAATCAGCAAAGACCCATCGAAACAACATCTGATAAACAAATTTAATAATACTTTTAGATATTTGGATGACATTTTGGCTCTCAATAATGACGACTTCAGTATGTATACTTAAGAAAGTTATCCTGTTGAACTTACTTTAAATAAAGCTAATACTAACAATGACCACTGCCCTTCCTCGATCTTGATATCTATATCACTAACGGAAAGCTTAATACTAAAATTTATGATAAAAGATATGATTTTTCATTTCCTATCGTTAATTATCCATTTTTAGATGGTGACGTTCTCTAGTCACCATCTTACGGTGTTTATATATCTCAACTTGTACGATTCGCTCGTGTATGTAACAATGTTTTAGATTTTAACGAGAGAAATTTATGTATAACTGAAAAATTATTACACCAGGGTTTTCGATATCACAAACTAGTCAAAACATTTACTTAATTTTATCATCGGTATAAGGACATCATTCGTAAATATAGCTCAACATGCAGACTTCTTATACGTTTAGGTATTTCACATCCATTTTTTTATGGAAATATTCTTTATAAGCACAAAAATGTCAGTATTCACCGCAGAAACTAACAAAACCTTTGAATAGACTTATTAAGAAGGGATATAGTTACGATACTGTTGTCAGGTCATTAAAGATTGCATATTTTGGCGTTAATATTGATTCACTTATAGGGTCTTTGCATCGGAACTAAACACATTTATTCAAAAACCAGTTGTTGGCATGACACGGGTTATGTTCTTCTTATATATGTTATGATGGTATAATACTAAACCCCTAACGGGAAGGATTGTGCCTGATATTCATATGATGAAATCATAATCTTTCAATCAGTTTAATTGAAGTCTGGAGCTGGCATGTCAGTTAACTGCTAGTAGTCTGTTGTTATTTATGTATAATTGTCATTTTGTTTATTTTCTTTGGTTACATCTTCTGACATCAGACTCGGACTTCTCTTGAATTGAATTTTAAATGTACGTATTGTTATGCGTTTACTTTTCTACATTGGCTAGAGGTAAAGGGGGAGGGTTGAGATCTCATAAACATGTTTAATCCCGCCGCATTTTTGCGCCTGTCCCAAGTCAGGAGCCTCTGGTCTTTGTTAGTCTTGTATTATTTTAATTTAGTTTCTTGTGTACAATTTGGAAATTAGTATGGCGTTCATTATCACTGAACTAGTATATATTTGTTTAGGGGCCAGCTAAAGGACGCCTCCGGGTGCGGGAATTTCTCGTTACATTGAAGACCTGTTGGTGACCTTCTGCTGTTGTTTTTTCTATGGTCGGATTGTTGTCTCTTTGATACATTCCCCATTTCCATTCTCAATTTTAGACATATAACAAGCATAAGTCCAAGCAAACAGCTATATACTACTTTTATGTTGCTTACAGAAAAAAAACATGATTTATTTCTCTCAATTAGTAACAAAATAATATCATTCCGTTACCTAAATAGTTCAACTTCATTTTCTACTTCTTTTTTTATCCGTCCGACATGTCTTCGTCTGTTCATCAGTAAGTGTTGTTCTGAGAGTATGCTGCAGTACAGAGGATTCAAAAACACTCTAAAAAGAATAAAAATGAAAACATTGTTGCAAAATAGACTCAAATCGCGTATAATAAATTTCAGTAGAATTAAATACTAGTATACCTTCATGTTAGACAATTTTGATTTGGTAATTACACTGACAATGATACCCACGCTGACTGCAAAAATGGAAGCCCATATAAAAATGTCACAACAGACTGAATAATTGACCTCGTACAAATGTGGTTGCACAGTAAAAAAAATATTCTGTGGTTTTTTCTTTTTATTATTATTTAATTAGAATCGGATCTAGCAACACACAATGCTTTCATTAGTTTTGATTTTTTTTTTTAAGTAAAGAGCATTGTGATATTCCATATTCGAGGTTGTGTAGTGCAGTGTTTTGGTATGATATAAAATAAGGGAATTGAATTTGTAGAAAACATACAGAACGCTATGGATACATTCAAAGAACAAATTTTCTTCCATGAGTTATATCTGTGCAGGCTTAGATTATTATTAACATCAGTTGTTCTCTTAAATAAAGTTGTTTTTTCTTCTGAGGAATCATGCGCATATTATTTTTTTTTAAATCAACAAGTCTTAGGATTTGTAATGAACGTTTCTGTGGCTCAAAAAGATAATATGCAATTTAAAATAATATTGTTTGTAGTGTCAAATTCGACTCCCAATCCCCACCCCCCCCCCCCCCAAAAAAAAGAAAAAATTGTCAAAAATATGAAGAAGAAAAATTGTCAGAATAAAGTTTTGACAAAAAAAATATATAAGTACATCAAAAGTTATACTTGATTGACAACCAGCAGCAAAATCTAAGTTAAAATGTAAAGTTCAAAAGTAAAAGAATGATCTACATTGTGTACTTTATTATATAACTTACTTGTCCATCTTTGCTAGTCTCTCTTGATTTGGACTCCATATGTGCCTTACAATCCAGTATAGTGAAATAAACCATATAAAACCCCAAATAAAATACATGTAAGAATCCATCGAACCTTCTTCCTGGCAATTTAAACTGTCTTTACTGAATGCCGATAAAATATTGTATTCACAGTCAATCATGACAATTCCCACAGCAAAAGGGGTCGACAAGAAGCAAGCCAATGAAAAAGAAATAATTTGTAATTGTAACATGCATGCTGTATAGGCCATGTAGAAAGCCACAAAGGAGCATGTTGTTATACAAATTATTGGTGTAAATTTGAATATTTCAACTGATGTAAGACCATTCCATCCAGTGACTAAACTGAGATCTGGTTCTGGTAAGAAGACACCAATTAAAATTGTGACCCCAATTTTAACCAAAGACGATATTGCTGTAATGAATGCCCGACTTTCTTGTAGGTCGAATTTTATGCTTAGAATTGTTTGATCATACTTGTTGAAACATGCAATGTTTCCATTGGTTGTGTTATTTTTCGTCGTTCCATCAGTTAAAGTGGTTTTTTTCTTCGTCGTTCCATCAGGAAGGAAATTTTCCCACCCTGATAAGGAACAAAGTAAAAAGCAACATATACTATAAATGGTTTCTTCTGTTGAAACATCCATTTTAAAAATACCGAAATATATAACAAGTGGTATAACTGATATTTGAGCCATACATGCAAGTATGTTAATAATAGTGCCAGTAACTCTCCTGCAAGCAGAATCGCGATTGGTTGTTGCTCTCGAAGTAAACAAATTAAGAACGCTAGGTACAAAACAAGTTGTATTCAATGCCATTATACCATGTGCTGCATGCAGCTCTCCCAACACCTTAAACACAAGGTATCCTAATCCAACAGAATGCATACACTCAAAGGTAAGTACCTGAAAATAAATGTAGCTTTAGGAAGCACATTCTGTTACAAAATATGAATGTAAAGTAGATGATTTAAAACTGCATTTTGAAATTGAAAGAATTTAAGAGATTTGTGTTATAAAGATATTTTTAAGGTGGTGTAAAACATTGTGATGTAAGCTATTTAATACAAATTCCTTGCTTTGAACTGTGTTTATACAAAAAATGACTTGGTATCATTGATGAGAGTGAACGTCAATTTTGGGGAAAAGTTTGATCAAATGACTATACTAACTGAAATGAAAAAACATGATGTTTTTATCTTTAATTATGTTTTGTTTTGGTCAAGAATTTAAATACATTCCTTTTTAACGTTATATAATACTTCACATTAAGAAAATACTTATATTATACTAGTACTTGAATTGCTAAGTATTACGTGTCCATTTACTCTTTCAAATTTTAAGATAAAATCACTTTTTCTTTTCAAAATCCTCAGAAATGAGCTGCTATTGAAATGTTGTCTTCATGTATTTTGCTAATAGCTTTTACGTATGCAGTGATCTAAACCGTGACATTTCCCATAAGGAAAAAGAAAACTACCAAGTGCAAATGCGATGTGAAAAACTATTATGAATAAAAGGAGTAAACACGTAGAAATAAAATAGTGTGTATTGATTCTAAATTTTAATTCACTCAATTAAAAAACAACAGCCACCACAAAGTTTAATTAACAAATAGAAATGCATGAATAATGTGTTCAAAAAGCACATCGTTCTATCTCATAAAATTGAGAATGGAAATGGGGAATGTGTCAAAGAGACAACAACCCGACCAAATAAAAAACAACAGCAGAAGGTCACCAACAGGTCTTCAATGTAGCGAGAAATTCCCGCACCCAGAGGCGTCCTTCAGCTGGCCCCTAATATTTTCTCGCATACTTTTCAATTGCTCTATGGTTTCATTTTGATTGATTATTAATGAGGACAACAGGTAAATACCGTTGTTTAAAAGTTATAAATCTATTGAGAGAAGAGAAATTATAGGCGGATCCTCTCCCTTGCAACATACGGATATCCCAGATACCTTTGTTGTCAAGATCTGTCAAAGCCAAACAGATAAAGGACAGAGAACCAGTCTAAGAGAAATCCAGCCTACACAATTAAATTGTTGGATACACATCAAATATAAAAGAAATCAACAAAACAGCAGAACCTTTGAAGTGCAACAAAAAACACGCTAATATACATAGAAACGGACTATTTTTATGACAACTTTCATTTTCATGACTTGTTTCAGGACATAGTAACAAAACAACGATAACGTAAATAGCAAGGAAGTTTTGAATGAATGAATTTTTTTCTTGATTTATGTTTTAACTTCGTCATCAAAGTAATAGTGTCATTTGGTCTCTTGTGGAGAGTTGTCTCATTGTCAATTATACAACATCCTATTTTTAGTTCGTGAAATATAGTATCAGGTACCTTTTTGACCAATATTGGAAACTGAAATCTAACATTACAAGCACACACTTGCAGAAATCATTAGCATACCACATTTTCTTATTTTTATAAAGGATTAACCGTTATTTTCCCTTTTTTGGTTTAAGGCGACAGTTTTTATTTCCAGTCCATATACCAAAACTTAAGTGAAAAGTGTATCCAGTGATATTCTATCAAACTGCGTTGATCCACATTAAATCATGAGAGAAGAAGCTTTTAAAATTGAAATTGATAATGCAATCATTCAAAATGATACTGATAAATGTATACTTCATTAGTTAGGATTTATAATGAAGAAATTTGATAAATTTTTTTTAGGGAAAACTCATTTCAAAAATTTAAATAACGTAGAAATTCTTGTTACCAACGAAATTATACATTAACAAATATAAAGAAAATATGTGTTTGTTGATAGATTTTTGTAAATGGAATTAACGAACTTGACAACTGCTTTATACTTATGTCTTTAAGAAGTATGGATTATGTTTCATATGAGAACAAAACCCTGTCGACCTGTAGAGGTTCTAAATTAAAACGAATTTACAAACAACAACAAAACCAGGTAAAAATTGTTTTTACCTCTTTAAAAAAAATGTCTCCCTTCTTAAAATAAATCAAATGATTGCACCTTAAAATAAGAAAATGGAGATAATGAATTGTTATATTATTGTAACAAATCTAATTTTATAATCCGCCATTTCACAATATTTTTTTCCCTTTTTCTCTCATAAGATTGAAAAGTTTGTTTTGATCCTTTTGCAATGTCCATGAAACTGTTTTACAACCAGTTTGAATCAAAATCCGTTACAAATCCAATCCGAATATTTCGACGTCTTTAAATTCAGTGTAGGATTTTGATGTTGGTACATGTATCTGAACAGACATATAATTTATATTTTTGTCCTTATTTCGCATTTCTTGGACACTAAAAAAATGCAATAGAAAGACACTGAATAAATAAGTAAATACATTTTAACATTATATATATATCTTACCACAAACATTGTTTGCATGGCTGGTGACTTCATGTTTCCAAATAATACTCTAAAAAGTGCAAAAACCACTGTCAGTGTATATGGTATACATATTGCAAGGACCAAGAGAAAATGTTTAACATGTGGAAGATCAACGCCTTCATCCTACAAAATAAAAGATCAAAACAAATGCCAGTTTTTGATAAATAAATACGTCCTCCAACGCAAACAACAAATGATGTTTTCAGTCATACAAAACAATTGATTTAAATGAAATTAAGTTTTATGTATTAAAATATTTGAACTGAATGATTTATTACAGAAATTCGTTATGTAAACTATTTTACAACTGTACAGTTTTGTATTGGAGTTTGTGTAATAACATCAAATTTGTATATTTAGTATAAAAACCGGAATTTCTTTAACTCATACCGCTTAACAGGGGAAAAATTAACAGATTAAATCAATATGCATTTTGGAAATTTCAATACATTGTTGTAATCATGTCAACGAGTAGCAGGAATTTAGTGTAGGAATTGATGTTTCTTTATTGTGAAAATGTTTGTAAGACATGTTTTTCTATTGTTTTTGACAACTAGTTCGAAACACAATTATAAGCTTGACAGAATATATGATTAAAAATGAATAAAAAAAATCGTTTAAAAAAAACAAAAAAAACAGTAATTTTTTGCTGTTACAGTAAAATTTATATTTTTATTATGTGACTCTTGATAATTATAAAATTACCTGAAAAAAAATAAACAACTTCAGAGAAACAAAATAAAAGAAGGGAAACAATGATTTTATTTTTAACCTACATCTTTATATAATATATGATTTCCAAAACACAGATTACTGTTTCATGATTGATGAGACTGTCATTAAAGTGAGAGGGTTAGCGCTTTAGAACCAGGTTTAATCCACCATTTTCTACATTTGAAAATGCCTGTACCAAGTCAGGAATATGACAGTTCTTGTCCATTCGTTTTTGATGCGTTTTGTTATTTGATTTTACCATGTGACGATGGACTTTCCGAATTGATTTTCCTCTAAGTTCAGTATTTTTGTGATTTTACTTTTCACTGGCTCTGATGCGCGGTTTGTAAGAAAAACCATTTCTGATTCCGATATTATAAAAGTTGAGATGAAATAACAAAAATACTGCATTCGAAGGAAAATGAAAACGGAATGTCTTTTACCAAATGGCATGTAGGTACTCTATAGACAATTCACATACACAAAAAAAGACAAATAGAAATAATAAAGCTAGCACAATAACATCATGATGGGCCAAAAACTCTACATAGACTTACATGTATCAGTAAATAATAAATGAAAAGAACTCTATAACACGGAATTAAGATGATAAACAACGTCCGTACCTATAATCTATACTTCAAAACCATCATTTTTCATTTGTAAAGTAGATCCTGAATATGAACGAACAAGGTCTTTGTATCTTTTAATGATTTGATTAGAAAAGGGACAAGATGTTCTTTGACATCACTCTGGTTCCTCCACTTTTTGCACAGACACTGGTGACGTTTTATAATGTCTGTAAAGCAGCTGAAAACTCTTGAAAACCAAATGAGTTGGGAAATATATTTCCAATTTGCAGGTGAAGTTGGTGTATTGCTACTAAGATGAATGGAATTTATGATTTCAAATTCATGTCATCTTGTTTGTCATAGAATTTTGGTTCTGATAAAACATCTTATCTAAAATTCGATGCATAAGTACAACACGAAGCAGTGGATGCCGTGTGTGATATATCTTACATTTCTAGTTCTGGAAGATACATAAATGATACCAAATTAAAAATGTTTTATCAATAATAGAAAAAAAAACATCATCAATAAAATTGAGAATGGAAATGGGGAATGTGCCAAAGAGACAACAACCCGACCATAGAAAAAAACAACAGCAGAAGGTCACCAACAGGTCTTCAATGTAGCGAGAAATTCCCGCACCCGGAGGCGTCCTTCAGCTGGCCCCTAGATAAATATATACTGTTCAGTGATAATGAACGCCATACTTATTTCCAAATTGTACAAGAAACTAAAATTAAAATAATACAAGACTAACAAAGGCCAGAGGCTCCTGACTTGGGACAGGCGCAAAAATGCTGTGGGGTTAAACATGTTTGTGAGATCTCAACCCTCCCCCTATACCTCTAGCCAATGTAGAAAAGTAAACGCATAACAATACGCACATTAAAATTCAGTTCAAGAGAAGTCCGAGTCTGATGTCAGAAGATGTAACCAAAGAAAATAAACAAAATGACAATAATACATAAATAACAACAGACTACTAGCAGTTAACTGACATGCCAGCTCCAGACTTTAATTTGAAAGATTATGATTTCATCATATGAACATCAGGCACAATCCTTCCCGTTAGGGCTTTAGTATCATACCATCATAACATATATGAGAAGAACATAACCCGTGTCATGCCAACAACTGGTTTTTGAATAAATGTGTTTAGTTCCGATGCAAAGACCCTATAAGTGAATCAATATTAGCGCCAAAATATGCAATCTTTAATGACCTGACAACAGTATATATATATATATATATATCTGAATTTGAAAGTAAATGCTTTTGCTTCTTCGATCTTCTTGTTTTTGACATGTGTTTAAGGAACTCCTACTCTTCTGAAAATCAGAATAGGTCAACATGAACAAACCAACAGTTCATTCCCATAAATATTCCGACAATTTTAAAATTAAAGAAATGTGTTGTCAATAAGCACTTCCCGCATACTAGTCACTTGTTTCTCGGTGTAGCATGTTTTACCTTTTTGTTTTATCAGCAAAATATGTGTCTGTTATAAATACATTTTACTCAACTTTTGAATCCGGAATAAATTAACCCATCATTTTGTACGACAGACATGCGTTTCATTTACTAAAGACTTGTCAGCGACTTATATAATGTTATTGCAAATCAAAATTTGAAATTGATTAAAAAAATGCATTATTTCTTACTAAAAGATTACAAAAGATTATATAATTTACATTGATACTCAAAATAAACATCTTGTATGTGCCTGATATAAGGCAGTAGCTTCTAATTAAGTAGCTGTCATGTGTTGCTGTGTTCCATAATTATTCTTCATACATTATTTTGTAAATAAACAAGCTGTTAGTTTTCTCGTTTGATTTGAATCTCTGTGATTTTTTGAGTTATCTATAGCTGACTATGCGTTATAGGTTCTCCTAATTGTTAATTGTTGACCTATAGTTGTTAATTTCTGTGTGATTTGGTCTTTTGTAAAGAGTTTGATTAAATATTATGCCAAATCTTCTTTTTTACATATATACCATATACTGAATTTCTACAATTTTATCATACTTTGTGTGATTGTGTGATTGTGTGATCTGATTTTTAAAGCTTGATGTATTATAAAAAAAAAATCGCAAATTATTAGAAACTCCTTATCACACTGAATCCGTTGAATGCCCGAAAGGTAGTTATGCATAAGTAATAAACATTGCTCTTGCATTGAAACCAATTCTTTATTATGTTTAAATGGTCCTATGATTTATTTAAAGTCGAAATTCAATTAATACCCAATTACAAGCTATAGTGAGCTTTTCAAAACGATTGAATAACAAAATATACACACATATACAAGATTCACAAAAACAACAACATACTTTTGTCAAACGTAAAGTGCATTGTAAAATATTATAGATGACATACCTGGTAGTTCTGATTCCCGGTAGTACTGCTGTTTACTGTAATCTTAAAATTTACTTCTGAATTTTAATATCAATTAAAGCATGACGTTAGCTTGGACGTTTTTGTAAGTTATTCTAAAAGTTTATGTTGCAATAATTTTTATTCGTCTTAATTTTAGAGAAGGTAATTTTGACTATTCTAGCAGTTTTTCGTATTCTATCATAATCTTCATTGATGAATCTGAAGACTTTTTCTTTTTTTCTTTTTTCGATTTATAAGATTTTTTTTCGCTGCAGTAGTGCCAAAGAACTTGACAAAATTGGGAAAAAAATTAGCAGTATGCTGTTAACTGGCATAGCTTGTATAAATATATACCTATTCAAATCGGTATATTTTATTGTCTTTATGCCTTTTTACATATTTCAAACCTATGAGTGTACGAGTTGAAGTCGGAATTTTGTTCCAAGAAGTTCAACATTTTTCTTCAGAAGAAATATTTGTTTCTTTTAACTTGAGGAATTTGTCAGTATAAGATTTCGTTGAATTTACCGAAAACAAGTTTATTAGATTTAAACTATCTTTTTTTTTTTTAACTTTATAGCAACGTGATATATATCACAATCTTTACATGATATAGTCTTATCATCAGTAAAAATATAATTGGAGCAGTTTTGTACAAATTTTGAAAAATTAAAAAGATTTGGATCAAGTATTGACCCGTGTGATACATTTTTAAACATGCAATCACATTCACTATAAGAAATTACATTTCTCATACGTTGTTTTCTGTTTTTCACAAAACTTTGCATAATTGTAGAGCATGTTTTGACAGATCACATGCTTCCAATGTTAATAAGATAGATTTCAGAAGTATTACAGCAATACATGTGTCTACCTACAGAGCTTTTTCCCATTCTTCTATTTATCTTAATAGAGATTTCAAATAAAATGACATTACTCGGCATAACCGACTTATCTGACCGTATCGCGGCTATAACAATGAAGGACGATGAATGGGACCATAGACGACATGAAGTTTTGGCTCGTTGAATACACTTACTTTGTTGGAATACATGTTATTTTAAAAGTAGCACAAACTAATATTTTAATGCTTTTCATATTCTGTTATTAAATTTGGGGTGATTTCATTGACAACAAGATTAAAGGAATTAATAAGTTCAGTTAACAGTAATCAAATACACCGATCATTACTTCGTTATTTCACTTGACACATGTATATTTATCTCTCAAGCGATGAATTCTTAAAGCTCTTAAATCAAAATTAAGTTTGAACAAATAAAAATAATGGAATCTGCAGCGTGATCATATTCTCGTTTTTAAGTTATAAGATTAAGAAAAGAGTTCAAACACGCCGCTATGTAAAAGGAGTACTCGACTTGTCCCCACTCCTTATTTTCGCATACTTTTATTATTTATGTCAAGATACTATTGTCAAAGCTAAAAAAAATTGTCAACTTTCCGTCGAATTTTATTAAATGGAGTCTATGAGGACGCATCTGCAGGAAAATATTATTACACTTTACTGAATCAGTTAATTTGTTAATATCTTGTCTTTAATTATTATGATACATGGATTCTAGGAAGACCACTTACAATCGTAGGTGTAAAATAACGTCAATGTTCTTAAATTGTTTTTCTTAAATATTTAGCTTTTAATTATACAAATACACATGATAAACGGACATTGAATTTGAAATTGAATTTTTGTTAAGTAAGATGATAGAATTGGATTATTATGTTTACTAGTCTATTCGTCCGTTTGTTCTTCCTGTATCTTAAAAATATAAAACCTTTAAAATTATATAACAACTATGAGTTCGAGTTTGTTGTTATAATTGAATTATAATACCTTGTACATGTAACATGGATAGAGCTTTTATAGACTGAGCCTGTTGCTCAATCCTTTTCATATCATAATGAATAAAATATGTTTAAAATCAGAATGAGTTTGATTAAGTGGTGCTTTGAAAAAGGAAATATTATCAAAGTTTTAAGACCACACATTCTTGTTGCAAATGTTCTGATTTTTAAACGTACGTGTATATGTATATCTTCCATATTCATAACTTTATCTCTGTTCACCACGTCTCGATAGTAAACTCTCTATAGTCACTCCACTATTTGTCTTGCTCCGATCGACAGTTAAATTATTGCCAAAGTGGGGATACCGTTTAGATGTGCGGGATGTACACGCATGCAGTCCCGTCCGGTCAGTGTGGAGACGTTAAATTCGATACTTCTTTTTGATATACTAGTAATGTCACGCTTTCTATGCGTTAATTATGCATGACATATTTACAACTGGACGTTAATCAACCAACAGTAAAACAATCGACAGTAGCTTAACTTGAATTTATTTCTGGTGAGGTAAATGATTTGAATCCTGGCAGTTTTAAAGCCTCACACTGTTTTGAAGAAGTCAATGCTAGTAGGGAGTGGACGGTTAATGAAAATATGAATCGCAAAATATGTAAAGGTTATCATATTTTTGATAGGTCACACAATGGCAACAAATGTCTGTGAAAAATTCAGATTTGTGGAAAAATATTTCTAGTGCGCATTTAATCAATATATTTCAAGGAAACTTCTGGTTAAAGGCTTAATTCTCAGTATTCGAGTAGGAATTATAATCCAGACAGGTTCCTGGTAAATAAAACATCGTTTAGCTTTTGTCAACATGTATAGATGATAATAAGTGGGAGAACATTTAAGTCTTGATTATATTTAACAAGGTAGAAGAGAACTACATACAATGTAGGAATTCCAAGTGTATGTACACTGAACGACAAATATAAGTGACGTTAAAAAAAATTTGACGTCAGACACGCGAATCAATGAATGTGATTGTAGATAGATGTTTTTGTGTTCTGTTAAACTGTTCCTTTTAAAATTGTTACACGATGATGACTGCTGTACCCATATTTTGACTATTTTATTTATTGTGTCTGTTTAGTTAACGCATCATTGTAAATATAACGGAATTTGATGAGACTGTCATCAAGGTGAGAGGGTTAGCGCTTTAAAACCAGGTTTAATCCACCATTTTCTACATTTGAAAATGCCTGTACCAAGTCAGGAATATGACAGTTCTTGTCCATTCTGTTTTTATGTGTTTTGTTATTTGATAATTTGCAATGTGATTATGGACTTTCCGAATTGATTTTACACAAAGTTCAGTATTTGTGTGATTTTACATTTAAAAAATTTGCTCACCAAAAGTAACAATTGCATTGCAAAAACAAAAATCAAGATCATATCAGTTTCACAGTCACGAACTCTTGTTGATCAGTTTTTTTGCGAGTTATGCTTTGTCTGTTACTTAAAAAAGATATCTGTATCTGCCTTGTTCATTTAAGAATGCATCTTGGATCCGCATCTGGCAACACTATCTTGTTATATTACGTTGTTCAATGTTACTTACATTACATATTTCCGTCAATGGTTTACTCATAAAAATTATTTCGGTGACCCCCCTTTTAGTTGTTTATCAATAAAATGGATAAAATACTTTAAGTTAATTAGTCAAATCTATCCCCTAAAAATATCTTGTGTATTTGGACTCCGATAGCATTCCCGTTAAACATATTATAACAGAAAAATCCCTAATCGAACACAACTTAATTCTTAAAAAAAACCTAACATTTATAGAGATTTCTTTATCAAAACATTTCATAAAAAAAATGAAAACTACTTTTTGTTTTCGATAAAAAGTAGTGATAGTTTTATATGATTCTTCAACCTTTATAAAGAGAGATTCTGACAATTTCTGCTTAAAATTTCGTCAGAAACTTATCTTTCTAAATATTGTCCCTGCAACAAATATAATTTAAAGATAGATAAACTATGAAGAATGAGAGAAAAAGTATAATTGGGCTTTCACCTACAATATATGTTGAAAAAATTGTCATTATCAAAACCATGAAAGATAATTCGGATCGTACCTATAATAGGTATGTGATACGTTTTTTAATACGTGATCTTATGTCAGTAGAATAAAGGCGGGAATCTGGAAAACCACGTGATAAATAAAAAATGCAATAGTTCTATAATTTTTCGTCAAGATTATTTTGTTTTAAATCGACGAACATTCCAGTGTGAGATTTTAAAAGTCTTTGAATAGTTTGTTTAAACTTAAGGACGTATTCAATCAAATTCGATTGTTGGTAATAACCCGTCCAATTACTTCCATACGTCAGGTTACGTACGTATGTCATTTTATTTGAAATCTTTCGTAAGTGCTGTTTGGCAACCAAAACCTGACTTAACTTATGAAAGGAAAGATTAGAAAGTTTATTAAAAAGGTTCATTAATTGCTTGCTCATGTATACCTCTTTCATGATATTGGGAATACATGGCAACACACTAACAGGTCTGTAAATTTCCTTATCTAGCTAGTTATCTCTATATAGAACAATTATTTTTGAACATTGTGATACCGAATTAGATTAAAAGATTATCTGGAAATATCATAATCGTTAATACCTGTGTGGTATAATCTGTTCCATTTTCGGAAAGGGTAATGTTATTCCTCTCCTCGTTCTCGTAATTCACTAACAACATCAAACTAATCTTCTGGACCACAAGAGAACAAAACACCAAAAGAAATAAAAGCCCATAAGTAATCACTTTTATAACTCTCAGGCTTCTTTTTTCATGAACATCTCTAAACTTCAATTCTCTTGGTATATTGCTGAATTTATCCCAAAATCTAAAACAATCATATTATAAAGAAATAGCCTTTCTCATTTTTCATCTCTACAAATTTATGAACGCATGATTACATTTTTGTTTTGTGTGTCAACCCTCAAATTATATTGTACTAATAGAACGATTATTTAGTTCCCAATTCTTCCGAAACACCCGATATCACCCCCCCCTTTTTTTGATGTTTTTGTTTTGTTCAGTGTATCAGTCAGTTCATGTTTTATCTATGTTATGTTTTGGACTTTTTTGTTTTATTTCTATGAAAAATGGTAAACTATTCAGCCCATTTACATCAATTATTCTTTTCTCGTAAGACTTCAATAGCTCATAATCACCCCGTATAACCCCGATACAAATGAAACCGGACGTTGACGCGTTCGAGTCGAGCACACCTTGAACAACCGAGGTTAGACAGACTAACAATTACAACTTTAAGGTAAGTCTTTTGATATTTCTCATGATAATTTGCTTCAATATATACTATGATATGTCACTTATATTGTATTGCTAATTTTTTTTTTTAAATACTTTATTTCTAAAGGCTAAAATTAACGAAACGCACGACCTTGGCAATAGTAAAAGCATGTTTTCTATTTTTAATCGTTATAAATTCTAAGTTTCTCGCATCTTTTACTTTTGCAAACATACATTTCTAAAAATCTTATCGTTTTACCTAAACAAAACACTTAAAGTTGTAGATATACATGCTATATAGACAACGAAAAGTGCATCTCTTTGTGCATCTTTAATTTTAAACTCTGTACGCTTCGTTGTCTTTACACTTTTTTATACTGTACGAGTCGTTGTGACAATATTGCGTTTTAAAAACAAAATTATCCTGTTTTAAAACATATTTTTGTATGTAAATCTTAATATACACGTTGCAAATTTACCATCAGAAGCCAATATATTATTCTCATTGTACAGACAAATTCCAATTTCATGTATTTCAATTCATTTGTGCATATAAGAAGTTTCATTAACCATGCGAACATTTGTATTATATTATTTTGAAAATCAATCGTTCGACAAATTTCAGATGTTATGGATTGACCGGACGGCTACCTGTCAATATGTCATTAGAAATCTTTTCTAGTATTGGGCAACACTAATTTTATTTTTTTCTCGGGAAGGGGGAGGGGTGGTTTAGAGTCCTGATGAATAATTTAAAGGCCTGGTAAACGCTGAAAATTAGCAACCCTACATGAAACAGGATTAAAATTATATTCTGAAGTGTAAAATGCCGGAAAACGATTATTTTTCAACAATGAAAAATAAAATTTTCGCACGATTATGCCACGTAAAGAAAAATATATTCTTCTGCCTCCTCCTGATATCAAAAAGTCTTCTCCTTATGTCCAGTTATGTTATGTGATATACAAAAGGAATAAAAAAATAAGATCAAATTTATACTACAAAAGCAAATAAAGCATGGCAGCAAGGTAGCAACAAAAGACATACAGTAGGTTTTATAGGTTTGTGCTTACAAAAAAGTTCAGCATTTGTTTTAATAACAAATAGATAATCTTAAAGCTTACGGGGGACTTCTGACGACTAGTCCCTTCTAAAAAATGTTTTCAAGTGGCTATGCTACTATGCTCTTGGCTTTATGCTAGTATAAAACACGAACACATATGACAAAAAGACATGAAATACCGATCTAACTTAAGAGTAGTTGTAGTTACTGGGAGCTAGTGCAATATCAATTTATCAACTACATTTTTTTTTATTTGAGTTGAATGTAATACATGTACTTTTTAAATTTCAGTATATATCTTATGGAGGAGGAAACAGTCGAGGGGTCCGATGACTAAGAAAAAGAAGAAGTGGAATATCACAGATGTAACCTATGTGTTTATGAAACCAAAAGAAAGTTTGACCTTAAACGTCACAAAAATAGAGTTCATGAAAACCAAAAACAGGAGTGTTCCCAATGATAGTAAAACTTATCGCTACCTTTGTCATGTTTGTGGCCTTATGTTCCAGTCAAGATCTGGACTATCAATCCACATTAAGGACAAACACACATTAATATTCAGATACAAATGTAGCACTTGTGGTGATGGGTTTAACCGGCTTTGGGACTTTAGAGGACACTTCAATCTACACAATAACATCAGAACAGAGAAGTGTTCCCTGTGTAGTAAACAATTTACGTACAAGAATTCCCTGAACGTCCACATTAAGGCTCACCACTCAAAAGAAAAAGAAATTTCGTCGTACCTGTGTAGCACTTGTGGTTGTGGATAAAAGTCCTTGGACGTGTTGAGGGAACACAGGAAAGTGGTTCATGAAGGTCGCCTTTTGTCCTGCATATGTGGAAAACAATTCAAATGGCGATCAAGTCAAAAGTATCATTTATCTGTTTGTAAACTTGTACAGAGAAACACATAATAATAAAAAAATTCACTACAAATGTTTTTTCTTATTTAATATGCTAGTTATCTAATTTAGTTTCGCCTGACGAATGACACAAAAATCAATGACATAATGATGGTTACAGCTTGACCTCATTTTCCTGTTGTGTTGGATTTCATGATTACTATAAAAAAAATCGAACCACTTCATTCAATACAAAACGTAAAAATAATAACAGAAGAGGGATCTAAAATTCAATATCCTCTGATTCGTCATTGAGTTCAAGTCCTTTGCGAACATGAGGAAGTTTTTTTTATTCATCTAACCGATGGAACTGGCGAATAGGTCGTATTCCTCTGGCTGGCATCGATGGATCACTGATGCAAGATTTCACTCGTCGTCTTGTCCCCGTTAACTTAGACCTCTCAGGTTTATCAAATGGGTGATTTCTTCAAAATAAGATTTTTTTGCAAAAACAAGCATAAACACATAACACACTAGCCATAAAAAAAACATACAAACGCACAATTTTTTTTAAAATCATTTTTAGCTAAAGAAACTATAACTGCAAAACCGCTTAATTCTTGTTCGGGTTTAGGTATTACTTTATGAATATTTGTTAGTCAGCATATCAACATTTGAGTTATGTTTTGTTGGCCTGTCATATTACTTCAGAGGCATAAGTTGTCGGAATGGATATTTCATGCAATACACTCTGTATCGTGTATGATTATTGTAAAATACCGATATTTAATGTTGTCCTTAGTTACATTATTAAAACACCCCCATATGACGACAGTTTCAATAACATATAACGTTAAAATTTGGTAACGATTGTGATAGATAAAACTAGGAAATTTCACAGTATACATTGACATATGGATCTTTAATGTAACGTCATTTTTCTGTTCTCAGTCTTTTAGCCTTAGTTTATTAAACATTTATTTATTAATTACAACAGTTTGAAAATATTTATATGACTAACCTTGGTTGTAAAGTTTTGGCACTAGAAGGGATACTGAAGGTTTCTGCTGACGGTGTTATACTTTGCAATTCCAATAGTTCATGGAAAGGGTACACTCTTGCTCTGCTTGTTTGGAGATGAAATCCTCTTCAAAAAGTGAATATTATGATAAGAAAACGATTATTCATACATGTATCACTTCAATGCAAAATACTATCATCCTAATGTTGCCACTTAAAGTGTTATCATTAATTTTTTTTTAAATAAATATCTAAAGCGTTTTATTATATTTTCAACCAAAAATAATATAAAGATGTTTCTTATACTGTTGAGATACTGAATTGTTAAAATTTTGATACCTTGATTAATATATCTTATTCATGTACATCTTTTTTGTTTTAATTCTTGTTTTACAAATGACAGACTGAAAACAAAAGGTTGGAGCATCCAATGAATCCCGCAATTGCATTGTTGGGGAAATTTAGGCGTACTAACAAAAATTGAAATAAATTACAATTTTCTAAAGAAACACCTATGAAGTCAATATTGATGGAAATGGTGGTGGTGCTGTTGCTGCTGGTAGGGGTGGTGGTTACGGCGATGATAGTGTTAGTGGTTTCGGTGGTGGTTGTGGTGACGGCGGTGGTGGTGCTGGTACCAGTTGTGGTTACGGCGGTGGTTTTGGTGCTGGTAGTGGTGGTGTTTACGGTGGTAATAGTGTTTGTGGTTACGACGGTGGTGGTGGTGCTGGTAGTTGTGGTGGTTACGGCGGTGATAGTGTTAATGGTTACGACGGTGGTGGTGGTGAAAGTGGTTACGGCGGCGGTGGTAATGATGGTGTTTGCGGTAGTGGTGGTGGTGATGGTAGTGGTAGTGGTGATGGAGGTGATGGTGATGATGATGGTGGTGGTGGTTAAGGTGAAAAGATAGAGAGATAGATAGATACCTGTTTTTGTTTAATCTGTAGCATAACATTTCACACGAAGTACTCAATGCTGACGGAAAGTCGTCTGGTCTAATTACACCACTACCTTTTGGATCAAGGTCTTGAAAAGCCCCAAATAGATTTTCTGCCTCCAGAGTCCCAAGTGACCTGACGTTATACATTCCATTTTTAACAAGCGGAAATAACTGAAGTCTCCTGTCTATATTTGTCAACAACCCTTCATACATAACTATTGGTATACCTTTAATGAACGCTCCTGGCGGAGGAAACTTGTTCAAACTAACGTCCTTCAACAGCCATTGTCTAAGAGCCAGTCTCCGCATACATCTTTCATGAACGTCTATGCCTGAATCATCTTCTGCTGTATACCATTCTCTTATTAAGCGACAAAACATTGCTTCGTTGTTATCGCGGTTTAATCTCATCGCATCCTCAACTTTCGGAGAAAAAGTCTGCTGTGCGAAACTATTAGATTGACAATCTACAAGGTCCTCCACCAAAGCTGTACTCAAAATATTGCCAAGTTCGCTTGTTGTCAACTTCATCCATGCCTGTCTATGTATTCCAGCCTCGGGAATGCCAGTCTTACAACATTTTATTCGAGCATTAGTGAGAATATGCTGACAATCTAATAAGAAGAATTAGAAGCTTGGTGTTTCTCGCGAGTATTCCGGTTTAGAAAACCAGTTGATTTGTTTTGTTAATCCACATATTTCTAAATTATCCTCAAAAGGCATATTAAGTATCCACTTTTGTTTTTCTAGAGGGAAGGCATATTCTGCGTCAACCATATGTAAAATGTCCTTTGAAAAAGTACGTATTACTTTTTCACAAAGCTTTTGAAGCGATAGAACATTTTTTCGACGAGAAGTCGCTAGTTTCTTTACTTCAATACCAACCGCAATATGATTTAAAAATTCTGTTATCTTATATTTTGGCCAGGATATTAGAAAATGTATCTTTTGTCTTTCAGTTTGCATGCGATTGACTTCAAACATGCAAGTATTGTTTTCTTATTAAAAACCGCAGATATAGCACTTGGATTTAAGAACAGCTTTTTTCAGGAATTTTGATCAAGTTTTTCACGAATTTTCAATGATTTGTCTAATCGTAAATGATCTAAGATAGTCTGGTAATCATTTTCATTTAAACAAAACACATCTTCTGAATTATTTGAATGGTTGTCATTATCTAGTGTTTGTGATATTTCATACAATGATGAAGGGTCTTCTGTGCTGGTCACCGTGGAGAAAGAATCACAATTATGTTATCAAATCTGTAGAAGAAATAGTTACTCTTTGTTCTTGCTGTAATTCGAGACAAATACTTTCATTTAGCTGTTGAAACTCAACTTTTAGCCTGTTGTCAATTTTGTTAACATCGTCATTGGGAATTGCATTGAATATGTGATCTTCTAAATCCCGATCGCTTGTGTTCAACATCGGACAACCGCCGTCCACGGGTGTGTTACTGGAAACATTTTTACCTTGAATATAAGATGTAATCATCGAAACTGTATGACTAGAAGGAGTCAGTGGTTTTTTCTAAATCGCTAAGGAGAAACACTAAAACTTCACTAGCCTTATGTCTAAGTAATCGATAAGATGTTTCAATAACAGTTTTACATTTGGAAACGACATCAAGAGCATCATCTATTGTGGTAAAAGTTGATGTGGTATCAGTAAGATCCATGAAATGTCCTAACCGTATACTATCATTAGAGCATAAATCATGTGAACATGGAAATGCCTTCAGGGAAGGAACTTCTGCAATGAATAGTACATGAACTTTTGCGTAATCATCAATTTTTTGTCGCAGAGTAGGAATCAAAGGATGTAATTTGGTTGACATTTTGTGATTACTGCCATAAACGTCGTTTATAATATTACAAATTAATGTCCAAATGCTTTCGTCGAAACTTGCTTCTAACACTGAAGTACTTTCTAGAGAGTAGGAAAGAAATATGAGTTTATCCGTTTTCAAAGCAGCTCATTTCTGCTGTTATGCATCCTAATTTATCTATGCAACTTAAGGCATCTTCTATGCAAGATGATATTTCGAATAGTGATGTTTTTAGGGAACTGATTACAAAAGCATATTTTGATTTTCTCCAGTCACTTTCTGTCATTTTAAGAAATTTATCATATGCCATATGTTTTCCAACTTTCGCTTTTCTCAAATATCGAATGTTATGCCCTATTGCCTGTATAGTTTTAATACAAAACTCAATAAAACAGGTTTTATGTGCTGTGCACAATCTAAAATACTTTCAATTCTCTCACTTTGAATATCCTGCAAAAGATTTCTCAACTGTTCGATGTCTTTTTTTGTCTTCATCGAGTTGTTTCATTTTACTTGAAAGTGTTGGTGGATCTTCATGACCCCATAGGTTTACTTCACCTAAATTGCCTATGGTAGATGAGTTGATCTTTTTTCCATCAACACATAACTTGAAAGTTGCTATTTTGTCCGGATCGTTCTCGTGTAATATGTTTATCATTGTATCTATTAACCCAGGTCTGAAGGTTTCCGTGCTTACGGGTGTAATCATTTTGTCAAGAACACTCCAGAAGGGACAGCTAAATTTAACTCTGAATTCATTGGCTCGTATTTTCCTCTCTCAGACATTCCTTCGTTTATATTTCCCGTGTTTTTTTAGACCTGACATGAAATGAAGAAATTTCCCTTTGAATAATTTGTATCCTGTTCTCCAAAATCGTTTGACAAGTTCTGAGTAGCGCATTGATGAAGTGTTAGATAATGTATACCACTGTACAACGTCACAGAATAAACGGTACGCAATGTTTTCAAACGGAAATGAACCAGAAGCCTAAAGTTCATTAAACTGTACAAAAGAATTCAATTCGCCGACATCTCTCAAATTTGATATCACCTTCGGCAAGATAGACGATAAACGTTCAAGGGTGTCTTTTTCAAATATCCTACCGTCATCAGATTCTATAAAAGATTGGTTATCTAATACATCTGGTGAACAATGGTCAACGAGCTCGTCTGGTAATTGTCGTTTCGGCAAACTTGGACCAACAACTACATTTTGACGAGGCTCGAAATCGTAAATGTTTAGAGATATCGAATTTGTATTGGCTGTGATATATTTATTTTTTGACTTGATTTCATCTGGAATAACGTGGAAATTGTGAGTTTTTAGTAAACTTTTGCCTTCAGATGTGCGCTTGATTATACATTTCAATTCTTGCTTTGGATGACTGATAATTTCATGGTCTACTATTTCGCCAAAGTTGACAGATGACAGTTTACAATAGAAACACAGAAAAAAGGTTGCTGCTGCCATCACGAGAACCTTAAAAAGAAATTTATTTGTGACGGTTTTTGTCAACGAACTGTACAGTGGTTATTTGTCATTGAGGAACGAACTTGACATATTTGGTGGAACGAACGATACAGTACGAGATGACCTAATTTTGTACGAATTCGTGTTTAATTACATTTCTAGAGAACATTTGAAGCTGACGAGATGAATTAACTAGTTATTGTTTATCATTGATCAAAGTATCGCTTCGCAAAAGTTAATATAAGATGAGATATTGACCATTGTTTACCCCAAAAAACGTAGAATATCACACCATGACTGTGCGTTTTACATATTGCTGTTTTATCAAACGCTTTTTACAAAATCTGGAATTTACAACCATTTCATAATTGATAATATAAACTAATATGCTTATGTACATATTGATATATACTCACATAAATTCGAGAAAGTCCCTAGAAGTTGTTGTCATTCCAAATGTTGTCCTAATTATCGCTTCGAACGCGTCAACATCCGGTTTCATTTGTATCGGGGTTATACGGGATAATAATACAAACTTAAATATAGTGTAAAAGTCTGAGACAGCCTTTCCCCGCCTTTTTTAAACTGAATATACCACAAAGAAGCTCCATAACCTATTAAATGAAAACGTGTAGCTTATTTTGTTCCTTAACGAACAATATTTTGACTAAAGTATCAATTTTTATTTCACATGATCATATCCCTAAAAGAAAGATAACAGTTTCATATAAAGATGAAAGATGTCTTGTTATATTCATATCAGAACGTACGGTTTTTCTTTTCCTTTAGACTCTTTTCTCTTCTGTTCCTCTGTATCCGCTGTATCTGTTTCGATAGGATAATCTGGATACGGTAATTCAGTATCATTGTCTTGTCTTGTTTGATTTGACGCTTCATTCTGCCACACTTCTTCAGTAGTGTATTCATATTTTTGAGTTGGGATGTTAGAGGGTGAGTCTTTATATATCATCTGCGGTACCTTATAAATGCCCAACAATGATTATTATTAACTTGATTCATACAGACGAATTTTTATAAAGAATGAAGAACATCAGCTGCGAGTCACATTATGTTTGTATTTGTCCATTGAGCGCATCAAACAAATTAAAAAAGTCTTTATATTATCTCTTACATCTGATACTTTACAATATAAAACAGACAACCATATAATCAATTTATCCGATAGGTTTATTTGCATGATAGAAAAAATTTCTTTATCTCACCAGAAAACAGGAAGATGACTATAATAAGTTCCGGTCAAACTCATTAACGTCGGATTATTCATTAAGATGACGATCAAAATTATAAATAAAGCCATGTCAATGTATTTGACACCTTAAAGTCGTAATATCATATTTGATGAAAAGCTGAGCTTAGCACTACAAGGGCAGTTGGAATACCGACAAAGCCTTACATTATCGAGACTATTGTGTGTTGGAGTTATACAGAACATTAATTTGTTTTGTAATTGATTCAGCATTTATGTGAAGGTCAATCAGAAAAATAATATTCATGTCTTATTGTAAACTAGGTTTCCTACAGTAGGAACTAGTTTTGTATTATTTTGGAACAGTTAATTTTTCACCTTTAAGAAAGAAAACAATAAATATTTATCTTTGTTTTTAATGATTGGGTCTGTAACTTTGTATAAGTATATTCTTGTACAAAACGTATGCCAGACAATCTTAATAATGAATCAAAATTTCGAAATCCGGTCATTAATGTACGCAATTTATACAGATACTTCGCGTAATAGTCTACTGTCATGGTTGATTTTTTTTAAAACCATACACTTATATATGTCCTGAAAGCATTTATTGAAAAGTTCCTAATAAACAAAACATTCTTGTCAGAAATTCATTTTGCAAACGTTATAACCTTATATTTTGATTTTAAACAGATTTCTTTGAAAATCTGGCGTAATATGATAATGTCCCGGTAGATTTTTCTACCTTTAAAAGACAACAAAATACTAAGTTAGATTTTTAGAAAAGTTGTTCCCCTTATTCTTATATGAAGAAAACAATATGCCATGCAGTTGTTATATTTCAAATATAAATAAAGTTGCCTGTACAATATCTGCCAGTTTACTGTTGATAGTTAACTAGCTTGGCAGATTTATTTGATTAATTTATTTCTAATTTTCGATTACCCTTTTTAATTTTTGACACTATCTTGAGAAAAACAAAAGCTACGAATAAAACGTATAAAAAACTGTTCGGTATTATCCTTTCTGTTTTAGACCTTATAAAAACATCAGTCTAATATTTTCCCTTGTAATTAAAACACAGAATAAACATTTTCGATCTTTTCTTACGTATACTTACCGTTTCTTCCTTCTCGTTGGTCTCTTTCTTTTTTTCAAACTCTATTTTTCTGTTCATTCCTTTCAACAATTTTCTTGCTTTCATAACTAACCACAATGTATACATAATTCCAGCCAATTTTTCGCGATGGTATAACCGCTTTTCTAAAAATAAGTGAACCGTTTCTCTCATGAAAACCTGCAATATAAGTATTTATTTAGAACTTCAATAGTAACATGTTAAAAATATATATATAAAAAAAAATTAAGTATGTCATGATAGAATATAATTTTTGTACGATAATTAGGTAAAATATTCACAAGTATTATTTAAGATTTTAAATATTGAACATTCAAACAAGTTTAACGATAAAACTGATTAAATATTCGCAGATTGTGATCATCTTGGCGTGTTAACTAGCCATTTAGACAAAAACAAATGTGTTTTCAGTGATGCATACAAAAGGACATGAAAGCGTTTGGTCAAAATATCAACAAAAACAACAATAAACTTGGTCAAGTGACTTACTCTATGTTTTCCAATTTTGTACTCCTTTTTCAGGTAATCCGGTATAACTTTGTCTAATAACTGTTTGATGATCTTCTCAGGATTTTGCGGATTTTTCTTAGAAAACTCAGAATGAAGGACAAAAAATCTGAAATGTATTTTATATTCATCATGAATTCGTCCGAATACAAGCAGCTTATGATGTATCATTGAAAGTTCGATTATTAGATATGTTATACCAAATACCTTTCCTTTATGACATTTTGGTTTATAAATTCTTTAACCTTTGTTAATTTTATCTTGCTTGATGCGTTAACATTCTCTTATAAAAATAGTTTATCGAAAAAATAGATTTGTTTCAATATTTTGAAGACAAATAGCCATTAGCATTATGATTTACCTATTGTAAAAGTCCATGTGTGTTTTTCTGATTGGATAGCCGTTTTTCCTTATTTTAGCTATTTCAGTTATACCATTATATAACAGTTGTTTTTTCACATATGGGGCGTTGAAATTATTCCCTGGTTTCTGTTCGTTTGGCTTGATACACCTTTAAATTAAATAAATAAACAAACATTTCAGAAAATTAAAAATACACGTAGTTGTAGAAAAGCGCAGTGATAATAAACATTGTAGCATTGCATATACAAGAAAGTTAAACATTCGGTTAATGAGTTACGGTTATTTCCTTTTGGATGTCTTTGGCTCGCAAACCCCTTTTTAAATGAAAAGTTCCTTATCAAATGGCAAAAATCAAACTCCATACTACATCAAACGAAGTGAAAACTCAAAATCAGTCCATATCTCAAAATAATATCGTTGATACTTACAGTAGAGTCAACAATTGACCATGATGTCAAATTTTAAAAGAAAAAAGAAAACAAAATGCAACATTTGTAATTACGAATAAAGGGAATATTTGCATACCCTATAAGTATCTGATATACCTTATTGGAGTTCACCCAGTCGCATTATTCGCAATAAAAATAACCTCCATCATAAAAATTCCTGAATTTACAGTATCATGATTCTGTTTAAATCTAGCAAAGACGCAAGCAAGTGACATTTATCGTCCAAATGCGAATCTGGTGCAGTTAATTTGTACCGTTGATGTTTTAGGAATATAACATGTATCATGAGTCTGGCGAGAATACACATTTTCAATCCTGGTTTCTATTATGAATTTATTTACAACCACTGGGTCGATGTCGCTGGTGGTGGAGATTTTGTGCCCCCAGGATATCACCAGCCCAGTAGTCAGCACTTCTGTGTTGACCTGAATTATCATGGATATCATGACGGTCATAATTATAAATTATCTGTTTACCAAACTTTGAATTTTTGAAATATTTAGGTTTCTACCTCAGGAATAGATAACCATTTTTTACATTTGGAAATGCCTGTACCAAGTCAGGAATATGACAGTTCTTGTCCATTCGTTTTGGATGCGTTTTGTTATTTGATTTTGCCATGTGATTATGGACTTTCCGTATTGATTTTCCTCTAAGTTCAGTATGTTTTTTATATTATCTTTTAGCTGTGTTCGGCAAAACTTTTATATGATATTTTGGTCCTCAATGCTCCTCGTACTTTATTTGGCATTTTTAACGTTTTTTTCGAGCATCTCTGATGAGTCTTTTGAAGACGTTACGCACGTCTGGCGAAAATACAAAGTTTCAATCATGGAATCTATGATGAGTTTATTTACGTAGTTAAGTTCAAATTCAACACGTTTTTAGCTTACACCAAATCTTACTCAAAAGCAAATACTGGAACAAATGGACGAAATAACAGAAAGACGAACCAACATGTTGAACAGATATCGCAGACCTAATAATATACGTGTATACCTGACAAAATGCGCCTCTGCATGTTTCATTTTCGACAAAAGATTGTCCATTGACTCCTAAAAAAATATTGTACCGTAACGTAAAGTTATGGCGTTGTATGTTGTTAAACGTCTATTGATGGCGTTTTACAGTACCAACAAGATAACAGGTTGGTCATAATACATTATCATTGGTGAACATATGATTATTTTATATCATCAAAACAACCTTTTGTATCAACGATACATATTTTTTATAAGAAAATCTTTAGATTTGAAATTTTATTATTTTAGGATAGAATAAAGAACATTTTTTGCTGATGTTATATGCTTTTTATACTCATGTTTCCTTATTTCAATCAATACTTTAAAGACAAATGCTCTATTGTCTAAATTTTAGTAACAGTGCAACAAGCCACATATTCATATGATGAAGACATAATCTTTCAATGACTTTAATTGAGGTCTGTCCGGAGCAGGCATGTCAGTAACTGCTAGTAGTCCTTTGTTATTTATGTATTATTAGGTCTTTCCACTTTTCTGTAGTATGTATGGCAGTTGTAATCTAATAGTTCGTTACTTTGAATGTTGCATTGTTGTTTGTTTTTTTGGTTGCACTTCTGTGTTCTGTTATTTCGTTGTTTTCCTCTTATAGTTGATATGTCTCCCTTGTTTTCAGTTTGTAACCTGGATTTGGTGTATTTTTTACAATCGATTTATGACTTATGAACAGGGGTATACAACTGTTGCCTTTATTTAAAGGTATTTATATTCAGATGTAATGTTAAGTAAAGGTATTGATCTTAAAGATAAACGTACATATTTGTGCGTGAAAAATGTGACAAGTTGACGATATGGGCACATATTTTAGAAGGTATAAAAAGAATTTTAGAATATGTGAAGTGATATACCAGTAATATTTTATGGAGTTGATGTATCTCAACTGTTTTTTTTACTTTTGTATATATATATGTAGGACTCTAAAGTGCGATTGTCACGCTAAATTGTGATGGTCTACGCTTAAGTACGATGGTGTCTCACGCTAAAGTGCGATAGATGTTTGTTTGCTAAAGTACAATGATATAGCACGCTAAAGTGCGATGGATCAATATGGTAATGCGTGCTTTTAAAAAGACTAAAATATTAAAGTACATGGATGTTAAAAAGATGTCGTTTTGCAAAAGCTAGTAGACCTATGCTAAGATATAAAATACGTTGTAATAGCCTTTATGATTTACGACTTAATTGTTTCTAAATTTAAAGTTTTGATCACGTTATAAGTGCTAAAAAGGTAATGCAGATGTCACAAAATACTATATTTCCTGTATAATGAGTTTTTAACCATTTGGGCGTATTGGATAATGAATGTAGCATGCCTTTCAAACAGCCAATTAATAATTTGAAAATGCATGCAGTCGTCATTGTAAATACAAAATTCGGCCGATGTCGGAAAAAGTATAAATATATGTGTACAAGCTGGTATCTAAGTGCTAGAGAAAGGCGGTGTTCGCCTAGCTTTACCTTTTTTCGTAGCGAGTACAAATACATGTTATAATTTCCTACAATGCACAAAACGGATTTAATAGTCCACAATTTATAATATTTACGCTTGAAAACATGTACCTTTATTTTACCGACGTTACAATGAAAGCGACAAATATTTCAACGGGGACCGCAAAATAAACTGCAACACAAGGATATTCGAATGCTATTTTATGTCTAAATAGTACAATGGTCAACTGCAGGATACAAGTCTTTTTTCCAGCATAAAAAAAACACATTTGCTTCAGACGACAAAGCACGGTTAGAATTAAATTAATTTAGTTATTGACATTGTTAAACAATATTTGTCATTCATCTTCCGACATGTTCATTTTTAGTATAAATGACTGTCAATTAACGTCATAATCAAACTACCTTTCTGACGTATATACTTTCGCAGACCATCGGACTTTACCGTGAGACACCATCTTACTTTAGCGTAGTCCAGCACGCTTTAGCGTGACCATCGTTCTTTAGCGTCCCCATCGTACTTTAGGGTCCTACATATATATATTCAATTATTTTACCTCATTAAATAAACTTATTTTTCTAATCATTATTAGACTGCTATTCGTTTGGGAGGCTTAAATATGTAGTTTCTGTTGCAATTGCCCTACCGTTGTCAAATTTGAAATATTATACAAACTTGGATCGGTTAGGACATTTTTGATTTTTTTGTTTGAGGACTGCCCTCAATGCAGTTACAACATCTAAACTGTCACAACCTTTGTACATTTAGAGTTGTGCCAGTTCACATCGAAAATAACTATTTTCATTTGGCATATCTTTGTAATCTTTACGCCGTGTTTGGAAATTTTAAAATTGGATCAGCGTCTGTGGTGTTCGCTTAAATTGTATAAATTTCAAGATTTAGAAAAAGTTTCTCTGTTTGAATATATTGACATGATTCATTTGACATCGTGCTATTATTAGGGATATCTGTTATCCGAAATATCTAATATTTGTTCATTTTATAGTTATTTAATGGTGATGTTGTACCCTTTTTGACTTGTTATATATTATATTTTGTAGTGTACAGAATCATATTACATGATCCATCGCCCTGTAAGATTGATCGTTGACTATTTATTCAGTCATTCTATTTATATATATATATATATATATTAATCCCAATAAATCCAGACATTGCACATTGACTTACCCTAAAGTATGAAATAACAGTTTTGTGTTTATTTACGTTGTCTTTGTGTGGTTCAGGGCCACTCCAAGAAAATCTATAAAGAAACTGACATACATATATGTGGTATCAGTGCAAATGAGACAACTCTTCATACGATTTTCATTTTGTAAAAATAAACCATCATAGGTCGAAGTGCGGCCTTCGACACGAGTCCTTCGTTCACACCGAACAGCAAGCTTAATTTTCAAAATTAATAATATATAGATATATAATGGTGTCTACCTGTACTTATCATTATGTAATACGACTTATAGCTAAGTTATTTCTGTACATGATGTTTGTTTGTTTTTAATTTTTTTAAACATTACATGTCGAAATAGATCTTTAAAATATAAGATTTGTTTTTACTTTTGCAATGATTTTCCAAGTTCTGTAGACAGTTGTGTAGTATAACTTGACCTGTGCTCTCTCTGAACATTCTTTGACTGTCGTAAATGGAACTGTGTTCTACAACAAGAATACAATAAAGCGATATAAAACAAATATATATTACTCTCGTCGGATAAATCACAATGTAATAAGTATAAGGAAATATTGTTGCTGTGTTTTCTCTTCATCTATAATTCAACTTTAATTTAGTAAATATGAATGCATTAATCAGGCAAAAAAACAAATATGAAACAAAATAGATAAAGCCAGAAAAACCTGGAATACTGTATACCATGAGGCCATTCAAAGCACAAATCCAAATAATAGAGAACAAATTGCAAAGAACGAATGAGACAGAAATTATAATTCTCAAAATATTACATAGAAAACAATAGACTGAGCAACAGGAACCCCATAACAAATGATGGACCAGGTATTGTTGGGTACTCCGTAAGGGTGAGCCGACTACTTGTGGCATTCTTTGTGTTGCTCATGGTAAGTAAAATTTGGTGATGTCACAGTAGAGAAAAGAGAACATATCCGTGGGACACAGCTAGCATATTTATATTGTTTTGAAAACCAGACACATTGTATGTCATGTAAGTTTTTTTTATCAAATTATTACATTTAGTAAACACCATTTTCGATAGATATTATGATTCTCCGAACTTTACAGATATCTTAATTGTTTTGAAAAATAATATTTACTCTGATATTGTACCGGTTGGTCCCTTTTCGATAGTAAAAAGATCCGTTATGAAAATATTTCTACTGAACTTCATACAGTCAAACAAATCGTCGTTCATAGTGTCCCTGTTCTTATCGAGAAATCCATGGCAGTCATACCATACCTAAAAAAGGTAACAACTTGAAAGTGTAGTATTTATAAACATTGTAATTCTTTATTTCTATAATACTACTTTAAATAATTGATTTAAGTAGGAAGATATCGGTCAAATTGAGACATTGCAGTGAACTCCTTTAGCATATATGATTCATAATTGTAAATGTGAAAGTTTTTATTTCGCTTATATAATTTAGTTGGTATTCTTTTAACTATACATTTTGGACTAAGAATCAACCACTTTTTGAATATATATTTTTACTATACAACTGTTATTTCTACTGATTAAATTTCAAAGAGAAAATTGAGGGCTCTAACAACTTGTTTTATACCGTCTTTGTCCTTGCTATCGCCGAAAGCCAGAAACTAAGTCGATGGTTATATATATTGAAATTGTATAATATAATTTTGATATCAGTTCCTTGATAGTCGTATCGGATCTTCGATGTTGGTGTCAGATTTTTAATATTGGTATCAGATCTTCGATATTGGTTACAGACCTTTGAAATTGGTATCAGATTTATGATAATGATATACGATCTTCGATGTTGGTATCATATCTTTGATATCGTATTATATTAGTATTATATCGTTTATATTGTTATCAGGTCTCCGATATTTGTATCAGACCCCGGATATTGGTACCAAATCCTTGATTTTGGAATCAGATCTTTGATATTGGTATCAGACCTTTGATATTCTTATCAGATCGCCGATATTGGTATTAGATCTTTGATATTGGTATCAAATGTTTGATATTGTTCACAGATCTTCAATACTGGTATCAAATCTACAATATTAGTATGAGATCTGAAATGTTGGTATCAGACCATCGATATTAGTATCAGACCTTTAATATTGGTATGAGATCTTGGATAATTAATTTTTTTTCACGACACATGGTAAAACGATACTGTATAAACAAACAACACACATGACTCTCTGTAAAGCATGCATTTCTTCTTTTATCCAAATATTGAAATTTATCTTACCTCCTATACATTTTCAGGAATATGATTGGTTAAAAGCGTCCACGTGAAGACCGTGTATATTCAATATAAGGTTAGTAGGGAGGCGGGGCTTAATTCAATACACGGTTAATAGTGGATTTACGACTTTGGTACTGTTTGTTTACTTTGGCACTGTTTGTTTATTTAAAAGTATTGAAAGTTCTGTTTAATATTGTTATATCAAGGTTATTGATAATAAATAGTTATTGTTTGCATTTTTTTTTAGTACAGACCAATTGAAGAGGGTTCTTAAAAGTGAACACTAGAACACTTTATTATAGATATAAGAAGATGTTATGACAGAAAATGAGACAACTCCAGTCTTAATTCAACAAATAAAGATAGTCGGTAAGATAAATTCGTTACATAGTGTGCTCGAACCCCATATGATATATACGGGGTAAGTAAATTCCATATAGGGTTCGAGCTTCGTACACTATGTTACTAATAATATGGTAATAATATGGTAATTAAATGTGGATATGTACCTTTCCGGCAAAATGACATACTCCGAATACTGGATCATTATTTTGTGTTTTTGCAATGATTTCTGATTCAGCATGGTTTGTTGTAACTTTTCGAACAAAACCTGCATCTGAGCCTTGCATGAACTGAGTTTCTTCATCCAGTAAACTAAGTAACCCGATATGCTTCTGAATATTGATAATAGGAAGAATGGAAGATCAATAAATTTTGATGAAAGAAATAAGGAAATACATATTTGAATGATATCTCTATTGAACAGTCCTGTTAATGAAAAAGTAATAGTGCACACTATCATAATCGAGTCTGCTTCTTATTCCGGAGCATCTGAAACCACCCCTAGTTTTTGGTTAGATCTGTGTTTTTTTTACCCCTATTTGTGACGTTTTGTTCACGCATCATTGTCAATATAATGGAAATCGATGCGACTGTCGTATAAGTGAGACGTTTAGTGCTATAAATCCAGGTTCAATTCAATCCACCATTCTCTACATTTGAAAATGCCTGTACCAAGGAATATTACAGTTGTTGTCCATTCGTTTGATGTGTTTCATCATTTCATTTTGCCATTTGATTAGGGACTTTTCGTATTGAATTTTTCTCGGAGTTCAGTATTTTTGTGAGTTTACTGTTTTCTGAAAATTGTACTGCATTAAATCTGCCGTATCACATATATGCTTAACTAAAAGTAATATTTTCAATTATCATACTTCACGTTGAAATGCCATATTTTGATTGGCTAATACATGGTAGAAAATTAACTCTATCCTATGACTGAGCGAGAGACAATTTCTTGAATGTCACTCTCTTGTCATAACCAATCAAAAATCGATAATGTAAAGGACAATAAATTGAATTTACATCACGTAAGTAAATACAGTGCTCAAGTTCTACATGTTGGCTCAGATTTTATTATTTGACTGTAAAAATAAAAACATAATGAACATTTGCTTCACTTCTGTAGATTTTTCTAATACCCGTAAAATTGTAATGCACGTGACGTCAGAGAACATACTTTCAAATAAAATTCTTCCGTGAAAGACCATCATGATAGGACAATCAGTATACTATATTAAATACCAAATAGCTGATAGGGTGATAGAGCATATTGGTATCCCTCAAAAATGCATTGTCAACCTTGGCTTCTCCGAGGTTGACAATGTTATCTCGGGGTAAAAAAATCTGCTCTATCACCCTCTCAGCTATGTGTTATTTATATAATATTCGAACACTCTTTATATGTCAAACTTTCATACATTTGATATCATATATATAAATTCTTAACAATAACCACTTGTTTCTAAAGTGATTAACACAGGGCATACTGAATTTTTGTTGTGTCCTACAATGGATGTTTTTTTTTTAAGGAAAACGAAGGAAACATATGTAAATCTAATTAGTTTTCTTGACAATATAGGCACAAAACATTGACATAGAGAATTTTAAAAAATGTTGTCCATAAGGATATGGACAGAATTGGGCAACAGAGCAGCCTCTTAATGTACAATAACTGTATATGATAGATGTTACATTATTTATAAGGATATAAACAGGATTCAAAAACAGGCAATTTATAATACCTTCATGAACGTTTCGATAATGTCTTCATTATTTTTGAAATATATTTCTTCCCATGGAATGCCCTCGTCACAGTATAGCCTTCTCTCATTACGAAACACATGGTCGTTCATGAAGTTCTGAAGACGTTCATTTACGAAATTGATGCACAGCTGTCCAAAACTGTTGACATGAAGATTCTCAAACCCAGAAATATCAAGTATCCCTATAGATGCAGCAACCTTTTTTCTGTAAGATTGAAAAACACTTGATTGATAAAAAAAAGTCTTTAACACGTAATTTATGTATACTGTTCTCGTGCAATAATTTACGAAAATTATTTATTTATGATTCATAAATCATTATTTGTGCATTTGAAAAAAAAACTTTCATTATTTGAAAATGTTACAAATATGATTTTAATATCAATGTATATAATTATAAAAAAAATACTCTTAATGTGATAAATGCTTTAAGCATCAATTTGTTGGTTTTTTTTCTTTTAATTAACAGCTCCGGAAACGAATATACTATGAAGAGTTTTGGGTTACTTTTAATTGTTAATCTCAAAAAAGTTCTATGAAATTTACAAAAAAAAATCTTCTCCAGTTTTTCACAATAATTTGACATGATGCGTAGGAGGTGTACATTTATTTAACAGAATAAGCTTAACAGCAAGTTGTACTAAAACTTTTAAAATGTTCAAAACTGACGAAAATAAATCATAATTCGAAGAAAATACTAAATATGAATCAAACCTGTATGTGTCTGTATCATTTAAAGATCATTTAAATAGTTGCAAATAAAATAATCGGCAAAAATACCGATATTAAATCGGTAGACTTAGAAATACACACTCATAGGTTAGAAAAATAAATAGTTTGAGCTAAGTATTATACATGAAATGAGACTTATATTATGTGTGTATTTTGAATGAATTTTTTTAGTTTCTCTATCTGATTCAAACGGTCACTATAAAAGATATGCAGTCTTTCATTTAGACTTTGTCCTTGGGGAACTACAAAATAAACTTCATCGAAGCTCATTTCTGTTTTCCATCATATTCATGAAATCGTTAAAAAAAAAAGAAAACTAACGACTACGAAAACCTTCACAGGTGACAATATATATATATACAGAAAATAATAGCTCAATATCTCATACCTTTGTTTAGTGGGGTTCAAATCCTCATTGATTCTTCTAATCACCCATCCAAACATTCGCTCATAGATAGCTTTTGCCAAAGCATCACAGCTCTCTCGGGCTTGTTCTAAATTTTTTAAATAGTAAAGCCGCTCACCTGAACAAATCAAAAAATTATATTTCAAATGCGTGATTTTGCTATTTTTTCAAAAGATATTATCATTTATTATATATCAAATCAATAGCATTTAGTTTGTTGAAACATTATTCGATGTCCAATGATAGTCTGTTATGTGAATCATCTTGAGGAATTATTCCAATTCGAACTTATAGCATTTGCAATTTGTTAGAATAAGATATAAACGCCTGTACAGTTTAACTCATTTTAGTAATACTATGTCCCATCATTACTTGTTTTATTTACTCCTACATTTATCTTAAACATTTTGTATTTTTCTAGCGTTTTTAAAACTAAGTTATAAATTGCGAATAAACTCATCATAGATACCAGGATTGAAATTGTATATTAACGCCAGACGTGCGTTTCGTCTACAAAAGAATCATCAGTGACTCTCGAATAATTGTTTTTTAAAAAGGCAAAACAAAGTACAAAGTTGAAGAGCATTGAGGGCCAAAAATCCTTAATTTTTTGCAAAATACAGCTAAGGTAATCTAATGCTGAGGTAGAAAAGCCTCAGCATTTAAAAAAATAAATTAAAAGTTTAGTTAACAGTTAATTTATAATCATGAACATATCAATGATAACTCAATTCAACACAGAAGTGCTGACTTCTTGGCTTGTGATATCCTCGGTGAATTAAAACTCTACCAGCAGTGGCATCGACCCAGGGGTTGTAAATAAACTCATCATAGATACCAGGATTGAAATGGTATATTTACGCCAGACGCGTAAGCACTAGTAAAGTGTATTACCTTTGAAACATTTTATTATTAAGGACGTTCATACTTTTACTTACACTTGCGAAAACAGTATATAAGAAGGAGATATTAAGGATCTATCAGAATTTCGATAGTAAAACGAACAGTCAAATATTTTGCACAATACACTATACACAGAAAACTACGGATAAACCATCTAAAAGTTTTGATTTTAACTTAGGTTGTAATAAACCGTTAAAAGCTCACGGAATTGATAGTCAGAGAAGAAATAAGCAATGATTTTCACAAATTCTTCTCAAATGATACTTATCTTATGAGAACTCTACTTGTAACAAAGACTCACCTCTTCCACCTGAAAAATTAATTAAAAAACATAAAGTAATCAATATTAATAACCAGAACGTGTAAGAAATAAGATAAAGTTCTGCTTTTATAGTAGCCAATTCAAAACATACATAATAACATTCATTTACATGTTACATACCTTATATTATTATTTATGCAATTGATATCAGAGTGTTGATTAAACCTATAGTATCACCCCCAGTTGTAGGTGGGGTTCGTGTTGTTAAGTCTTTTAAAAGCTTTCTATGTTGTGTGGTGTGTAATATTATTTATCTGATTATCTTTTTCATTTTTAGCCGTTACGTTGTCAGTTTATTTTCGATCTATGAGTTTTACTGTCCCTCTAATATATTTCGCCCCTCTCATACAATAAACAAAAATTATTTAGAAACCTAGGTTAATAAGTGTGATATAAACCTCATGGTGTATTGCCTTGATGTAAAAGTTTAAATTTGAATGAAATACATAGTGTCAATGTTAACGACAATTTTAAACATGTTTTATGTCGGAGTGAATTGGAGATTTTTGGATAGTGAAACATGAACGCGAGCCACAATTTGATGCCAAACATTTGATATTGAAAATCAATAGCAAATACGATCAGTTAATAATACTCTTCAACGTCGTATTAGATTAGGACTTCCAACTGCTTTGATTTGATAGGCACTGATGAGTCTCTTGCATTAGGATAGCTCGTCCGGTGTACACATTTATAACCCTGAAATCTTTGACGACTTTTAAATTAAATTATATTTGTATAACAAACCTCCATAATCTGTCTTGGTCTTGATAAGTGATAAACAAAGTTCTACTGGATCTACATTCAGGAGCTCTGCAGCTATAAAACACAGTAGCTATAAGATTAATTTCATGAATTCTTTATAATGTTGAAATAATTTGTTAGTTTTTCTAATTATGTTGTCGACCTGAGATATTGTAACATATCTCCAGAAAATAAGAACTCATTTATAGATAGGATTCGAGTTTTTTTAACAATTTATCGTATCCAAATCCAAAAGTTGGGTTTACACTTTTAGAGACGGACACAAATATCCAGTAAGGACCAAAACATAATGATATCACTTGTATCAAAATTCCTGATACAAGAAGACATTGGTTTTCGTTTGTTATATTTTTTTGTGGTTTATTTTTGTACATTAATTAGGTCATTAGTTTTCTCGTTTGAACTGTTTTACATTTATCCCTTCGAGGTTTTTTATAGCTGACTATGCAGTTTGAACTTTGATCATTGTTTATGGTCGTATGCTAACGTATTGTTGATAATATTTGTGTCATTCATTATATTATGAAGAAAAATCATACATCTTTTTTATATGTTTATTTAAATTGATTACGTCTGCTAACACATTCTGATATGATAGTATTGCCAATATGACTACTCTTCACCCAAGAATATGATAAGCCGAATAAGACTTATCAACGGGTTTGTACTTATGCGAGCAACCTAGCAGATAAACTCATCATAGATACCAGGATTAAAATTTTATATTTACGCCAGACGCGCGTTTTTTCTACAAAAGACTCATCAGTGACGCTTGAACCAAAAAAAATTTAAAAGGCCAAATAAAGTATTAAGTTGAAGGGCAGGTGACCCATGTATTTATGGGTTTTGTGTTCTAGTCTTTAGAATTATATGTTGCATTTTGTATACCATTCTTTGTTTATTTACACCACTAGGTCGATGCCACTGCTGGTGGACGTTTCTTCCCCGGGGGTATCACCAGCCCAGTAGTCAGCACTTCGGTGTTGACATGAACATCAATTATATGGTCATTTTATATATTTCCTGTTACAAAACTTTGAATTTTTCTAACAAGAGTGCACACGCTGAAATGTCTCGCCTTCTTTACTAATCATTGACCATATGTTGATATTCCTAAATATTAAGCTTTATTACAACTGTCACATAAACTCAACATTAACCAACACAACTAAACATTGATCAATGAATCATGAAAATGAGGTCAAGGTCAGATGAACCATGCCAGGCAGACATGTACAGCTAACAATTCTTCCATACAACAAATATAGTTGACCTATTGCTTATAAATAAAGAAAAACAGACCAAAACACAAATACTTAACACTTAGCAATGAACCCTGAAAATGAAGTCAAGGTCAAATAAAACCTGCGCGACTGACATATCATAAAATATTTCCATACACCAAATATAGTTGACCAATTGCATATAGTATAAGAAAAATAGACCAAAACTCAAAATCTTGATTTTGTCCACTGAACCATGAAAATGAGGTCAATGTCAGATGACACATGTCAGCTAGACATGTACACCTAACAATCATTCAATACACCAAATATAGTAGACCTATTGCATATAGTATAAAAAAAACCAGACCAAAACACAAAAACTTAACTTTAACCACTGAACCATGTAAAAAAGTCAAGGTCAGATGACACCTGCAAGTTGGACATGTACACCTTACAGTCCTTCCAAACACAGAATATACTAGACATATTGCTTATAGTATCTGAGATATGGACTTGACCATCAAAACTTAACCTTCTTCACTGATCCATGAAATGAGGTCGAGGTCAAGTTAAAACTTTCTGATGGGCATGAGGACCTTGCAGGGTATGCACATACCAAATATAGTTATCCTTTTACTTATAATAAGAGAATATTTTACATTACAAAAAATCTTAACTTTTTTTCAAGTAATCACTGAACCATGAAAAATGAGGTCAAGGACATGTGACCGACGGAAAGTTCGTAACATGAGGCATCTATATACAAAGTATGAAGCTTCCAGGTCTTCTACCTTCTTAAATATAAAGCTTTTAAGAAGTTAGCTAACGCCACCGGCGCCGCCGGATCACTATCCTTATGTCGAGCTTTCTGCAACAACAGTTGCAGGCACGACAAAAACTAAGGATTTTCTTATCCTAGGAAAAGATAACCTAAGCCGTATTTGGAACAACTTTTTGGAATTTTTGGTCCTCAATGCTCTTCAACTTTTTACTTTTTTGGCTTTAAAACTATTTTGATCTGAGCGTCACTAGTGAATCTTATGTAGTCGAAACGCGCGTCTGGCGTATTAGTTTATAATCCTGGTACCTTTGATAACTATTATATCGTTTTTGCTATTGCATAGCCATTTTGTTCTTGACTTTATGTTTGAATATCTCTTTGGTATCTTTTGACTCTCTTCTGCATATTGTATAAGCATTTTTATTCTTGAAAACTCGTGTATGCTTTGGCATTGTCATGTACTTCACGTTCCCTTGTACTCATTAACTATAAATAAAATGTCTATATCTATTTCGATGTACATATACTATAATCATCAAACCCTGACTGTGGAATACTAAAGATTTTCATGTACTATGTTGAACCTTATACGTGTAAAGTGTTAAAATTTATGTTTTGGAAAGACATGTTGTGTTAGTGATAACAATTGATACATGGTTTGTTTTGTTTAGAAAATATGCTATGTATTTTTAGGAAGAATTTTGTAATAATGATAGTACCTAGCTCAACCTGGTCATCATTTACTATTTCTAGTGGCTCATTTACTTTATCCGCCTCTTTGAACCTCACTTCAGTCAAATGAATGATCGCTCCTAACATGCAATGTAAATTGTTCATGTCCTGAAAATATACATGTATCATAGAGAGGGGAAAGCAAACGGGAAATGTGTCAAAGGGACAACAACCGGACCAAAGTGCAGAAAACATCACAAAGCCACGAATGAGTCTATAACGTATTGTAAAACATGAACGCACCAGAGCCTGAAACAATAATGCGATGTATTTCAACAAAATGGACGCCACACTTTACTCCGCTACAAACATGCATGCAACAGATAAGTATTATAAAAGCAAAAGAAATGTGGCATCAATCCATGGCATCTGTTCTTGCACAATACTAACAAAAACACCCACACATGAAAATTTGCTGAACTTCATCTAAAAAGCACAGTGCGGCCTTTATATTTTCAAATTCTTCCATAATGTTTTCTAATCCTGAGCAAATATCACTTACAACGTAAATAAGTACCTGATGTTAAATGGTAATTAATTTTTCAAACGTTACAAATCTGATTGTAGATAAAAGATACGTAGTGGTTGCTCTATTGTAGAACTTTTGTTGCTTTGTGCTTTGTTTATATGTTTTTTTATGCTTCTTCGATACATATATGACATGGCTCTGTACTTGTACATCCCGTCATTGTGTTATTGTACAATGGCAAGTTTATGCCATTCTGTGCTTCTTTGATTCATATTTGTTTATTTTTTTAGTGATTAAGATTATAAAACAATGTTGACTGCTGTCTAATTGAAAATGTTTACTATTATTTAGAGATTTTGACTATCTTTTACTTTTAATAGTTTTTTGTGTGGCAAGGGCTCTTATATATATAGTATGTAGTGTGTTGGCGAGACAGAACAGCAATTCGACAAACGCATGAATGATCATGGACAGCACGCCAAAGCTGACCTCTAAAACCCTACCATCACTATCAAAGACCACAACAAGGGTTGGTCAAGGGCCGACAGACTTGCTCGGGAAAGGTTTTGGGTAAGAAATTTAAGGTAAGTTTCCATAGAGGGCATAAATGAAAAAAACATAAAATGAGTCACAATTTTTCCCTACCATCACTCATTTTCCTACATTTCCTACACTTAATTTCTGTAACTAATCATGCTTCCGTACTGGATTCTTACACTTTTAAGGAATTTATTCATCCTCCAAAACATCAATAGTACCAGCGTGTTGATTTTTGATGATTTGTATAACGCTCAAGATTATTATTACAGTTTGACTTCTATATGTCAAGATCAAATTCATTTTACATCTTACTGATGAAGGATATTAGTAATCAAAAATATCTAACATTTGTTCATGATTTTATATTTTTTTTATGATGTTGTACACCTTTTGACTTGCTATATATTATATTTTGTAGTGTACTGTATCAGTATCTGATCCATCGCCCCGTTAGATTGATCGTTTGCTATTATTCAGTCATTATAGATATTAACTCACCAGTGCAAAATTAAACAAAGATGATAAATCTACTCTGTCATGAAATGCGGACGTTTAAATTGTGGTATTTATAAAAATGTCATTGAAGGAAAATCATATGAATTTAAATAGGGAGACATTATCACTATTAAGAACTCTTTTAAATGCGCATCGGGAAATTTAATTCATGTATTTAAATGTAATGGGTGCCAATAGATTATATTGGCCAAATAGGAAACACATTACAGAAGAGATTTATAGTTCAACGTCAAAACATCCGACAACCAGAAACTAATATGATAAACGTTAATGAACACCTGGATTTATGCGCTTCCAATTAATTACCAAAAAAACATCCACCGAGAGCTTTTTTTTTTGTAAAGCCTAGGTCAACTGGTCTAGCGCGCCGGATGCAGGGTAGGCGATTTGGTGTCACGATATAGCTGTAGCATGGGTTCGAATCCCGGTGAGGGAAGATAAAAAAAATTTGCGAAAGCAAATTTACAGATCTAACATTGTTGGGTTGATGTTTAGACGAGTTGTATATAAAGAATATACATAGCCATGTATCACCATCACTGCTGGTGATCCGATGGATAAATCTGTCGTAGAGTTGTCACTGGTTCAGACGGACTTATAAATACAATTATTTTTGTGACTGTATCTTACATTAATATGTAGGATCCTTTACTATATATATGTCAGCTGATCTGTAACTATTCCATCTGCATGCCTTATATATAATGTATTGTATTGCGAAGCTAGATTAAAACTGACGAGAAAAGGTAACATCCGGGCACAGAAAGCTTTATTTCTGTGAAGACCAGGTGGTCGAGTAGTATAGCGCGCCGGATGCAATGCAGGCGATTTGGTGTTACGATATCTCAGTTTCATGATTTCGAATCCCGACGAGGGAAGAACAAAAATTTATGCGAAAGCAAATTTACAGATCACACATTGTTGGGTTGATGTTAAGACGAATTGTATATACAGAATGTACACATCCATGTATCACCATGACTGCTGGTGATCCGATGGATAAATCTGTCGCAGAGTTGTCACTGGTTCAGACGTACTTATAAATATAATTATGTTTTTGACTGTATCTTACATTAATATGTAAGTTCCTTTACTATAGATATTTCAGCTGATCTGTAAATATATTAACTGCATGTCTTATATATCATGTACTGTATTACGAAGCTAGATTAAAACTGACGAGGAAAGGTAACACCCGGCCACCGAAAGTTTTTTTTTTCTTGTGAAGCCCAGGTGGTCGCATGGTCTAGCGCGCCGGAAGCAGTGCAGGCGATTTGGTGTCACGATATCTCAGAAGCACGAGTTCGAATCCCGGCGAGGGAAGAACAAAACATTTGCGAAAGTAAATTTACAGATTTAATATTGTTGGATTGATGTTAAGACGAATTGTATATAGAGAATGTACAGCCATGTATCACCATCACTGCTGGTGATCCGATGGATAAATCAGTTGAAGAGTTGTAATTGCTGGTTCACACGTAATAATAAATACAATTATTTCTGTGACTTTATCTTACACTAATTTGTCGGATCCTTTACTATAGATATTTCAGCTGATCTGTAACTGTTCCATCTACATGCCTTATATATCATTTACGGTATTACGACGCTAGTTTAAAACTGACAAGGTAAGGTAACACCCGGCCACCGAAAGCTATTTTTGTGAAGCCCAGGTGGCCGAGTGGTCTAGCGCATCGGATGCAGTGCAGGCGATTTGGTGTCACGACATATCTGTAGCATGGGTTCGAATCCCGACGAGGGAAGATCAAAAAGTTTGTGAAAACACATGTACAGATCTAATATTGAAGGGTTGATGTTTAGACGAGTTGTATATAAAGAATGTTCATAGCCATGTATCACCATCACTGCTGGTGATCCGATGGATAAATCTGTCGTAGAGTTGTCACTGGTTCAGACGGACTTATAAATATAATTATTTCTGTGACCGTATCTTACATTAATTTGAAGGATCCTTTACTATAGATATTTCAGCTGATCTGTAACTACTCCATCTGCATGCCTTATATATCATGTACTGTATTATGACGCTAGATTAAAACTGACGATGATAGGTTACACCCGGCCACCGGATGTGCGATATGAACTAGCAAAATCTAAAGCTTTAACGGTAACGACAGCTATTATGGTACAAGAACGATTACGTCAATAAAAATACCAAATAAACAGTACTAAACGATCTATGTTTAACAAATTTTAAGAATGATGCAAGCTTCTTAATTGATGTTTGGTTTGACTTTTTTATTGTATAAATTTCAAGATTGTTATAGTTTAATCTAAGAAGACTAAACAATAATTCATTTAACATCGGAATCTTACTGAGGAAGGATATCTGTTATCCGAAATATTCATTATTAATTACATTAATAGTTACTTTTTTTTGTTAATGGTGTTGTTGTGTACACTTTTTTGGGTGTTTATATAATTTTTTATTGTGTGCATGTATCGTAACTCGTAACGATCCAACGCCCTCGTGGGGAAACTCGTTGACTATTATTTAGACGTTTTATATATATATTTATATATGTGTATAAAAATCTTCAAAAACAAGTCTAAATTGAAAACAACGCTTAAACCTATGCGTGCGTTGGATAAAAACCGCAATTTTTATACGCGTGCAAGCAAACATATTTCTTGGTATAGGGTTTAAATACAACACAAACAACATTTTCCAAAAACCGCAAAGTGAACAAGTATATTTTAACAAAACGCATTTGACTAGCAGGTCAAACGAAAGATATTTTAAAACCCTGCTTACTACCATTTCGATTGTCAAATAAATGGATCGCCAAATGTAACAAAATGAATTATTTAAATTTGAATTATTTTTAATTTACCACACAGAAAACTATTAAATTGCGGACAAGAAGTATACCAATAACATGAGGTGGATCACTTTGTTCACCATATCTGGATTTTGACAATTAATGTCTCTTCAGTGATGTTTGGAATCGAAACCGTATTTAGAAAGGCATATTAATTACCTCAATTAAGGATTGACTCTTGAATTTTAAAGAGTCAAAATAGGATGAACAGATTATATAAACTCGAAGGCAAATATAAATTTTCATATAAAGACATTCTTGTGAAATATTTTGAAAAGGAAATATTTGAAATCCTAAGCATTTTGAAGTTATGATATAAATTATGGGCTGAAGGTTGCACTTTGTAAATACAGCTATTTCTCAAACCACGCCTCTTTTGGGGAGATATATGATATTCAGAAATAACTAGATTTGTTTACGGGCTGCTTCCCGGAAATTATCTTTATGTTTCATCTCATAGAGCCATGTTATAGGACAGTTACCATTATACAAAATTAGTGTTACAGTGAATTTTGAATTAGGCACAAAGTGGAGGTAGGGCAGTACATACTTTTAATATTAGTTTAAACTCTAACAAGTTCAGGGCATATAACTGTTGAAAATATATTTTGATCTTTGGAAAAAAATAGTACTGCGTATCAGCTTTCCATTCTAGAATATAATTGTTAACAAAACTTTAAAGTTAAAGTGGCAGAATTTAAGCTGCAAACGGAAAATGTATTGTCTATATTTACAGAGATGCAACCTTAACGAATAGTTTTCGTCGCAATCACTTGGTCAAATATAATAAGGTATATTACCTAAAAATAAGGACCACAATAGATCCTACAAAACAAAATGACAAAAGTTAACGATAAATGAAAATTGTTATTTAAAATAAAGAAAATCCTCAATACAAACATCCTCATTAAAACCTATCCCTTTCAAGGCATCCATCTGTTGTGTGTATATTTCTCTGTATTTCTGTTTTTCTTCCAACACATTAGAACATCCCCACTTTATGATCCTGAAAAAATATAATTTTCTTTATTTTTATCATTTACTCTTTTTTATATAAAATTTAAACCGCAACTGCAACCAAAAACAAGGAATTATTTCAGTTCCATTCTTGTTATCCATTGTCCGTCATTCGCCTTCCGATAACAAAAGTTGTTATTATATATGCAGATTTTAATTACTCTTACATAGCACAGCCGCCTCAAATACAAATCGACCTTATGCAAAAGAATTGCTTTACATCTGTAAACTTGTTTTGGAATACGAATTTTCTATGCAAAGTAATTTTTTGAAAATTGATTTGATATATGAACCCTACAAAACAGACCAAAATTCATCATGCAATTCGTATTTGCCAAATCAATCAAAGTAGTATTAGTTTAATGAGAATGGAAATGGGGAATATGTCGAAGAGACAACAACCTTACAAAAGAGCAGAAACCAGCCAAAGTCCGTCAATTGGTCTTCAACACATGCATACAGTGAGACAATCTCACAAAAAGTGAATTTATTCACTGAAAATGGACGACACAAGACTCCAAAAACATAAGAATATACTAAAAAGTAAAATTATACAAGACTGACAAAGACTCCTGACTTTGGACAAGCGCAAAAAATGTGGCAGGATTGAACATATTTTGCGAAATCTCAACCCTTCCCTGTACCTCTAATCAAAGTAGAATAAACAAGCACACAGCAATACGTACAGTAAGACTAAGTTTAAAAGAAGTACATTGTCAGAATATGTAACAAAAGTAACTACGAAAAATGAAAATTATATTTAAACTAACAAGGCACAGCCAGCAGTTACTGACATGTCAGCATCAGTCCTCAATTGAACTGATTGAAAGAGTATGTTTTCATTACTTACAAATCTAGTTGTTTCGGTTTTTTTCTATTGTATTATTTTACTTGATCTATAATTATACTGACCTATAATCTTTGCTTTCCAACAAATTAAGGTCACGCAGTTGTTTTTTACTGGCTCCAGCAAACAGGGAGTAGAAAATGTGAAAATTGCCTTCATCTTTATTGCAAGTAACAACTCTCGACTTTTCTAACATGTAGTCACGAATTGCAGCTGAAAAGATGTGTTATAAAGTTTACAATATTATCTAAAGCAACGTTAACTGAAAAGATTGTTATATAAAATTTCGTTAAATGGTATTGCTGCATAAAATCAAGATATGATATAAACTTTAATCAAGATTCTATGGATGGCTTTGTTACTTGCTGCATATAATACATTGTTTGTATCAGTGTTTTTACACTGTCAATATGCTCGCGTTTCTGATAATCTTAGAGTGTAATGCGCATATGTCAAGTAACTTACAAGTGATAACTTTAACACTTATTGAACACTTTTATTTATTTTCATCAACTAATAACCTACTTGCTTGCTTATTCCTGGTGCTCGTTGAAAACTTTTTTTTTTTACATCCTTCCTTTTTAACAGATTTTAATTGAACGTTCCTTTAATTTGATCCATTCTATGTACATATAGTTTTGATTTTTTTTTAAATGAAGTAGTAGAATATTTTAATTATCTATTATTATCGCTATTTTGTGCATTTTTCCTTTGATCTTTTTTGTGATAATTTTTCATATCATGCTACTCGCTTGAGATATAATAAAAAATAGCAATAAACAGATTATCATTAGTCATCTCAACTCGATTGCATTTCTCACTTTCGCCGTCCCGGCTCAAGCGAGAAAAGCAATCTCGCTGAGATGATCAACGATAATCTATAAATATCAGTTAAGAATTGAATTTGCTAAATCAGTCTTCAAAATTATTGGTTGTAAATTAATCTATAGATATATATATTCCCATTCGTTCCGTTTGTTGGTGAAGTCTAACGTTTGGTCTCATCGCATTTTTGTATTAACCTTGGAGTTCGGTATTTTTGTTGTTAATTGTTTCATTTTGCAATCGCCAATGGCAGTCAGCAGGGTTTAAGAACATCAGTTGTTCGACCTGTTAGTCAAATGCGTTTTGTTTAAATATACTTTTCACTTTTTTGGTCTTTTGGAAAATGTTGTTTGTGCTGTATTTAGACCCTTCTACAACGAAATTTTTTTTACATGCACACGTATAAAAATTGCGGTTTTTATCCAACGCAATCATGGGTTTGAACGTAGTTTCAATTTAGACTCGTTTATATATTTTCGTTTGGGCTTGTATCATATTTTCCCTCCGGTTTATATGATCCGTTCATCCTATATTGACTCTTAAAATTCAAGAGTCTATCTGAAATTGAGGGTAAATTATATGGCCTTCCAAATACCGTTTCGATCCTAACATCACTGAAGAGACATATATTGTCGAAATCTAGATCTGGTGTACAAAAAAAATATTGACACCTTGTGTTTGAGCATTACATCTTGGCCACAAGTTTATCGTATTCTGTTTAGTATTAAATGTATGTTGACACCTTGTGTTTGTGGCATAACATCTAGGCCACAAGTTTATCGTTTTCTGTTTAGTATTAAATTTATATTAAGATCCATTTTATTACATCTCGTGATCAATTTTATTTGGCAATCGCCAATGGCAGTCAGCAGGGTTTAAGAACATCAGTTGTTCGACCTGTTAGTCAAATGCGTTTTGTTTAAATATACTTTTTCACTTTTTACGTCTTTTGGAAAATGTTGTTTGTGCTGTATTTAGACCCTTCTACAACGAAATTTGTTTTACATGCACACGTATAAAAATTGCGGTTTTTATCCAACGCAATCATAGGTTTGAACGTAGTTTTCAATTTAGACTCGTTTATATTTTTTCGTTTGGGCTTGTATCATATTTTCCCTCCGGTTTATATGATCCGTTCATCCTATATTGACTCTTAAAATTCAAGAGTCTATCTGAAATTGAGGGTAAATTATATGGCCTTCCAAATACCGTTTCGATCCTCAACATCACTGAAGAGACATATATTGTCGAAATCTTGATCTGGTGTACAAAAAAATATTGACACCTTGTGTTTGTGGCATATCATCTTGGCCACAAGTTTATCGTTTTCTGTTTAGTATTAAATTTATATTAAGATCCATTTTATTACATCTCGTGATCAATTTTATTTGGCAATCGCCAATGGCAGTCATAAGGGTTTAAGAACATCAGTTGTTCGACCTGTTAGTCAAATGCGTTTTGTTTAATATACTTTTTAATTTTTTCGTCTTTTTTGAAAATGTTGTTTGTGCTGTATTGAGACCCTTCTACAACGAAATTTGTTTTACATGCATACGTATAAAAATTGCGGTTTTTATCCAACGCAATCATAGGTTTGAGCGTAGTTTTCAATTCAGACTCATTTATATTTTTTCGTTTGGGCTTGTATCATATTTTCCATCCGGTTTATATGATCTGTTCATCCTATTTTGACTCTTAAAATTCAAGAGTCTATCTGAAATGGAGGGTAAATTATATGGCCTTCCAAATACCGTTTCGATCCCTAACATCACTGAAGAGACATACAGCCCGTAACAGAATAGTGATCGAATTCGCGTTTCTTTACCGTCAGAATAAGTTACGTTATCGACAAACTTATTTCAGAAGTGACATAATTTAATTTTCTTCATCGACAAAATATTTCATGTCCAACGTGTAAGTTTTCATTGTTTAAGTCGAAGTTTTTTTAACGCAGTAAAACATTTTTTATAATCAACCTCTGTCATTGGCATTTTCACTTTAACGGTAACGGATCAAATACGGGATCTCGAAATTCTATCATTTGTTACGAGGAAATCATTATTCAATCGAACATATGTCTTTGTTCATGACACATATTATGAAATACAAAGGAGTTGAAATGATCAAATACTTTCGAACTGACGGAAACATAAATACATAATCTAGAACATGTAGAATGTGTGTTCTGTCATAAACAATGGCTTCGTCGTGCGAATCGACGAGATCATGTTACATGTAACTGATCTTAGCTGTAGAAACAGTTGATGCGACCTCGATAAAATCTTTATCAATTTAATATAAGCGATAAATATTCATGACTACAATGATAATGAATTTATTGGAGTCACAGCCACTGTTTCTACTGTAAACATGAACTCGCCTGTCAGTGCAATGGAGACACTTTTAAAGATTGAGATTGTTGGTTTATTCTTTACACCTTCGAGGTATTAAAATTATTTCAGTGTTTATTTAAAGTTAAATTTATTTTCAAATCTCTTCTGTTTAAAATTGTCGAAACTTCCGTTTAAGATTTCTGTGGTAAACTATCTATTCTATAGTTAGGACCATTTTATAATAAATACCCTTTTGTACAAGAATACTTTCTTATAGAAGTATAGATCTGCTGGTTATAGATTTTTTTATATAACTTTCATTATTGTGACGACGCGCTATGAAATTCAGATTAATTTATAAAATGAAGTTGTATATAAATTTTTGGTCATAAACACAAATCTTTTAAACAGTTCGACGAGTGCGTCAATGTTACAATAGTCTGTTTACTGAAAGTTACTAAGCTTGGCCCGATTCATCTGTCATTTGTGGAAACTAATTCACCACTTTCTGAGACATTCATTTTTATTTCACCATCAGACATGGAGCTACATTTGTAACTAAAGGCAAACTCTCAAATTAAAGAAATTTGACATGATATACTGAAACTTTCTTATAATCAATCGACTGCTTTTCTTAGATATGTGATTTTTCATGGTCAAACTTTTTCATTGTTAATGGACATTTTGAGATTTTTTATTGTAAAAAAATGGTGTTTTTTTAAGAAATCAACATTCAAAATTTAGAACTTGATGAACATGTACAGGAAGCTGAATTATTGCACATCTATGTACTACTTAAAATTGTACTTCGATCTGTTGCGTCCTTACAATAAAATGTTCTGACCGTCCTAAGATTTAATGTACGGAAATGTTTCGGTAAATTAAATTCAAATCCGAGTTGAATGTTTATGCCAAACAAAAAGAGAAACCAGAATCTCTTGATGACCAAACGTATGTACATGTTGGGGCGATTTAGAGCTTTTCAGAAGGAGTGAGATTCCACCCTTGTTGAAAGCCTTGTGGAGACCTCTAGATTTTTAAATTCCCTGGTTTTTCTCATGGATGGAGTGTGGTCTCTCTGTAAATTACCCCATATCTTTTCATTTTCCTATTTACCGAAGGTTCCATGTGAAAATTTCCATTGGATCATATCTGTTAAACTAAATGTACAAAACAGGCAAGAGAAAAGGCGAAATTTCTTTTTCAAACCCGAACTAGAAATCCATTTTTTTCTAATAGAGCACCTTACATTATCGTCAATGAGTTCAGGCATGTGAAAAATTATATAATCATACACAAGAAAGAAACCCTGAACACGATTTCAGCAATAATTTTTACCTATTTAATATTAAGTAAATATTATCATGTACATGTACATAAAGTACAGATATAACATAGAAACTGCCTGGTATCCGACGTAAGAGTACACTTTTTACTGCACGCGTAGTCGGGTGCGTTCACTACGAGGACACTTGTACTCAACTACGCGTGAAGTATGAGTACAGACTCGTCCCATACAGGACATTTTCTATGTTATCCTAGTATATTATCCGACAGTTAAGAATAGAATCTGGTCAAATTTTGAAGTTGAACATGTGGGAATTTTTGATTTTTGCCACGGACCATTTAATTTTCATGGAGGAAGGGGCCTGGTAGTTTTTAGAAAACAATATTCTGACCCTGATTTTGACTTAAAAAATCTGCTGCCTCAATATTTTGTCATATGAAGAAAAAAAATTGTCAACAAAATTTCCTGTATAAACTGTAATAGAAAACAGAGAAAATGTGTCTATGAGACACAGATGCCCCCGCCAAACAGGAAGTAGACGATTGACACACCTGAAAAGGGGAGACACGGTACAATTCACCTTGATAAAGCTTCGCCCCAAATATCAAACCAATCCGACATACACAAGCCGATATATATTTGACAAAAAATTTATAGACCGGACGTACAGACGTACAGACAAGGGTAAATCTTAATGCCCCGTCGCCTAAAGGCGACTAACTATAACCCCCCCCTTTTTCCCCTCCTAAAAATCAAATGTTTCGTGCCTTAGCAGATGTGTGTTAGCACTAAGTTGTTCAATTAACGCGGTTAAGCAGAAATGTATGTGTATTTCGACAAAAATTGGTAAATTAACACCAGAGATTCCTTCGTTCGATCGAAGAGTTTTCTTGCTTCAAGCTGAATAATTCACACCGTTCTACATGAAAAAAAAAGTTTAAAAACCAAAGTTCCGGCGGGCTTTTTCACGTCCTAAATTTCGAGACCTGACAATCTGGGACATTAGAATTCCACTTTACCAACAAAAAGATAATCCCAGCTTTATTTCTTGATAAAGGGTCTCTGGTAATAATGATACGAAGTCGGAATTAACTCAGGTTTTAAGAAAAACAAACGTGTACATTCTGGATTTCAAAAGTAAGAATTTTTGACAACATATTTGGCCTTGGATAGTGCCTATGTTCAGAAAAGAAGGTCAGATGTTAAACTAAGCTGCCTAATGGCAATCGTCTTGGTTGAGGATCGAAGTCGCCGGATTCACCGTTTGAAGGAGACTAATCAAGGGTAATTTCAGCAGATATGTCGAGATTTGGTAAGTAGCTTAAACTAGAGGCTCTAAAGAGCCTGTGTCGCTCACCTTGGTGTATGTGAATATTAAACAAAGGACACATGACAAAATTGTGTTTTGGTGATGGTGATGTGTTTGTAGATCTTACTTTACTAAACATTCTTGCTGCTTACAATTATCTCTATCTTTAATGAACTTGGCTCAGTTGTTTCAGTGAAAATGCTAGTGAAAATTTACAAATTTTATGAAAATTGTTAAAAATTGACTATAAAGGGCAATAACTCCTTAGGGGGTCAATTGACCATTTTGGTCACGTTAACTTATTTTTAGGTCTTACTTTCCTGTACATTATTGCTGTTTACAGTTTATCTCTAACTATAACAAGAGGCTCTCAAGAGCCTGAATCACTCACCTGGTAAACAATGCCTTATTGAACATATTGAACCATGCCAGGCAAACATGTACAGCTAACAATTCTTCAATATTACAAATATATATGACTTACTGTTTATAAATAAAGAAAATGAGACCAAAACACAAACACTTAAAACTTAGCAATGGACTGTGAAAATGAGGTCAAGTTCAAATAAAACCTGCGTAACCGACATATAGATCATAAAATATTTTCATACACCAAATATAGTTGACCTAATGCATAAAGTATTAAAAAAATAGACCAAAACTAAAAAAGTTAACTTTGACCACTGAATTATGAAAATGAGGTCAAGGTTAGATGACACCTGTCAGCTAGACATGTACACCTTACAATCATTCTATACACCAATTTTAGTAGACCTATTGCATATAGTATAAGAAAAACAGACCAAAACACAAAAACTTAACTATAACCACTGAACCATGAAAATGAGGTCAAGGTGAGATGACACCTGCCAGTTGGACATGTACACTTTACAGTTCTTCTATACACCAAATCTACTAGACTTATTGCTTATAGTATCTGAGATATGGACTTGACCACGAAAATTTAACGTTGTTCACTGATCCATGAAATGAGGTCGAGGTCAAGTGAAAACTGTCCGACAGGCATGAGGACCTTGCAAGGAACGCACGTACCAAATATAGTTATTCAATTCTGCCGCCGGATCACTATCCCTATATCAAGCTAACTGCAACAAAAGTTGCAGGCTCGACAAAAATGATCAAGACAATTATTTTATACACCCTACTCATCATTCAGTTGAAGTTTGGTTGAATTTGGTTGAGTAGTTTTAGAGGAGAAGATTTTTTAAAGTTAGCAAATATGATGAACAAATTGTGAAAAAATTGTCATTAAAGGACAATAACCCCTTAAGGGGTCAATTGACAATTTTGGTCATATTTAACCTATTTGTAGATCTTACTTTGCTGATCATTTTTGCTGTTTACAGTTTATCTTTATCTATAATGATATTCAAGATAATGACCAAAAACTGCAAAATTTCCTTAAAATTACCAATTAAGTGGCAGCAACCCAACAATGGTTTGTTTGATTCGTCTGAAAATTTCAGGGCTGATAGATCTTGACCTAATGAACATTTTTACCCCCATGTCAGATTTGCTCTAAATGCTTTCGTTTTTGAGATAAAAGCCAAAAACTGCATTTGACCCCTATGTTCTATTTAAAGTAAGGGCGGCCATGTTTTTTGACCAAAAATCGAAGCACACACTTTGTGCAGGATAATCTAAGGAACTATCATGCTAAGTTTCATCCAAATCCATTCAGTAGTTTCAGAGGAGAAGATTTTTTAAAGTTAGCAAATATTATGAACAAATTGTGAAAAATTGTCATTAAAGGACATTTACCCCTTAAGGGGTCAATTGACAATTTTGGTCATATTAACCTATTTGTAGATCTAACTTTGCTGATCATTTTTGCTGTTTACAGTTTATCTTCATCTATAATAATATTCAAGATAATGACCAAAAACTGCAAAATTTCCTTAAAATTACCAATTAAGTGGCAGCAACCCAACAATGGTTTGTTTGATTCATCTGAAAATTTCTGGGCTGATAGATCTTGACCTAATGAACATTTTTACCCCATGTCAGATTTGCTCTAAATGCTTCCGTTTTTGAGATATAAGCCAAAAACTGCATTTGACCCCTATGTTCTATTTTAAGTACCGGCGGCCATGTTTTTTGACGGATCAAAAATCGAAGCACACACTTTGTGCAGGATAATCTAAGGAACAATCATTTTAAGTTTCATTCAAATCCATTCAGTAGTTTCAGAGGAGAAGATGTTTGAAAAATTGTTAACGACGACAGACGACGACGACGACGACGACGACGACGACGACGACGGACGCCAAGTGATGAGAAAAGCTCACATGGCCTTTTAGGCCAGGTGAGCTAAAAATGTCTTTTGCAAAATTTTATTTCAGCGTGGCGACCAAACATTTTCAAGAACTCACTGGAAACGATCAAGATTCTATCAAAATTTGGTTCCTATTTAATTAGTTGTTTCATTTACACAAGCACGGTGGGCCGTGGAAGTATAAATGCAAAATGTTCACACTTCTTTGTCACCTATAGAGTACATTTTTCTTTAGAAATACAGCGTCTAAAATGAATTAATAGTTCTCGATATACAATGCCATGAATTATTCCAAACAATTAACAAGTATTCATATTTTCAAAATTTCTGTGCATGAAAATACCAAACTGTATACTATTATTGAGAGGACTGCACTTGCTTAATGAAATACATGTTTTTGTTTGTAGCCAAAACTTCCTAGATCAAAGACATGGGAGTGCGATCCCTTGACACCTGTTTTTAAGCAATGAAAATGTTTCGTTCTAACGATAAATCTTTGATTATACGAATGTAAAGTTTGGTCTCCCCCACATGTACAGCTTCCCTTAGCCAATCCCAATTTTCGTTCTCGTTCCTATTCTTGTCAATGAAAATCTTATTTTAGTTTGCAATGCTAAATATAAGTAATACAAGTACAAGACCTAAATTTAGTATGCAAGACTCGCGTTTCTTTTATTTAAGACTCGTCAGTGACGCTCGAATCAAGATAATTGAAAAGGTTTTCCTACTGGGTAAAGTTTTTAAGGTGTATTTGGTGTATTTACTTTTGTGATATACAATTGCGTGCAGTCTAACCATTCATGTATAAATGGATATTCAGTTAGAAATGACAAATATTTGTTAAACCAGATTTCTTTACCAAAAAGCAGATTGGGTGAATTTCTGTGTGATTTTTATAGTTCGTCTGTTACTGCTTTTGTTTTCATTGATTTTTCCTTTGACCACTTGTTGGGGAAGGGTTGGCATACCACTAAACTAGTTCAACTCCACCACATGCATCATGTGCCTGTCCCAAGTCAGGAATTGAGGTCATAGGTTGGTCTTCGTTGTTTTGTGTTGAATATTTTGTTACATGTACAGTATAGTAATATTCAGGTACGAGCAGGTAAATTTTACGCATACACGTTTATTTATTTGAGACGATTTAGAGCTTTTCACAAGGATTGGGATTCCAACCTTTTTTAAGGTCTTGTGCAGACCTCAAGATTTGATTTTTTTTTATTTTTCTCGTGGACAGAGTGTGATTTCTGACATTTACCCCATATCTTTTCTTTTTCATGTTCAAGAAGAAATAAACAGCCATTTAACAATTATATATTCTTCCTTAACAAAAGTAATCAATTTTCAAAAAAAAAATCACATATTAATTTTCAAATTATTCTTTAGAAAAATAACTAAAAAAATTCAAAATTGTTAAACAATCACCACTGCCTTTCACGTTAACATACATGTCACTCCCAGTGAAATAATACACATTAAAAGAATAAAAAAATCAAATAAAAAAACCTTCGACGATTATTTTCCCACGGCAAGTTAGGTAATTCAAAGATGATAATAATCCTTTTCTTCAGGCCCAAAAGTGTACTGATTTCCACAACTTGTTTCCTCTTTGTATTTGAATTGGGCACTGTCGAATTTGAAAACCCTGAGTCTGGTAGCCATACATGTATGCAAAGTTTGTGTCATTTGGGGTATGTGGTGGATTATAAAAACCAGTAGGAGGTTATAATTTCCAGGTGTTCTACCATTACTTGGATCAGGATTTTCCGGATTGGGAAAAGTGTGAGATGTAGGCGCCTGTGGTGTATTAACTGAATTGTAGCAATCGTCACCAAACTTCGGAAACTTCACATTAAACGCTGGATTTTCCTAAAGTCTTTTCTTAACTGGGTCATTTTGTCGAACGTCTTTTTTTCCTAGTCTCTTGAACTTATTGAAGTATTTTTCGATGATTTGGGGGAAATTTTTTCGCTCCCTTTCCAGATCCAACGGAATTTTCCCTTTGTGATGTTGCTCAAGAAAGTAGCTGTGACAATTCATCTTTTGAGACTTCAAGAGTCTTCCGTTTTCTCTATTACTTATAAAAGTGTAATTATCTAGGTTGGAATTGACCAAATGTGGTGTGATGACACTTATGAAAGATGACGACACTTGCTTCTCTGGCAGCTGTTTAGCCTTTAAATCGGTCTGAAATTTGCTGGCATCCTTTTCTATCTGTCTTTTACTTTCGGCAGCGTCGTTTACTTGTTTCTTCTCTTGTGGATGCTTATCTATGTCTTTGCACTGCATTGCCGATACACACTGCCCCGAGGGCAATTTCTTTTAGTATGTCCACTACGCATGTGACACAATCCTCATTGCTGTCGGCTCCTGTCCCCATTAATAAGAGGGTTACTAAATTTTGCAGTAAGTGATTCCAGAAATTCCGTGGCACTCTCTAATTCAACTTGTTTAACACAAGTTTCGTCTTCTAAAGTAGCCATTTCTTCCTGAAGTGGGGTTTTGTAAACGAAAGTGTTTTCGTCTTCAAATTTGGTATCCACGGCATATTGGCCAAGGCCACGTATGCTGTTATCATTCACTGGCGCGAATAATCCCTTCTTTGTCTTCACCGTCTCTCGGTCTTTGAAAATGTCACAGTCTAGTCCGAGGTGAGAGTTTGGAGTTCTCTGCTTCGCTGCCATATTTAGTAGATTTCTCTTGTGTGCCTCGGGAACAGTTGACGCAAATTCATTAATATCCTTTTCTTGAAAAACTTCACGTAGTATGAAGTTGTGAATCCAAGCCTCCTTAAATCTGGAACAAACTGAAGGAGATCAGTATTTACGGAAGACAAAAAATCCTCAATGGGCAAGCGTTTTGGCATTCTCACGGTATCCATCGTGTCGTAACTTAAAGTGAACAGATGTTAGGTTAGCGGTCGTGTCCAGCCCCTTTGAAGTCAGCAGAACAGTCCATTATATAGACGTGGGGGTGTTTTTGAAATGAATTGAATTGAGAGAGAAAAAAAATCAAATATGGATATCTTTTGGCGATGCAAGATACAATTAGATTTTCTGTTGACTGTTTAGAATTTTGATCAGACGCTCCCCGGACTGAAATCAATTTTCTTATACTCGGGGTATATATGTCCACATAAGTACAGGAGGTTTTTGGTAGCAGTATTGTAAAGGTCACATGAAAATAGTGGTAACCAATCCCATCCCCTCCAAAGAAAAAAAACTGTTACATAAAGTCTTTTTGTCAATTGGTGTCCAGAATAAGAAAAAAACATGGGATTTAAAGGGTATAGGAAGGTCCTTCTTGTAGGCCTCTGTTGACAATATTTTTGAGACTTCACCCATTTCTTTTTAATCCAGTTCAATGTAGGAGAAAATATACCCGGCCCTTGTGAGAAAGTCAAATGGTTGTCATCGTCCTACGGTTATGTTCAATTTTTAACCAGAGATTGACCATTTAACTGGAAAGGGTTAAGGGCTTGGTTTTTTTTTTGTCGAAAGAAAATATTTTTTCGAGAGTAGCTCGCGAAAATTTTTGTACTCTTTTTGCTGCGCGGCAAATAATTTTTTTCTTCAAAATATAACATTATAATCGTTAAATCCAGTGGATAATATTTATATTTAGACGACACACATCAAAACTTTACCCGATAACGCACATGCGAAAAACAACACTGTGCCTAATATTAATGGAAACACGGATCATACCGATAACGGAGTTTATTCCGGAAAAAATAAATACTATGAAAAAAGAGAAAAAGAAACAATATGTAATCAAGTTTTTGTATAGTAAGACTTACTATACAAGTCCTTGATGTAATGTATGCATATAATCACAATAATTTATCAAATATATTTTGTGAAATGTCTTATGTTATGAATACTAATATTATGAATAAATAATATCTTGCCAAATAGTGCTTCCCTTAACTATTAGGTAAGCTAACATGAGGGATACTAAGTTAAAGCTGTAAACTTAGTAAATTGTTACAGCAAATATGCAATAAAGATATTGTTACGTTAATATAAAAAAAAATATAACATTACTTGCTTCATATATTTTTTTAGGAAAATACCAAGTACCCCCCCCCCCCCCCCCTAAGGTTATTTGGAATTTCCCATAGGGTCCTATATATGAAACAAAGTTCGGACATGGCGGCCGTCCTTATTGGTGGGCGGATTCACTGGATACAAATTCAGAGAGGTACCCATCCTATAGTCAATCCACAAAAGTTTGGTTTCAATTAAGAAAATAAATCTAGACAATAAAAAATTTTAACGAATTTTCAAAAGGTACCTACATGTATGTTCGACCGTGGCGGCCGTCCATTTGGGTGTGCAAGGTCGTCGGATACAATTCTTATTAGCACCTACCAAATGATCATTACACCAAAGATTAGTTCTAATTTAGTAAAAATTTCCAGATAAAAAGATTTTTTTAATGAATAACCCACATGGTCCTATGTTAAACAAAGTTCGGACGTTGCGACTATATTGGTTGGCGGAAAGTTTTTATTTGCATTTGATGTTGAAGGACTTTTAAGAAAATCACAACAACAGCACAGGCGGCCTGGCCACTGTGGAGTCTTTAATAAATTTGGGAATTTCTGAGATTTTTAATTGTCTTATGTTAATTTTTTTATTATTTTATTTATCCGAGTACAAAATTATCAAATCACAGACATTAAAACTATTCGATGCGATTTCTTTAATAAATCTTCAAATGAGTAGATTCGGTAAGGCCACATTTTGGTCCCATATTTTTGTGGTATTTTCAAAGTGCCTCAAAATCGTCATATGAGAGTCAAATCAAGGAAAATATATTACTCAACAGAAAATAGTCTTTGCTGGTTAAGACATTGTTTCTTTGTTGCGTTTTAAAGTCTGCGAATTTATTAAACTCATGGAAAATATGTAAATTTGACAGCTCCATTTTAGCGTACTTAGCAAATTTTATTAACAAACTTATATTGATCTTTTATAAAGTAACATTAAAGAATTGAATCAGCACAGTTTCGGTTTTCTCTTAATCAGTTCAATTTGGGGTCGACTTCAGGTCTTATCGAATTATGTCCTTTCTTTGAACATGTTCATGTATTTTAATCATCAAATTTGTCGTCCAGATCGACATGTTTTGATTTTATCTTACCCAATTATTAAATAAGAATTACAAATATTGCTTTCAAAACATGCAAAACATACAAAAACACATTGATTCAGAATGTGCATCGCCAAAAAAAGTTGCGTTTAAAACAATGCCGTCGGACAAGGTCCTACAATTAAAATATTTGTAAAACTTTGCAAAAAATCCTGATGCTTTAAGGCAACTTCCATGCATGAGACGGTTGTTATTACTATTTTTTGGTTAAGCTTTGTCCGGTCGTTTTATGCCTTTTAATTTATTTTAACGTGCTTATAAGTATTGTTTTCTCCCCCTAAACGAAATAAATGGTTCATTCCGGACAACGATTTTTTTTCGCGCCTTACTGATTTGGTCATAAATTCTTTATTTGATTGTTTACTTTTGACATTTGAGCCTTGCCATGGAGAGACAAAACAAATACGGAAGGAGATTTAAACAAGGGTTTAAATTATCAGATGACTTTCGAACACTGACTATTGACAAATGTTTAGAATATGGTGGTAATTCGGATAACCAAACAATACCAAGGGGTACATTTTCAAAAGTGTCGGAGGAATTAAAGGTGACTGACTTTTTCGTGAGAAAAATGTGGAAACAGTTCTGTATAGCTAAAGAAGTGAAGTGTAAACCGCACAAAGGACTGCAACCGAAATTATCAAATCCTGATAGAGAATACATTCTTGCAAAGAAGATGGAAAAACCAACTATTAGTTTGTCGGAATTGAGAGAAAAACTTCTTCACCACTCTGTTGTGCCCAATAATAATGTTTCCTGAATGACAATCTACAGAGTAATAAAAAAAGATCTGAATATGACGTTCAAAAAGGTGTCTCGGCCTAAGGCAGAGAGATTTACTGCTGCAAATTTACAATACACACAAGCTTTCATCGATCATATACAAACTTTCTCAATTTTATTTAGATGCAAATAAGATTCTTTTTATGGATGAATCGGGTTATGTGGTCGCAGTTGCTCATCGAACTAGAGGTCATTCGGAAAGTTGGAACAAGATGTGTGGAGGTTGAAAGATACCATCCGAATCCTAATTTCACCTTTAATTTGATCGTCGGACTAAATGAGGGGGGATAGGACCTTTATCGGGACTCCGTGTTCGTCTGTTTTTAAGCTCGGGATTACGGGATTGACCCTTTCGGGATCCGGTAATTCTTTTTTCGGATTTCGGGATGCCGGGATTTACTCTATTTAATTTCGGGACCTCGGGATTTAGTGTTTTTAAGCCCGGGAGTTCGGGATCAGGACCCCTCCTATCCCCCCTCCTAAATGGGAGAATGTATCATAACTTTGTAGACGGAGCATCCGATACAAACACATACTTACAATTTATGGGAGAAGCATCGCATGCCAATACGGAAAATGGAATCTCCGTTATTTCTCCTGGGGATACGATAACCGTTGATAATTCACCTCTACACAGGAACCGGGCAGAGGTAACTCTTGCAAATTTCTTCGCGCCGATGGGTGTAACACTAATTTTTATGCCAGTTTATTCGCCTGATCTCAGCGCTGCAGAGCCAGTTTTCATGAAGTCGAAAAAAGTTTTGAAACAAGAACGATTTCAAACTATCATTAAGGAAAATCTGAAATTTGCGGTTTCTCTAAGTTTGGGGGAAGTAACCACATCAGACACGAGAGAGTTCGTCAATGGGACAGGAATTTTCAATGTTTGATTTATTGGTAATTGTCACAGTGACTAAAAAGAAAATAAAAGCGTTCATATATTCTTTATATCGTCTATAATCTCTATACTTTCGTTTCCATGAAAAGGCAAATATAGCTTACGTTTACATACAACAAGAACGAATTGCACTGTACATGCTGTAGTTTATACATTGTTTCTTTGAAAGTTGTTATAAAGAATTATTTGCATCACTGTATCCAGGTTCATTTAATTTTAGAAATCACCGATTATTGCCAGTGCGAATCGATTTTATGTTTACAACTACAGAAACAATGACTGCGACTCAGATAAATTCATAATGAATAGCATAAATACTCATTGATTGAATGACACTGATCATGACTTTATCGGGGTCACATCCATCGTTTCTACAATAAACATGACCTCATCGATTTGCTCAATGTAGATATTATATACTGCTTGCACTGTGAATATTTATGGGATTCAACACTGTAATAGTTTTTCTTTCGTCTGATACAGAATACCCCATATCTTTTTTTTTCATACCTATCTGTTTATTATGTCCCCGGGATTATGTCAATCATAAATTGTTGCAATACCGACATGCTTGTACTTAGTCACAGAAAAAAATGAATTAAATTTCCTTCAAATCGAAGTAAAAAATACAAATGTACCCTTTAACATTTGAAATGGTGAAGACAAAATTGCTCTATATCTTAAGTTATTGACGAATATTTGAAACTTAAACCTCTATAAGATGTGATGTACGGCATTTCATTTTATCATTGGTAATGATTCATATCTGACAGAGAAGAAATGTTCATAATTCTCAGAAAGTTTTCATAGATATTGTTAGATACCACTAATCGTTTCAACAACCAAGACAACAGAGACAAACAGGGAGAAAAATATGAAAATGAAAAGATATGACTTAAGTGTTAGCATGTTCAGGGAGACGGCACTCAATTTACAAAAAAATAATTGATGTTTTAAGGAACTGTATAGGTCTCCACAGGTTTTCAACAAGGGTAGAATTCAAAACCTTGAATATGAAAGCCTCGAAATCCATGATACTTTTTCTGTGCGGTAGTTATATCTACAAAATCCAATCATGTACACGACATATAATACATGTATATTTATATATTGGGAATTTATTTTTGTTTCCAAACAGAATTATAAGGTTATGTATAAGTGCCTCCGTTCACTGCACAATTGTAAATTGTCTTCCTAAAGACCAGCAAAAATAAATGGCACAAGTTCACGTAGTCATAAAAAAAAGTCGTATAATTTACGTTATCAGAAATACGGAATATTATATGTGAATGGTTAGGAAATCCGTTTCCCCTACATGTTTTAAAAGTCGAAGAAAAAATGTTTCCCCTGATACAAACGTTTTAAGAACCAGCTTTGTGTAACTTATAGACAAATTCGACTGGATATAAGGAAGTTAATATGTTTAGTCTGATTTGAAATTATCTTTTAGAACTTTTTTTAGTAATTGAGAACCTATGTTGTTTATGGGTAATAGGTGAAATGTTGCATGATCCCTCAAAATGACAGCAAGCGCAGTTTTCCGGACGATTTTCATTTGTACACTGCTAAAAACTGTCAGGTCCTGGCCATGGTATATTTTGGAGAATTTTTTTTTTACTGATTTTTACTAAAAAAATATTCTCTGTGTGTGCCATTGCAAGAAATACTTTTGCTCGTTATTTTGTCATATTAAAAAAAAATCAACAAAATTTTCCTGTTTAAACTGTACTGAAAAAAAGTTTGGCATGTGAAACGGACGAAGACATATTCTAACAGAAGTACAAATACCAGTCCTCCCTTTTGTGTATATGTTCCAGACCGTATGAGTATTTGGACCGTACGCGTACGGTCTGACTAATATTAAGAAGTTGGTCAAGTTTATTTGATACAAATGTATATGGCAGATCAACATAACTTATATCTGAAAGTAATATAAAAAGTTCAATAGTAATTGAAATTAAAACTTTTCATATTATAACTATTTAAAAAATCACGCTTATTCAATCTGTTAATCTCCTGTATTTAGCATGTCAGTAATTTATTAATTGCAGCCCAGTATTCTCATTGAAATTGAAGTTATCGGAAGTAAACATAGAATGGGAGAACAATAGTTTTAAAATATTTAGGAACTTTACAAAAAAATGCATATGCAAAGGAACATGCATGAACAAAACATGTTAATGTAAAAAAAAATATGACGTTCTCTGTGGAAACCAGTGTCACCTTGTATATTGAGTAACAAAATAGAATTATCGGATAAACAAATATTTTAATTTCAATTGTTCGCTTATTCACTTTATCCATCTAACTGTAATTATAACAATTTGTATAACGAAAAATAAAGATTTTGATAAATGTTTGTTTGAATTTAACCCATATGATCCCAAAACATGTATGGTCAGTTGGACCGTACGCGTATACTCATACGGTCCGACCGTACGGTCTGGAACATATACATATGAGAAAACATTTCAAAGTTATTGATTGAATTCAAATCCATCACACATACGGTACACATCGTAGTCCGAAAAAATAAAGGACTTCATTCCTATCAAACACCTTTTTAATTGTTTACCAGTATATTTCTTTTAGTTTTGAGTAAAATTGTAAAGAAAATAATAAGATCAAGACGTCCTTCCATAAATCTTTTTTTTCTGTTCTGACTTTGAAGAAATGACTACTTTTCGCCCAATCGAAATGGTGCATGGACATATTTTGTTTCATATTATTAGAATTATTTTCAATATTATCGGTATTAAACTTGATTGTCGACACATGAAAAATTGTCAGCATTGTCAATCTGTTTAACGTTAAAGTACCAATAGTTCGGTCACTACTCAATTAAGTTTGTCGATAACGTAGCTAATTTTGACGGTAAAGAAACATCAATTCGATCACTTCTCTGTAACGGGCTGTATATTGTCGAAATCTAGATCTGGTGTACAAAAAAAATATTGACACCTTGTGTTTGTGACATTACATCTTTGCCACACGTTTATCGTTTTCTGTTTAGTATTAAATTTATGTTGACACCTTGTGTTTGTGGCATAACATCTTGGCCACAAGTTTATCGTTTTCTGTTTAGTATTAAATTTATTTATATTAAGATCCATTTTATTACATCTCGTGATCAATTTTATTTGGCAATCGCCAATGGCAGTCAGCAGGGTTTAAGAACGTCAGTTGTACGGTCGTTTAATTTTCTTAAATTTTGACAAAGTATTTACTTTGACCCTTTTACAAAAATATCAAAATATCAAAAAATTTGAACCAACCGTTTTATCAGAAAAATTGCACTGGTTATATAGCAGTTTGACAAACACTTATTTTGATCATTGAGAAGCTTAATATTCCCTTAAAAACACATCGTAATTAAAACGTTTAGCTGATTTTACAGAGTTATCTCCCTGTAGTGTTAGGTACCACCTTAAGATCCATTTTATTACATCTCGTGATCAATTTTATTTGGAAATCGCCAATGGCAGTCAGCAGAGTTTCAGAACATCAGTTGTTTGACCTGTTAGTCAAATGCGTTTTGTTTAAATAGACTTTTTCATTTATTTTTTTGGTCTTTTTTGAAAATGTTGTTTGTGCTGTATTTAGACCTTTCTACAATGAAATATGTTTTACATGCACACGTATAAAAATTGCTGTTTTTTTCTAACGCAATCATAGGTTTGAACGTAGTTTTCGATTTAGACTCGTTTATATTTTTCATTTGGGTTTGTATCATATTTTCCCTCCAGTTTATATGATCCGTTCATCCTATATTGACTCTTAAAATTCAAGAGTCTATCTGAAATTTAGGGAAAATTATATGGCCTCTAAATACCGTTTCGATCCCTAACATCACTGAAGAGACATATCTTGTCGAAATCTAGATCTGGTGTACAAAAAAAATATTGACACCTTGTGTTTGTGGCATAACATCTTGGCCACAAGTTTATCGTTTTCTGTTTAGTATTAAATTTATATTAAGATCCATTTTATTGCATCTCGTGAACAATTTTATTTGGCAATCGCTAATGGCAGTCAGCAGGGTTTAAGAACATCAGTTGTTCGACCTGTTAGTCAAATGCGTTTTGTTTAAATATACTTTTTCACTTTTTTTGTCTTTTTTAAAATGTTGTTTGTGCTGTATTTAGACCCTTCTACAACGAAATTTGTTTTATATGCACACGTATAAAAATTGCGGTTTTTATCCAACGCAATCATAGGTTTGAACGTAGTTTTCGATTTAGACTCGTTTATATTTTTTCGTTTGAGCTTGTATCATATTTTCTCTCCGGTTTATATGATCCGTTTATCCTATATTGACCCTTAAAATTCAAGAGTCTATCTGAAATTGAGGGTAAATTATATGGCCTTCCAAATACCGTTTCGATAACTAACATCACTGAAGAGACATATATTGTCGAAATCTAGATCTGGTGTACAAAAACAATATTGACACCTTGTGTTTGTAGCATAACATCTTGGCCACAAGTTTATCGTTTTCTGTTTAGTATTACATTTATATTAAGATCTATTTTGATCTGAGCGTCACTGATGAGTCTTATGTAGACGAAACGCGCGTCTGGCGTATAAAATTATAATCCTGGTACTTTTGATAACTATTATTACATCTGGTGATCAATTTTATTTGGCAATCGCCAATGGCAGTCAGCAGGGTTTAAAAATATCAGTTGTTCGGCCTGTTAGTCAAATGCGTTTTGTTTAAATATACTTTTACATTTTTTTTATCAAACGCAATCATAGGTTTGAACGTAGTTTTCAATTTAGACTCGTGTATATATGTATATATATATATAAAATGACAATAAATAGTCAACGATTAATCTTACAGGGCGATGGATCATGTATTAGGATTCTGTACACTACAAAATATATTATATAACAAGTCAAAAAGGGTACAACATCACCATCAAATAACTATAAAATGAATAAATATTAGATATTTCGGATAACAGATATCCTTCTTCAATAATAGCACGTTGTCAAATGAATCATGTCAATATATTCAAACTGAGAAACTATCAAAATCTTGAAATTTATACAATTTAAGCAAACACCACAGACGCTGGTAAAATTTCCAAACACGGCGCAAAGATTTCAAAGATATGCCAAATAAAAACAGTTATTTGCGATGTGAACTGGCACAACTCTAAATTTCCAAAGGTTGTGACAGTTTAGATGTTATAACTGCATGGAGGGCAGTCCTCAAACAAAAAATCAAAAATGCCCTAACCGATCCAAGTTGGTTTGATAGTTCAAATTTGACAACGGTAGGGCAATAGACCACTTTCGAGTTCATCCGTCACCGGCAAAAACTCGTCAATTATGCACGCCTTTATGACGTCATTTACCAGATAGAGGGGGTCGCCTGTATCCCTGCACTATTTACGTTCATCAAGCGTCTTAGTGATCGTCTTTGTGCAGGATAAACTAGAAATAATGGTTGCTCTGTAGGTACTTACTGACTATTCCTTAATGACAGCAGTGTTGATTGTCAATTTTGAGAATTCAATTTGCCGAACAATTCGTATAATATAGAATTATAGTTTTCCAACCACTCGCTCAACATTGGAAGGGAAGGGACGACGCCCCAAAACGCACAAATGACGGTGATAAAAGCGCGTATAATTGACGAGTTTTTTCCGGTGACGGATGAACTCGAAAGTGGTCTATTGCAACAGAAACTACATATTTAAGCCTTCCAAACGAATAGCAGTTTAATAATGATTAGAAAAATAAGTTTTATCTAATAAGGTTAAATAATTGAACGTGGCTCCGTACTTATACATCCATCCCAAATGAATGGAGCCCTGGAATTTAAACTGGTATTTTTAAAAAATCTTCGAACTATAAATACCTCCAATAACCTGTCCGCGCTCGTCAAAGTTGAGTTCTAAAAATTTAGCAAATCGGCTGGAATTATCGTTGATTATTGTCTGTGCATTTCCAAAGGCTTCCAGAAGAGGATTAACCTGAAATAAAATTTATACAATATATCAAGACACGTTTAAGACGTCAAAAACAAGCGCATTTTCATGTATTGTATATCAGATATGCACGGTGTAGACAACAATTAAGAAAATAACTGAAGGTTTGTCACCATGCATTTAGGACTAGAAATCAACAATAAGAAGCATATATAATCTACTTGTGTACCATCCATCGCATTTAACAATTTATTGTATGAAAACGGAATTAAGATATCTTTGTTCTGACGTCTAATTTTGTATAATTATTATTGTTTGAATTACGCCGTATAAGTGAAAAACCTAATTCACTTCCAGTGCTTATTCGAATATTTACAAACTCAGTGTCAGGTTCGTTAAATAAAATTAAATCCATTTTCCCCGTGACTAAGTTATAAAAACTGATAATGAATATCTAGATTTTGAACATATTCAAATATCGTTAATCAATAAAAACAAATATATTTCTGTTTCACATTTATCATTGTACATGTACCATCAGAGCTCGAATATTAGATTTCTAATCTTCGTTGTATCACATGTACATGCGTTAAAAGAGAATTCCATAATTGTAGATAAAAAAGAGCAGTTAGAATACTACTAAATTTAAAGAGGCAAACACTTGTTATCCTACTTAGATTTACAATATCATAGCTCCATACCTTTACTTTAAGTTTATCATATTATTATTGTGTATTTCTAAACAGATTATCAAATTATTGAAGCGTTAATGATTTTCTTTTAACTCACAAGCGACATTTTTCGCGATCTTAGATATTTTGATTCCAGAATATTCGACTTATTTGTAATTTTACCGATTTTGCTCTATTCCAAATTTTAATATTTTAACTGTCTTCTCTAATGGTTGGTGATTCGTGTTTATCAAAAGACCCTTTAATATTCTGTCGTTATTCTTATCCTTTTAAAATTCATACGATTCCTCTCGGTTGTTTATGTTGACTGTTTAGTCCGTTTCTATGAGACACAAATCAATGAATGTGTTTGTAGATAGATGTGTTTGTGTTCTGTTAAATTGTTCCTATTAAAATTGTTATACGATGATGACTGATGTACCCATATTCTGACTATTTTATTTATTGTGTCTGTTTAGTTAACGCATCAATGTAAATATAACGGAAATTTGATGAGACTGTCATCAAAGTGAGAGGGTTAGCGCTATAAAACCAGGTTTAATCCACCATTTTCTACATTTGAAAATGCCTGTACCAAGTCGGGAATATGACAGTTCTTGTCCATTCGTTTTTGATGCGTTTTGTTATTTGATTTTGCCGTGTGATTATGGACTTTCCGAATTGATTTTCCTCTAAGTTCAGTATTTTTGTGATTTTACTTTTTCTGTGTATGTTGACGTGTGTTTGTGTTGCACTTCAGTGTCTCTGTTGTACCGTTGTTTTTCTCCTTCACTCAAGCTGTTTCCCTCGGTTTTAGTTTGTACCCCGGATTTTTTTTTCTCAATCAAATATTGACTTTTGAACCGCGGTATACTACTGTTGTTTTTATTTATGATTTGAATTTTAAAAAAACGGACACGATAAGCTGCATAAATGAAGAGGGGACAAGCTTCTGATTCAGCTGTGTTGAACTCCTGGTGCACACACTCTGTCTAAGCTACGCAACTCTTCAAAACATACACAGATCCAAACAGGCATACACATATACACCAAAATATTAACACGCATACACCTTAAATTGATATCTTAAAACTTTTTTTAAATACATATTTTTTTTCTGTAGGAATTAACTTTTTAAAAGATTTGCCATTATAAACATGTTACCTGTACAATTTTGTTTTGCAAGTCGTCGGTTCCATTAGGGCTCATGTAAACCAAGTGCTGAACCATGAGTTTTGTACTTTCTGTTTTGCCGGCTCCTGATTCTCCACTGACAAGAATGACTTGATTAGTTTTTGCTTCCTGTATTCTTTGGTATGCACGCGCCGCAACATTGAAAATATGCGGTGGCATGTTTGCTTCAAATCTTTTCCAGTCGTATTTTTCATGGTTCTTAAATAAATGAATGAAACATGTTATACTTTATACGCATTTATTGGTTACTAGACTATTGGAATACTGTGAAAGTACTTTTATTCGTGGGGTACCAATTTTCGTGGTTTTCGTGGATGATTTTATCAACGAATTTAAGTGTCCAACGAAATAAAACAACCATTGTCCAAATCAAGACATGGAAAGATCCCCATCGGTAGGTTTGACTACTGATATGATCCAGAGAATATATTGAATAACGCCAAGTCTGAGAATACTGTAATAGCAGTCACAGAACTACAACCGCATGCAAGATTATACCCATTTAATATTTAATAGCCTAAACAGTACAACTTTCGATCTTTTTATTCTCATAAAAAATATTTTTGATCGATGAAAGTCAGATTTCCGGTATTGATATGCTAGTATGATAAAGTGTTCATTTTATATCCTCATAGTTCTCGTACATATGGGAAATAATAATTTCATGTTGGGCTTGATTGTGATAAGAATTATTTGACAATTCAAGATACGTTTAAAGCATTTGTGTATGTCACTGTTTTTAGGTGAAATGTTTATGGCCTAATCATCACCTTTGATGGTCTTCAATCTGTTGATTACTTTATCATGGGTTAATTAGTGTTATCACTACGATTTACACGGGTCAATGTTTACTTTGCAATTTCCTACAATCTAGACTTTTTGTAACCTTCGTTAGTCCTGGTATCTATGATGAGTTTATTTATTCTAAAGGCATTCATTTTTCAATTATTTTTTTTTATTAAAAAAAAAATAAAATCCACGAATTTAAAAACCCACTAACATGTAAATATTGCTCAAACCACGAAAATTGAAACCCACGAATTAAAAGTACTTTCACAGTATTCAAGATAATCATATCTTTGTTTATTGAACTATGCATATTGCTCTGATTCGTATGCCATTTTAATATTTGCCAATCTGTTATCTAATCAAATTTTTAAAAATGTGCGTTCACCCCATACACCTTTTCTCAATAAAAAATGACTATTCAAAATCCAATTATAAAGTAAGAACTTATATCAAATTTTGACGATATGCTAGACTAACCAAGCAAATTAGAAACTCAGCTACAAACGAATTCAATTGAGCAAAGTATGTTTAATGATTGTGATATAAACAATAACTGTTTAGCGTCTTTAAGTACCCGCTGTATTTGAACGAGGCTGAAAACAGGTGTTACGTTGTCACGGAATATAAGTTCCTTCATAATATAAGTTCTAAAAGGAAACTGATATATTCTGGAATATTATTTTCACAGGAATAAATATAACAGTATATGTTCCTAACGGAATAAATGGTATAGAATATTTGTTCCAACAGGAATAGATATTATGACAATGTTTATAACAAAGTTTCCATTGGAACTTCTGTTAGGCGGAACAAATATACGTTGACAACGTGAGCTTTAGTGAGCTATTACTCATGTTTCGAGCCAAGGGCAAATAAATTTGACATTTAAAGTCACTAAACAGTTATTTTCGTTTTTGCAATTAATTTTGTATATTGTTTCTGCTTTGGAAGACAGAAAAACGCACATTTATTGTATTCATTTTCAATTAAAAAGTTTTTGATGTCTGCATAGGAATATTAAACTCCCACAATCAGCTAAAGACGGGTTCGTAGAAAAGAATCTCGAATAATTATTTATAATATCATAACAACTTATTCCAACAGTTACATTAATCTGATTAAAAATAAAAGTGTATGATTTGTCCTACTCTTCGTTTTTTCAACTAAACCGTGACCTTCACTGAACATCCTGAAATTCACATTGTTGCATGGTTGTTTATGTGTGTTACACATGTACAGATTGATTTTTTCTCTCGATGATTGGCGCCGTAGAAAAAAGAGTTAATCACATATTGCAAATAAAAAAATGCTAGAAGCAAACAAACAGAAAGAAAATATAGTTCACACCATGTCAAGTAATACGTCAAAAGTATTGGACTGCAGTTCACATTCTGAGGTCACGCAAAATCATACAATCCCGTCAACGACAATACACAAACATAGTCCGGTAAAGAGTGGAGCTTTAAGGGGATATCTGTATAGTATACAAGTATACAGATAAAGCCTAGCGATATATGTTGGGCTGTATCTGTATGATTAGACAACCGATTGCAGGATTAATACCTGTATTTTGCAAATGTTTGATCATTGTTAGCTGAATTCCAAGACAAATGTCTAAACAGTGTTTAACAGAACTAAAATACGGCAAACATGTATATCTTTTAATACAAGTTACTAGTAGTTTAGAAGAAATATCTTTCAGATAAAAATATCATTCATCAGTATACACTATTTGATGTAAATGTAAGATACAGAGAGAGATTAACTTTAACTCGCTAATTAGCTATATATCCTATGTGGAGTTATTTTCATTCAGAACGATAGGTCATTCTTTCGAAGAATCAACCCGGATACTACCATGTTTTAATGAAACATGTACATATACATGTATCACGATTTCGTGCTCCCTTCCTGTCAGTTCTTATCTTTTTTACATTTATGTATATACCTTTTACTCTATCAAATGATCAACTAATAAAATATTCTTATATTCTATTGAATAACATCCACGTACTACACAATAAAGTCGGTGGCACAGGCACTTGTCTCAGATTCCCCCCCCCCCCCCTTTTCCCATATATACTGTAATATAACACAAGGTACTTGATTAAGCATTTTGAAAATGGTCACCCGTTCGCGAAATTCCGTTTTATTTCGATTTCTCGGTTGCCAAAACATACTTAAACTTATTATGATGTAGATCTTAATTGATGGATCTACACAATTATGTATCATAATGACACGACTACCATTGTTGTCGGGATCATTCGTAGCATGCCTTAGAAGCAGGTCAACCTGAGTTTTTTTATATTTTGTAAACCGAAGCCAAATTTAAAAAAAAATAAGTCTGCAGTGATTGATTTATTATAAAAATATTTACAAAAACTGCCAAGTAATTATTATCTTTATTGTAAATTCGTAAAAGATTATGTGATACAAACCCTAATAAGTGTTATTTGGGGTCTGTCTAATGGTCTAATGTGTCAGGAGTTTCTATATTTAGAACTCAGATTTTCCCATTCTATTGATATCATTCAGACTCTCTATAGACTTAACGTATGCAATGAAATAAGATTAGATAACTCCGAGAAACATTTAGACCTTGAGAGTGGAAAATTACCTTTTACTGCGAGACGTTTGTTTCCAAATTGGCCTAGGTAGACGAAATAATTACGATTGCCATTCTTGGGTAGGATTGCTACGGATGATTCCGACAACAAAAGTAGGCGTATTATACACCATTGTGTAGAAAAATCAATTCAGATTTACGACATAACAAGTTTTAGTGGAGTTCGTTCTTATGTTGTACTGTTATATCGCTGTCCCAGGTTAGGGGGAGGGTTGGGATCCCACTAACATGTTCAACCCCGCCACATTATTTATGTATGTGCCTGCCCCAAGTCAGGAGCCTGTAATTCAGTGGTTGTCGTTTGTTTATGTGTTACATATTGGTTTTTTGTTCATTTTTTACATAAATAAGGCTGTTAGTTTTCTCGTTTGAATTGTTTTACATTGTCTTATCGGGGCTTATTATAGCTGACTATGCGGTATGGGCTTTGCTCATTGTTGAAGGCCGAACGGTGACCTATAGTTGTTAATGTCTGTGTCATTTTGGTCTTTTGTGGATAGTTGTCTCATTGGCAATCATACCACATCTTCTTTTTTATATTGGCAACTGAGAAATCGGTATATGACGGAATTTTGCGAAAAATTGCCTGTGGTCGGTGGGTATAGAATTATATCCTGATTATCTGTTTTAAAAAAATGCATTGCTATTGAAAAGAAAATCATTCTAAATATTTCATTCCAATGAATTAAAATTAAATTGTTGAAAAAATGCGCTAGAAATGTCATTACAAAGAGAAACCATAAATAAAACATAGCAACCCCCTCCCTTTTCCATAAACTATGTTGGTACAATTACTTACTTATGAAGTGTCTTGTCTTTTTTATACACCGTTATATGATGGTAACATTCATTTGTGTCTTCCTTTATGCAGTTACAGTAATATTTTTATTGTGTATGGATAATAATTTCTAAGCTTTATATCAAGATTAATTAGTTAGTTTAATTTCACATGCTAAATGCTGTCAAAATCAGTACTGAAACAGTACTGACAAATTCAGAACTGAAACAGTACTGTCAAAATCAGTACTGAAACAGTACTGTCAAAATCAGTATTGAAACAGTACTGTCAAAATCAGTACTGAAACAGTACTTTCAAAAACAGTACTGAATAAACAGAAAGTATAACATTACAAGTTTTCTGTCTTGCCGAACAGTACTGTTACCCCCGGCTTAGTATATATCTAGGAATTTGATTGGTTAACGCACGTCGTTACAAAACCCATAGCCCTGGATGTTGCTAACCCATATCCCCGGACGTTGCTAACCATTATCCCGGGGAACTTCACGTAAGTTTTCCTTAGTTCCATGATTGCTCCTTATGAAAAATTTAATTCTGTAGATTATCCATGATGTTTGTAATTAAATATTTAATTCATTAACGATTTTGTTCTATTATGCCGATCATTTACACTCATTTCATTAAATGCATCACTTGACTGCCACATTTTCAAGGAATGGGATTACAGACCTAGCTATGCAAATGACCCATGTTGACGTCACACCATCCATGACGTAACTCTCACAACATTGAGCGCCAAATTTGACTCAATCCTGTAACTCTGTCTCCGTATTAAAAACGTTGTATATTTGACTACCTGTAGGGTACCCTACACCCCGTAAAAAATATGTAAAATTTCCAAATTTCAATAAAACTTTTTTAAATTATGAAAAAAACGTTGTTTTCACGGTACACTTTGTACCCGAATTTCCATAAAACTCGGCCGATTCGGACTAAGACCGGGGATAAATTCGTTATCTACGTTCATATCCGTAGATATGGGTATTTTAACACCCTTCAGTACCCTGTACACCCTTCGGCTACGCCTCATGGTGTACTGGGGTACTTCAGGGTGTTAAAATACTCATATCTACGGATATGAACGTAGATAACTTATAATATATACGAGGGTAGAAATGTACCAAAAAAGCGCGAGTAAATTCTTGGTAGTGTAGATTTGTACGGAGCCCCGCTAGGGACATGCAAAGAAAAAAAATATATTGTGCGCACAACTTAAATAAATTGTGCGCACATAATAAAACTAAATGTCAGCACAAAATATATATATTGTGCGCACAATTTAAATATATTGTGCGCACAACTTAAATATATTGTGCACACAACTTAAACATTTTGTGCGTACAAATTAAATATAGTGTGCGTTAAATTATTTGACCTTACTCATGGTACGGGTCTTCAATGTCTTCTTTTTAAAGTGACAGAATGGAGAAATGCATAAGGTTTTCTTTTGAAATGGGGCTAGATTACATGGAAATACTCATCACTGCATTTGTATCAACTCCTGACAGGAATACTAACGACGTTACGTTTATTCCGTCTGACACTTGGTTTACCAACAGATGCGTTGGAAGCCTCCACTTTATATCAGAGTTTATTGGAATGGTTTGAAACAGATTTGACAATAGAGCGAGGACACTATCGAACTTAATATGTAGACTTTGATAATATGGTTTTACTTGTTTCTTGTTACAAATATAAAACTACTATTTGCACAAAAGTCTTATGCATTATGCTTTATGTTTGAAATCACAAGATTTTGTTAATGTTGATTGACACATAGATGTAATACCCATGGGTATTACATCTATGATTGACACAAGACTGACATGCTACTCAATTCACGACTTTGTTATGCTCCGTTGACGTTGGAGATGGTCATTATATTTAAAAGTCTTTACGTCCGTCAATCCGTCCGTCTCTGTTTATGGTGAATGTTTTGGTTATAGTTTATGATGAAGTTTTAGTGTCATCAACTTCAATGAATTAAGTGGTTTCTCTAAAGATATCATTGTAAAAGTGTTGAGTAAGTCAAACCCACTGAAAACTGAATACACGTTCACCTTATCATTAAAGATGACTATGTTTGTTCATGATTAAGTACGGTTTTGACCCAAAGTGAACTATTCGTTATTGAAATGTGACGGTGTGTTTAGTCTAAAAAATTCACCATAAAGTTGTGATCAAATAAAGATAAAACTGAGTACATATATAAATCAGAAGATGCAATATGAGTGCCAATGAGACAACTCTCCTTCCAAATCATAATTTATTAAAAGTTAACAATTATTGGTTATGATACGGTCTTCATCACGGAGCGTTGGCTCACACCAAACAACAACTATAAAAGGCCCAAAATGACTAGTAACAAAACGATCGACAGATAAGAACCACACCAATAAACGACAATCACTGAATAACAAGCTCCCGACATAGAGCAGTTGCTTATTATGATTTAAAATTCATAAGAGTTGTGTACAAATATTTCAGGTCAAGTTATAGTTTCATTCTGAGTAATAAAAGAGAGGACAAGAGGTCACTTATAGTATCTATTTTTGATCGATTTCATTATAAAATTTCATAGAATGTTGTTCGTGTTCATTATGAAACTGAAATGTTACGAAGCAATTCAGGAATAGTCAATGAAATTCCTCAGTGGAATATTTTGAAAACAAACGAAACAATTATGATTCATTTTTTCCAAATATGGTCCGTTTAGGGGCATCATTTATTCAAAAACTTGTGGCGCGATTGATCGCGGTCGACGTGATTGCCAATGAGACAACTATATACAGATACACCATAGCTCATACAAAAATGGGTAATATTCTTCTCATATATTTTATGATGGTATGATACTCAACCCCTAACGGGAGAAATTGTGCTTGATATTCATATGATTAAGACAATCTTTCAATCAGTTTAATTGAGGTGTGGAGCTGGCATGTCAGTAACTGCTAGTAGTCCTTTGTTATTTTATGTATCATTGTCATTTTGTTAGGTTCCATTTGTTACCTATTCTGACATCGGACACGGACTTCTTTTACAACTGAGTTTTAATGTCGGTATTGCTGGGTTTTTTTTTTATCTGCATTGGCTAGAGGTATAAAAGGAGGGTTGAGATCTCACAAAACATGTTTAACTCCACCGCATTTTGTGTGCCTGTTCAAGGTCAGGAGCCTCTGGCTTTTGTTGGTCTTGTATAATTTTTAATCTTAGTTTCTTCTATATACTTTAGATAGACAAAGGAAGATGTGGTATGAGTGCAAGTGAGACAACTCTCTGTCCAAGTCACAATTTATAAAAGTAAACCATTATAGGTCAAGGTACGGTCTTCAACATGTAGCTTAGGCTCACAACGAACAGCAAGCTATAAAGGCTCCCCAAAATGATTAGTGTAAAACCTTTCAAACGGGAAAACCAATTTATCTATATAAAAAACGAGAAACCAGAAACAATTGTGAAGTTTAGTATGACGTCCATTGTAACTAAACTAGTACATATTTGGATTTTATGGGCCAGCTGAAGCACGCCTTCGTGTGCAGGACTGTTTTTCTGTATTGAAGAACCAAATGTATCTGAGAAACAAACCCTATACGACATGCGCGCCTTATAATTATTTTTTGTACATTAAATACAGTTAAACTATACCTTTATTATCGTATTTGAAAAATAGACCAATTCTGAGATATTTAACATTGACCAATAAACCATGAAAATAAATTCAAGGTCAGATGATACCGACCAGCCAAATATACATGTATATACATTACAAGCATTCCATACAAACAAATATAGTTCATGTATTCCTTATAATATCTGAAAAAACGGACCAAACAAGAATCAAATAACATGGACCAATGAATCATAAATATAAAATCATTGACAAGGTCTGATTGATATAACTGCAAGATAGACAATTTCACCATACAAACATTCCATACACCAAATATATCTAACTAAATATTTATAGTATCCGAAATATACACCAAAACACAAAAAATTACTTTGCCGGACCAATTAACACTGACAATGTGTTCAAGGTCAGATGAAACCTGTCAAGTGGGCATTTAGATATTGAAATCGTTCCATACAACCAAATATAGAAAAACTATTGCATTTTGTATCTGAGATTTCGTCTAAACCAAGAACACTTAACCTTGTTCAATGGTCCATAAAATGAGGTCATGGTCAAGTGAAAACTGTTTTCCTAATTTTGGGAGCACACCGTATTATTTTGGTGCGCACAGAATATTATATTGTGCGCACAACATATTTAAGTTGATCGCACACTATATTTAAGTTGTGAGGCACAATATATTATTTTGTGCGCACAATATACATTTTTTTCTTTGCATGTCCCTAGCGGGGCTCCGTAGATTTGTACCTTAAATGTATTTGGCAAAACTTTTAGGAATTTTTGGTACTCCTTGCTCTTCAACTTGTTACTTAATTTGGCCTTTTTAACTTTTTCGATTCGAGCTTCTCTGATAAGTCTTGACTGGACGACATTATAAAAGTTTTGTTATTTTACATTTATGCAGTTTTAAAATGATTTTTTTTTAATTTTCTATTTATGCAGTTTTAAAATGATTTTTTTTTAATTTTATTTCGTTTTTTTACACTATTGTTTAATACTCACTTCAACATCATATATTGGCAATGTTTTGTATGGATTTACAGCCAACAAAATTTCACCACAATTTGTCTGAAATTTAAAAAGTAAAATCACTGGTAAAAATGCAGTAGTAAATGTACATTGTAATCACTTGTTAGCAACATATATAACACTGATTTACTTGCCAATACTCAGATTCGTTAATTTATTTTTTTAGTTATGCTTCTAAAATACGCACTGGTATTTCGCTTAAATATAAGGCCAATGCGTTTCAATTGAAAGCTGTTAATGTGAACATTTATGATCAAACTCGAACAAAGTTGAAGTTGATTGTGTACTGCATATGTAGCTGTTCTTCATCCAGGTTCGGATAATAAAATGTGTCCAACAAGTATGACCGACTGATATTCTGCCTTCGGTTTTTCCGTTAATGGATCATTGATAAATTGGACATTCGGTGCATAATTTTTCTGATTCAGCAGATTTAAAATTGAAGAATTGTTTACACAACCTACTAAAGAGATAAATAAGTACTTAAAATTGAATGAGAAATTAATTGATTTCTTGTAGTATGCACTATGACTTAAGCATAATCAGTCATGATAGAAAGTGTAAAACTTATGCTCAATATGTTACGTCCATATATGGTTATGATATGGCCGTCCACTACCTCCCTTCTTTTTAAAAGGGAAAACAATAATAATTTTAAACGAAATGGTCATACATTAAATTGATCACACTTTAGAATTTACAAACAGAGCTTTGGCCCAAAAAAAAGAAATAAGCCACAAAATTACAAATTAGAAACTAAAGAGTGAGCAACACAAAATGCATCTAACTACTGTTACAGTTTATACTGAAGGATGGTTTAACTCGAAATTACCATATTTCATTACTCATGGCATCCAAACCCTGCAGGGTGTTCAGGCATCATACAATTGTCCATCCTTAGATATATTCCATATAAAGCGTCATTGGGTGATCCCGTTCAAATCACTCTACATTATGGAAAACTTTATCGGCTTTAACTCAAAATATGGACAATTTTATGTTTAGGGCGTCTTGAAATCTTTTGACAGCTTCCGAAGTGCTAATTTTCAACCTTTTTCAGCTGGACCAAATCACTACTTTCCTTTAAAATTCTGGACCCAATTTTTTTACAGTGTAATTTCATCCCCCTTCTTGCAATTTGATGCATTAAACATGGAGAAATAAATTTGGAAGGGGTATAAAAATTAATGGCAAGTAACCCACTGTCAACACTAGGGACTATATTCGAAAATCAAGGGACGACAATTGTGGTCTCTGACCAATCGTATCATATACGTTGACGTATTCGCATCTGCAGATATACCAAACAACAGTCTGTGATCCAGAGTTTTAATTTTTTGTACTTTCAATAATGCAAAAGTGACTGATTTTAAAATTTCTAATGCAGATATTTACAAAACAATTAGGAAATATCGAGTTTTGTGGAATATGTAACCCGACGTTTAAAGATATTCCGGATAGTTGGAACAGTTTACAGGCATGATAGGAGTGAATACGGTAAAATAGTTTGTTTTTGTATGAACTTGTTCTCACGTAGAACCAAATTGTTATTTGACAAATAGAGTGATACTCAGTACTTTTCTATTACCTTTTATAATAAAATCATAAATGAACAATATTCAAAGTTCCTTACATGTATATAAGTAGTACATTTGATTTTTTTTGTGTTTATTCATGTAAAATCTTGAAATATGTTTTTAACTAGATTAATAAAGGATTGTGTACCATATTCGTGTACCTGCCCTACATTGGGTCCTTTTTAAGGGCATTTAAAAGTAGTTGATAGAACCCCTTATTTTGTTTTACAAAAACACCCCTATGACAAATATTGAAAGTGTATGTTTGATTGTTTCGAAGATATTCCAATTAGTTTTTTTTTTAAATGAAGTGTAACGGAGATGCTATGGAATAATCTCCCTTTGCTAAATACGGGATGACACAAAATGAACTATTTCACTGTCACAGTGTAGATACTATTCTGTACGCTATCCGGAAGTCGCGATTTTCGAAGCGAGAACTTTTTGGATCACATTTTAAATTTGTTTGATGGGTATACTGTATTAAACGGTAAGTTGATCATCTGTACATTGCTTAATGATTATTTAATTCAGCCGACATCGATATTCTCAAATGGTTTAGAATTAAATTCCGCACATTCATTATTCGTATCTTTGCCTTAATCAAGAGATTTTCAAGTGCATCACTAAGAAAAATCAGTCGGCGAACCTAAAAACAATCTTTTTACCCTCTTAGTGTACAAATTAACGTAAAAACCTGACTTTATTAACTAAATGAAGTATATTTCAAGTGGTGGTAAAAGTTTCAACCAGATCTTTGAAGCCAGAAATAAGAAAATTACATTTGTTTGAATTTCTCACTGTACGATCAGTCTCGCTTGTATATTTTAAAACTGTATGATCAGTCTTTATGTCACGGTATTCTAGTGGTGATTTCAAAGTTATTTACGATACATTAGAAGGTGGCATTTTTCTAAATAACACAAGTATATTTCAATACATTCACATCCTGAAAACTTATGAAACATGTTTTAGCTTGATAGGGTCTACTCCACTTACTACATTAAGTATAAGGATGTTTAATTGTTGCTAAAATAAGAGGAAGGTTTGATGTATACTAGTATATAAGTTTCAGAAATGTCCTCCGTTATTCTTAAAATTGTACAAACACACAGATTTAGTTGTTATATAAAAATGCATGTATTTACACACATTCGAGGCCGTACTGTAGCCTATAGGTGATCACAGTTCCTTCACTTTGTTTACGATTTAGAGCTGTCTCTTTGACACTCAATTGTACACCACTTTGTCAAGCGGGGGGTTATAGTGCTAAAGAAGTCTGTCTTTCCGTTCGTCCGTTGGACCGGTACAATATGTTTCGCCGGTTTTGTAAGCGCATCTCCTCATAAACCACTTAATATACATTGGGGGTTCCGGCCATTTTTAAATGGAGAGGGGGTCCAATCCAGGAGAAAAGGGGATTCCAAATATATGTTCCCATACAAATGCATTGATAGTTAAAAAAGGGTTTCAAACTGCCGGATCCCCTTTTTTTGAATCCGTCACTGATATAACTATTATTTAATCTTATTCGGTTTCCTTATCATAAATCATAATGACTGTATTCTGCACCGTCTATTTCAAATTTTAGTAAAAATCTTTTATGGGGTTACTTTATATAAGATACGGACTTGAACATTGCATTATATGGGGGCACCCATTAGGTATTTCCAACACCTCCTAAACCAATCATTCAAGTTTTCTGAAATTGCTTCATTTTACTCGATTAATGCATTATGGACCTTTTATTTCTGTAAACTTACCAAAATTATATCACATGAATTATCCCCCTACGCAAAGCTGTCTTTATCCATTTTTTGTTATTTTAAAAGAGACAAGCTTGATTTATGTTATCATCAATTGGTCAACGGCGGACGGTGTAAATAATCTTTAAAAATGTAATAGCTAAACAGGTAACTGTAACGATACACTATTACAAAGTCCACAAGCGAATCATGTATTACTTTTTGGGCATTTGATTTTAAACAAGACTGATGGAACAAAAATACAATTATTTTGCCGTCTAAAAAATTCATGAGAAATATATTTGTATTGTCTGATGGAAGTAATTACGCGTTATAGTTCCCTAGATAGTTCATAATATCACATATACACGTATATACCTTAAAATTGCTGTGGTTTTTTCTTCAAATCACGACTGGTCATACAATTAAAAAAATCTGAAATCGCTTCTAGAATACAGTCAGTTCTAGACTGATCGTACAGTAATTTATTTTGGGATCTTCAAGGAAAACATATTTTTTATGGGAAATACGAATATTCTACTTAAATACGAAAAGAATATTGAAACAGTATATATTCAACTATAAACTGATGCAAATATTTGCAATAAAAGATTATTTGCTTTGTACAACGAGAGCAAAATTGTCCATCGATTTCACTTTTTTCTACCAAGTTGATGTGATGCACACGTATATTTTATATTCTAATGCATGTTTTTGTTACAGTTACTCATATATATGATGCTATATATACCTTGAAGATGTGCAAAGCACTTTGTAGATACAGGAGTAAACAAATGATGAGAAAAGTTACTGAGGGCAAAACCGTCCTGTCAGCCAGTTGGAAATCACCGCTTCGAAAATCGCGACTTCCGGATAGCGTACAAAATAGTATCTACACTGTGACTGTCAGAGAAAGGAATAACAAAGTGTATATTTAGATACATTATATGGTCATGATTTGATAGACGTTTCATCCAACTTACTGGATATTTAAGAGAAGATTTTGCCATTCTCATAGAGGAATTATACCTTTTTAAATGGACCTGTGAAAAGTATAGACTTTTTAAAGAAATATTTTGTACTGGGTGTGAATTAGACCACATAAATGTAGCATTAATCCGCCTTACATTTATAACTACATGGATTTATCATTGTTTACACTGTTCACATGTATATTATGTGGAATATTTTAATAAGTACCTGAACATCTGTATTTGGTCTCATATGCCAGAGCTCAGTCACAGCGGAAAGAACCATTAATAGACAAGAGGGAACGGTGACGCATAGCCACCCGACCCTCCTGTTACATTTTTGGTGGGCAATGTGTTATCTGACTTGAGTTGAAACTTGGTAGTGAGATCCTATATGATACTTTGATTTTTACTAAACTATGTATGTCAATTTTATGGTACCATTGTATATATGTTGTTGATTTTATGTATGAAACTTGATGTTCACATATTACACTATTGATAAATGGAAAAACATATGTCAAAAAAAAAAAGAATAAAAAGGAAATGAATAGACAAATTTGTAGAAAATGTTGTAGAATATATGATAAATATATAGAAGTAGTATGCAGTATACAACTGTTATTATTAGATACAGAGCAGAATTATATTTGAGAGTTCTTTGATTCCATACATTACATTTTGTAGACACTTGTAGATTAAGCAACCGCATGGATAGTTTTACACTTACATTCTCAATACATGTAATTATTTTTAAGTATATAGCATATAGTAGCCACATATAATTTTGCACTGGATGTGTTTTTTTCTCACAAGGGTTGATAATTTTTTTAGGACCAGAGCGGTTAGGTTAGACTAGTACTTCCGAAAATGTGAGTAGGGGTATCTAGTATAGCTGCTACTGGTGAGATTTACATTCACAATTCAAGATTGACTAGTGTGATTGTATATCTGTGTAGGACACATTGATGTGGGGTTTTTTCCTAGTGTATATGTTAATATGTCTTTCATTTTGGTTAATTGTTTACAGAGTTAATTGGTTATACCGTTAATAGGACTTGGGGAAAAATAGTACCGGTACCTAGGTTAGCTGTGTGAATATTTTCAACGCTGTACAGCAATACTTCACTGTATTTCGAGTTTTAAGAAGGTAGGAATGTAATGAAGATGCTATGGAATAATCTCCTTTTGCTAAATACGGGATGACACAAAATGAACTATTTCACTGTCAGAGAAAGGAATAACAAAGTGTATATTTAGATACATTATATGGTCATGATTTGGTAGACGTTTCATCCAACTTACTGGATATTTAAGAGAAGATTTTGCCTTTCTCATGTAGGAATTATACCTTCTTAAATGGACCTGTGAACAGTATAGACTTATTAAAGAAATATTTTGTACTGGGTCTCAAATAGACAACCTGGATTTATCATTAATCCGCCTTACATTTATTACTACATTATTATTAGTTTATTATTAATCCGACCAATGAATATTGCTTTACTAAACTAAATTTATGTTATGGTTTCACTGTTTACATGTAAATTAGGTGGAATATTTTAATAAAGTATCTGAACATCTGTATTGGGTTTCATTTTCCAGAGCTCAGTCACAGCGGAGCGAACCATTAATCGACAAGAGGGAACGGTGACGCATAGCCACCCGACCCTCCTGTTACACATTTGTTACAGAAGCATGGTCTTATTAATAAGCTCGGGATCACATATATATAATATTTTGTGATATATCTGCAGATGCGGATACGTCAACGTATTCGATACGGTTGATATGTTAGTAAATGACCGACCAATAGAGCATTATCGCTACGGACCTCCACCAGAGCATTATGCTCTTCTGGAGCATTTGCATTATTCACGTATCAGGATACGTGCACGGATCAACGTATACGTATCGGACAGATTTGTTTACAATAATGATTTAACCCCGATCTCAATTAGAATTTAATGCATTATAAAATATTTTCATCGGGACCAATTGGACTTAATTCATCCTTTCCTCATAGACGTATTATACGATACGCCTATACGGATACGCCAGCAAATACTTGATTAATTGCAAATGCTCTTCTATTAGGGAAATGTCTGTTGATTCATTTAAAGGTAACTTTTAACGGTCTCATATCATACTATATAAAATAAGAATATGTGAATGAGACAACTTTCCACAAGAGTTAAGATGAATTAGATGATTATATTAGTACTCCACAAATCAACACTCCTTTTTAGGTTTACGTATATGTATTGATACCTATATTCTATTTATATACACTACTAACTTATATTCTATTTATATGCACTACTTAAAGTCATAAGAAACCTCAAATCAAAAAAAAATAATGCATATGATTTTAATAACTCAATGGATAGTTTTCATTATAAAACTTATGTACATGTACTTTTTTCTGAAGAAAATTCTTTAATTTATTCATATTTAGAAGAAGTTTACTTTATTTGAATAGCTTCCTTCCAGCAAGCAATTCCCCCGAGATATTTTCCGTATGCAAGGTGACCTCAGTGTGACCCATCTCGTAAAAATCCGGTGACCACAATACGCATGGATGTCCTTAAAATAAACTATTATCTGAATTTACATGTTAAACACGTGCTCAATTTCCATGCTTTTTTGTTTATTTTTCGTCAATTGTTGACAAACAGGTGACAATCGTTAAACTTCGGCTTCAAGACACGAACTTTAATTACCTGCCATATTTTCACAACAACACTGACCGATTGAAAAAAAAATTGACAATTATACGAAATTTACACGAAAAAAATGATAAATTCGAGCACAGAAGACTAAGTTTATGATGTTTGTATGCATTGGTTCAAGAATTGGAAGAACATTATTTTTCACCGGTCACTCGTTTCTTATGACTTTAACTATATTCTATTTAAATGGACCTGTACAGAAAATAATATGACGATAGCCTTTGTATTATTGCTAAACTTTTAACCAGATGTTTAAATGAGCCGGTGTCGCGAACCTTTGTCTATGTGCATAGTCAACAAAGTTCATTCTTCAACATTGTATTCAAAAATAGACTCCATGAAAAAAAATCTCAGTTTTGTTAATTTAGTATTAGTAATCATTTAATCTGTCTAGGTTTTCTCTATATTCTTTAGCTTTTGCTCAAAACCCAAAATCGGATAAAAGGGTAATTACTTCTATCAAGAGTGACAATCTACTAACCGTATCAACAAATTTTACTTGCTGATCATTTTTGTAATTCAAAGTGTTATTTATTATTATTTTTATCACATGTAAGGAAAAAGATCGCATTAAAATGGTAAAAATCGTCATCAATGGACACAAACTACAATAAGGAGTTGTGAAACAATTTCCTCCATTTGTGTGTCTGATTTTGTCTATTAAGTTTCTATCAACCTAATAATAATTTTAGTTATAAGGCAGAAACGCAAAAATGGTAAAACTCTTCACCAAAGGGCAATAACTATAGTAAGGAGTCGTCGCACGATTTCTCCGATATGTCTGAATTGAAGATCTTCTCTTTTTGATCATGTTTGCCTATTTAAGATGGTATCTATTTGTTATAATTTTTAGTATATAAGGATAAAAAACAAAACAAATGTTAAAAAATTTCAGTAAAGGGCAACTGCTATAGAAAGGAGTCGACTGACGATTTCAATCATGCATACTTATTTTCTGAACTTGTCTTGCTGACCATTTTTGCAGTTCAATTATACTTTTCAAGATAACAGGTATATTATAAATAAATTAAAAGTAAATTTGAATAAATAAAAATAATAATTTGGTCTTTAAAGGGAAACAGCTCCTACCGGTTGCACTTTGTAATTACAACTGTTTCAAAGATCTCGTGTCATTGAGGATACTTATTCTACTCATAGTTATTTTGTTTTGTTAACGTACAAAAATACGCCACACAGCCCTATATTTTGACCTTTGAAAAAAAACAGTGGTACATATGAGCTCTCCATTCTAGAATATATATTTTTCGAATATTCATATTAGAAGTGGTACAGTTTTTGCTGCAAAAGGGTCCCTTTGGGAAATTACATTGCCTATATTTACAGAAATGCAATATATAAGAAGTTGTTTGACAGTTAGATGTAAAAGAGAATGACAATATTATTTTCCCAAAATGTTATACAGTGCAATGTACTTGTTCAGAAATTTTCAGTGTTATCTTTCTTTGTACTAGTAGTTGTAGTATTTTATGATTGTGTTTTTAGGGTCTTTATATGAGACTACTGTTATTTGGTTGAAGTCATAAGACCTTTAATAAATTTGATACCAAGATGATGAAAGGATGTGTTGAAAGTAGTTTAGACTGAGAACATGCCTTAAACATTCTTTCAAATCCATTTATAAATGCTTAGAAAAGAGAGACGAAAGATACCAGAGAGACAGTCAAACTCATAAATCGAAAATAAACTGACAACGCCATGACTAAAAATGAAAAGGACAAACAGACAAACAATAGTACTCATGACACAACATAGAAAACTAATGAATCAACAACACGAACCCCACGTCGCACGATACTGCTGTCATCGAACGTTACACACTTGAAGTCGTTAGCCAAAAAAAGAAACGTTAGAATGCACGTTTTTAAGATGACCATCTTAATCTAACAATTTTTATGAGCTCAATACGTTAAGAACTTTAGATTCACGTTTTTCTTAGATAATAGATACTGCGCTTTTTTTATTAACAAATTAAATAAAAATGTGAATTGAATTCAAAGCATTTGTTTAATATACATTTTAATTACAAAAGCAATCGGTTTCATAATTATATAAGTGTTACTCAGAAGTGTTACAAAATGTATTGATTTTTCTGTCTGATAACACAGAAGCACAATGGTCGCGTCATGTGTTCCATTATATTTAGTTTTGGTAGGATGAACAGGAATTCAAACTTTCAAAAGAACAAAACACGCTTTGAAAATTTTCTGTTGTGCATTGCAAATTAAATGAATGAACTATTGCAAATTAAAATTTCCAGGAATTGTGCATGTTGGCATGTTTGCAAAAGTGAACCGGATCATGACATGATGACCTCGTGACAAGTAAATGATTTGACAGAACGATGACATTTCTTCTTTTTTTTTTTACTTTCTATGAGTTCCCATTTGTTAATTAAACTTTCCTTTTTTTATGTATATATCCTGCATTCATTTACCAGACAACTGTATAAGATGTCAGAGCGATTTACAATCTCAAACGTATGTTACTCCCCTAAAAATTCCAAAGGGTAAAGGACCATATTATGAATAGAAAAGATTGCACTTCCTACTTATTGTGTGAACATACTTAATTAAATGGATGAGGCAGATGTAAAAAAAATATTTATTTAATTAATCGTATCTGATTAACGAAAACAAATAGTTCCAACAAAAAACGCCAGTAAATAATTTTCTAGTAAAAAGTAAAATAACAAAAATACAAAATTCCGAGAAAGTTAAAAGCGGAAACTCTGTGATCAAAAGGCTAAATCAAAAGCTTATATACACCAATCGTAGATAAAAACTGTCATATTTTTGACTTGGTACAGGCATTTTTTTACATACATATTTTTTGTATTAAACCTGGTTTTATAGCTAACAAAACTTTTCACGTATATGATAGTCGCATAACATTCCATCATATTGACAACGTTGTGTGAACAAAATGATAAAAAAATCAAATATCCATGTTATATTGTTTTGGGGATACATATACTAGTTATATATTTTTTGTTTTGTTAACGTACAAAAATACGCCACACAGCCCTTATTTTGACCTTTGAAAAAAACAGTGGTACATATGAGCTTTCAATTTAAGAATATATTTTTTGTCGAATATTTATAGTAGAAGTGGTACATATTTTGCTGCAAAAGGGTCCCTATTGGAAATTGCATTGCTTATATTTAAAGAAATTAACAGTTGAGTTTCGTTTGATATGGTCCACTCAAGTACACAGTTTAAATCACCAATTGTTGTCAGGCTATTGTCCATGTCAATTAATACAGCTCACTTCAATTATTAACTGCGGGGAAGTTGTTTCCCAACTTGGTTCATTTTGGTACCTTCTGGAGGAATGAAAAAAAGTGCACTGCAAAATCCTGTTAAGTTTATATTTTTTTTTTTAAACATAAAACATATTTGAAATTAATTTATCTAGGGCATGCTATGCCTTAAAACTGTTCCAGATGTACTGGTTTGTCTGCACTCAGAGTAAATTTTAATGTGAAAATACGGCCATTTTAGCCAAAGGGTCCACATGAACCTTTAAATGTTATTGTTCAGAAAATGTCAGGGTTATCTTTCTTTGTACTAGTATTTATAGTATTTTATAATTGTGTTTTGTAGGGTCTTTATATGAGAGTACTGTTATTTTGTTGAAGACCTAAGCCCTTCAATAAAAACATCCTTACAATGTTCACAACCAAGTGCTATTATTTCCACCCGGTTTCATTTGTAAACTAGATACGCCGAAGATGATTTAATTCGCTTAAAGTAGTTTAGACTAAGAACATGTCTTACACATTCGTTAAAATCCATTAATAAATGCTATACTATCCTTGTATGGTAACTTTATTACTTTCATATAGAAATGTCTATACGATATTGTATTAATGGTGTGTTATACTAAAGATCGCTGAGGGGTTGATAGTCCACCAGCAAAGGTGTCGACATAATGCTGTAAAACGTACAAAAACAACACGTTATAAATAACATTCATACGAAATGCTTTTCAAGATTTACCTTCATAGTGAATGTTCAAGGCGAGTAGTTGAAAAACAGGGATTTATAAGAACCGTAGCGGTCGAAGATCTTATGGCAAAAGGGAAACACAAACTAATTGAATACAAGGAAACATATAACACATATCGCATTTTTTCCCATATTCTAGTATGTAAGTGAGTGAACGAGGGTCAGGTTTAAACCTAAACAAAAGTCAAGTGAATCAAAAGTAACACGCATGATTGGCAAAAATAAAGGATAATAATAAGAACGTAAATCAAAATGTCTTTCGATTTCTTGTTTACAAAACTTAATTTTTTTCGAAAAACTAAGAATTTTCGTATCCAAGGCATAGATTACCTTAGCCGTATTTGGCACAACTTTTGGGGAATTTTAGATCGTCAATTCTCTACAACTTTGTACTTGTTTGACTTAATAAATGTTTTGATATGAGCGTCACTGATGAGTCTTGTGTAGACAAAACGCGCGTCTGGCGTAATAAATTATAATCGTGGTACCTTTGATATTTATCGACAGAAAAGTGGACAGATTTAATGACTTTTTTTTAGAAAAATATTGACCTGATTCATACATATTCAACCTTTTAGTTTTAGTGTATTGTGTATTTTTTTTGTACTCATCGGCGTAGTTGTTTCTGGCCGTTGTGGGACCTTTTTTATTTAGGATTTGCTATGCTCTCATGGTATCTTCATTTTTATACTTAAAGTTAACATAAAGAATAACAATTACGACAGACAACAACCAACGAGATACGCTTGATAACAAACTCATTGCTTTGGACAGATATGTAAAAACTGTTGCAGTACCTAACATTTTAATGTTATATCTAATTAAACAGCAAAACTGACTCTTATGCGAAAAATTAATTGCAATAAAAAAACAATTCGTTATGTAGTGCTACAATGTACGTATACACGGCGAATAAACGTTTTTCCTTTCTAGAATAAGACAGGATTGGCATTACCAGCTTTAAATCTACTTGTATCTCATCAAATATACCACGATTAGCATTTGTTAAGCCAGACGCTCAATAAGTCTACATAAGATTAATCAGTGGCGATATTTTACTTATAATAAATATAAGTGCTACCCAGAAATGTTACAACATGATTGTATTGATTTTTCTGTCTGATAACACAGAAGCACAATGGTCGAGTCATATGTCCCATTATGTTTAGTTTTGGTAGGATGAACAGGAATTCACAGTTTCAAAAGAACAAAAAACGCTTTTAAAATTTCCTATTGTGCATTGAAAATTAAATGAATGAACTATTGTAAATTAAAATTTCCAGGAATTGTGCTTGTTGGCATCTTTGCAAAAGTGTACCGGATCATGACATGAGGACCTCGTGACAAGTAAGTGATTTGAAAGAACCATGATATTTATATTTTAACTTTCTATGAGTTCCCATTTAATTTGCTAATTAAACTTTCTTTTATTAAATGAGTAAGTTTAAACATACTTATTTATAGTTGATTGGGAAACAAGTTTTGCAACTTCTAATAATCCCTTTCCACTTTGCAGGTGCGAGTGTTGCCTTATATCGGCATTAGCCTGCTCCTTTTCGAAATGTACAATGGTGTCTTTATCGTGCAAGAGATATGGCTCTCTCTTACCACGGGTCAACAATTTATCGTCCCCTTCCGACGGATTATCATCGTTTCCTCAAGACCAAACTCGCAAATGGTGTCAAGGGAGAGCCGACTGAGTTGCTATCTAGGCAGCGATACGGACGCATATATATATAATTAAGAAAGTGTTGTTTTAATTTATTAATTTGTAGATTATACAGTTTATTAATGTATACCTGTGACATAAAATGAAAAATATATACCTGTGACATATACTGATAAATAAATACTTTTAATATGTACTGAAAAAATATATTACAAAATATATGTGATATAAATTTGTAACATAAAAATAAAATCAGGAATTATCGTCCTTCACTGTCCTCGTTTTCATGAGTTCTGCATTCATTTAGAAGACAATTGTATAAGATGTCAAAAAGATTTATATTCCCAAACGTATGTTCCTCCCCTAAAAATTCCAATAGGCAAAGGTCCATATTATAAATAGAAAAGATCGCACTTCCTACTTATTGTGTAAACATATACTGAATCAAATGGATAAGGCCAATTTGTCAATATATATATATATTAATTAATCGTATATGATTAACGAAAACAATTAGTTCCAAAATAAAACTCCGGCAAATAATTTTCTAGTAAAAAGAAAAATAACAAAAATACCGAATTCCGAGAACATTCAAAGCGGAAACTCCGTGATCAAATAGCAAAATCAAAAGCTTATATACATCAATCGTAGATAACAACTGTCATATTATTGACTTGGCACAGGCATTTTCTTATATATAACACGTCTGGCGTGTTAAATTTTTAACCTGGTACATTTGTTGGCTATTATACATTTATTTCTCTGTCCTATATGTTCTCTCTTTATTTATATTGTAGTCCTGTCATGTAATATTGTCATTTTAATGTTATAATCAACATTGCCATTAAAACGGGAGGTTTGGTATGTCACAAAACCATTATCAGCCCACAATTTTTATTTTAAAATGCCCTGTACCAAGTCAGGAAAATGGCCATTGTTATATTATTGTTCGTTTTTGTGTATGTTACATTTTAAGGTTGTGTTTCTGTAGTGTCGTAGTTCTCCTCTTATATGTGATGCATTTACCTCAGTTTAAGTTTGTTATCCGGATTTGTTTTTTTATTCTCTAGCGATTTATGAATTTCGAACAGCGGTATACTACTGTAGTCTTTATATATTATATATTTTTATTTAACCTGGTTTCATAGCTCACCAAACTTTTCACGTATATGGTAGTTGCATAACATTACATTGTATTGACAACTTTGTGTGAAAAAAGATTATACTTCAAGTATCGATTTTATATTGGCCAAAACAAAAATGTCCATGTGCTTATAGTTATCTATGACGCTTGCTATATATGACAACGACAAGGCTATTTTTTGACTTTTTTGTCGTGTTCGGATTTTGATCTACTGAATGAAACAAAAGACAAGGCCGTATTTTGCCCCCTTTTTGTAAAAATAATTCATCAAATAAATAAAATTATTAAAGTAAGTAATTTGCATATAATCTGTTCTGTAATATCACCAACGGATTTTATCTTTTAGTATAATAGAAACCTTGTTTTGGGTTGCTTAAATTGATTTGATTATGTCAAAAGATAGACGAATGTCTGTGGCCGGACGTCTTCGTTTCTAAAGCCGTCCGCAAACGTGAGCCACAGAAATGAATGGTTATAAAGATTGCATTTAAATGTTTTTTTCTTAAAACGAAACGAACTTTTTCGCTCACGTTGGCAGAGGTAATCATAAAATTGTATCTATACTTTCTTAGTAAAGGGATAAGTAATTGTATGTACTGAACTAGCGTTATAGTTTTATAAGTTTACGTCACTAGGTATAAAAGAGGGACGAAAGATACCAAAATGGACAGTCAAACTCATAAATCTAAAACAAACTGACAACACCATGGTTAAAAATTAAAAAAAAAAAAAAACTAACAGCACACACGTGACTAGGTTTATGCGGAAAATGTTTTCCTGGTGGACTATCAGTCCCCGAGGGTATCATCAGCTCAGTAGTCAGTACTTCGGTACTGACAGGATTCAAAAAACTTCGGACGCATTGAAATTATTAAACGTGTTGTTTTCATTTTTTTTTTTTACATCACTGGGCCGATACCTCTGCTGCTGGACTATCAGTCCCCGAGGGTATCATCAGCTCAGTATGATTTAATAAACTTTTCAAAAATTGTCCGTTTATAAATTTTGAAATAATTAAGAAACTAAGGTTTCAACTTCCTCAGGCAAAGTTGACTTAAGATGAATTTGGCTATTAATTTTGGGTATTTTTTGTCATAAAGCTCTTCAACGGTTTCGGGCTTATACATCCTCGGATTTGAAAAGTTTGGCTTTGAGCATACCTGATGAAGGTAAATCCAAAAAAGCGCTTTAGCGGACGCATTGAAATTATTAAAAGTGTTGTTTTTTTAATTGTTTCCTGTTACTATCACTTTCTAGCGCGCCGCAAATAGAGAAACATTAACAATGGACACCGCAATTTCTAGTAGACTTGCTGGACTATCGGCAACACTATATATTTTATAAATAATAGATATAAGCGTATAGGTTATACGAAAACACTCTATCCTAAAAAACGATAACTTCGTCAGGAAAGTAATATAAGAGCGAAATTGGAGAAAGGGCTGAAAATCTTCGCATTCGGCTTTGATTATCAGACATCATCAACGAGAATATTTCCATATGCGAGGTTTTTAAGTTTTAAATTTTGCCACCATTCTTCAAACCTGATTATGTAAACTATGGTTACAACATAGTGAAATTCATGGACATACTGCCTGATTTCGAATATGGTATAATAGTTATTTTGTTGGGTATCATTAGAGACATAATAATAGACAAGTTTTGATTGATGAAAGTTTTCTAATATTTTTAAGGCCACAAAACTTTGTCACACCTCTTTATTAGTTTTAAGAAAATCGTGGACATTTCTGAGATTTTCAAAGTTCATAAAAGAGGGACGACAGATACCAAAGGGACAGTCAAACTCATAAATCGAAAATAAACTGACAACGTAATGGCTAAAAATGAAAAAGACAAACAGACAAACAATAGTACACATGACACAGCATAGAAAACTAAAGAATAAACAACACGAACCCCTCCAAAAACTAGGGGTGATCTCAGGTGCTCCATAAGGGTAAGCAGATCCTGCTCCACATGTGGCACCCGTCGTGTTGCTTATTTCATAACTAGTAGGACAGACGAAAATATTTGGTTGTACAATATCTATTAAATCAAACTTTAATTTTAACCGTAGAACCAAAGATACAATAATTAACCGTTCATTTCTTGATTTACTTGTAGATTTGGTATAGATTTATCTAAAATACAATTAAAAATAACAGTATACCAAAATATATGCGTTGTCAGCCTGGTATCTTTTTTTATAATGAGTACTTTTAAATATAGGGTTCAGAAAATAACTTAACTTTGGAAAACATTGAATAATTTTTTATCAGTACTTACATAAATTTCATCGTTTGCATATCTTGACCTTAACACCTCTAGAACAGAATCTGCGTCAAACTTCTCAAGGCATGATAGATCTTCTCGTTTAACAGCCATATCTACACACTCGCACGCACCTCTGTCAAATGAATGTAGCGTTTAAGTATACTTCTGTTAGTGAAATACCCCAGTTTAAATCATTTCTAAGAACGTAATTATTCAAAATTCTTGTTAAAGGTATAGAAAAACCAAAAAGACAATGTAGAATTATATATTATAAATACATTTAAAATCAATGATCCATATTTGAGCATGTTTTGTATTCAATTTTGCACTTAATAATTCATTGTAGTTAAACATATGAGTGATGTAATTTCAGTTTATTTCTAAATAGCAAGTTGTCGTTTTGGGATTGCAATTATTCCTAAAAATATTCTGAACACCATATTGTGATTCGGTTTTAATTCCCCTTTCTACATTATATTCACACGTTTACACGGCCGACACTCGGCTAACCGAGAGATTGGTCAGTTAATCTATATTGAGTATGCAGCTATATGGGCGGTTGGTCTGTTAATCGGGTTGGTTATACGTCTGTTAAGAGTAAAACGCACAATTTAATGTCAAACTCTGTTAAATATACCGATTTTTGGCATATTATAAAATAAATGAAAAAAAGAAAAGTGTCTGACTAAATGATATCTATCATAGAACATTTTCCACCTGTAAAAAACAATTTATAGTCTGCGCAGTTTTCAGAAAAACTAAAAGTCGTCGCACAGGTATGTGGTATTTATGCTTATACGCACAGCAATTTTTTAAGTAAAAGGCGAAACAAACAATTTTAGATATCATTTAAAGGACACAAAAAAGTACTTTGGTTCCTAAAAAATAGATTGAAATTAGTAAATATTTCATAAATGTAATATAACGTGAATAATACCACGTTTTAGTGAAAATTATGGGAATAAAGTCTGTTAATGGGTTGGATAATTAAAACTGTGTCAGTTAAGAGTTATTTACCCACCACAATAGTTTTGCTACCTTTATAGTTTCCCATTGAAAAAGTTAAGAATGAGATGTTCTTGAGTAAATAAAATGACAATACGGTGCAACAGTATCCTTCTAGTTAGAGCATTTTTATTTTGACTTTCTTTGCATTTTATTGAAGGGTGTGTCACATCAATATAGCGTGATATGGATTGGCCGCTGGAATATTCATGCATTTATTATTAACGTTTTCAATCAGCCTTAATATTTGTGTCTGTTCAAATTTAAGTAGCACGTTCTAAAATCCAACTGAAGGTGTCTTTCTGATACAGCACTGGGTACAGAAGATATTTTTTTATTTCCTGTTATGGGCCCCAAAGGGCATAAACATTACAACATCAATCATTTTCATAATACGATACAAACAATGATAAAAAAAATATTAATGAGAACTATTTAAGTTCTTGAAGAATATGTAGATACAGAAGCTATAATATGTATTTTTTTAAAAAATACTAATGCATTTTAATGCAATTTACTTTTCTGCATTGGCTAGGGGTATAGGGGGAGGGTTGAGATCTCACAAACATGTTTAACCCCGCCGCATTTTTGCGCCTGTCCCAAGTCAGGAACCTCTGGCCTTTGTTAGTCTTGTATTCTTCAACTTTTAGTTTCTTGTGTACAATTTTGAGTTTAGTATGGTGTTCATTATCACTGAACCAGTATATATTTGTTTAGGGGCCAGCTGAAGGACGCCTCCGGGTGCGAGAATTTCTCGTTGCATCGAAGACCTGTTGGTGACCTTCTGCTGTTGTCTGCTCTATGGTCGGGTTGTTGTCTCTCTGACACATTCCCCATTTCCATTCTCAATTTTAATGCAAGTGTGGTTGAAATAGGTAACAAACAAGCAACCCAAAAAGAAAAAAGAAAAATAGATATACATATAAAAAGAAGATGTGGTATGATTGCCAATGAGACAACTTTCCACAAGAGACCAAAATGAAACAGACATTAACAACTATAGGTCACCGTACGGCCTTCAACAATGAGCAAAGCCCATACCGCATAGTCAGCTATAATAAGCCCCGATAAGACAATGTAAATCAATTCAAACGAGAAAACTAACGGCCTTATTTATATAAAAAAAAAATGAAAGAAAAACAAATATGTAACACATAAACAAACGACAACCACTGAATAACAGGCTCCTGACTTGGGCCAGGCACATACATAAATAATGTGGCTGGGGTTAAACATGTTAGCGGGATCCCAACCCTCCCCTAACCTGGTACAGTGGTTTAACAATACAACATAAGAATATATGTATAGTACACAATAAGTTTGGAGCAATTGTTCAATATATACATATAACGTGTTGTCGTTCTCATATGCACATGATATTTGTCACTGGACGTTAAACCCTAATTCGTCAGCATCATCCAATTGTTTCTTTTCTTCTATTACTTGATCATATGTTGTTTACAAATCATTCTAACGAACGAAGTACAGTGGAGATCAGTTCTAACCTCTCATAAATTCTGTCAGAATCTGTCAGGAGAACTGTTCTAGAACAGTATGTAGAACTGTCAGCCTGACACCTTTTAGTCAGTTCTAGGTTAGAACTGTTCTAGCTAGAACTGATTTGGTCAGTTCTACCTAGAACTGATTTGGTCAGTTCTACCTAGAACTGATTTAGACAGTTCTAGCTAGAACTGATCCTGACAGTTCTACCCTAGAACAGTTTTAGACAGTTCTACTTCTAGAACAGTTCTACGGTTAGAATTGATTTCAAATTCTACGGCTAGAATTGATTTATAAATTCTACGGCCAGAATTGATTTATAAATTCTACGGCTAGAATTGATTTATAAATCCTACAGCTAAAATTGATTTATAAATTCTACGGCTAGAATTGATTTGGTTAAAATTTACGAACTCTTTGTCTAAATATAAAGGCTTCGGCAAAATAGCGATTAATATTATAAAGAGTTTTGCTATTTTGCCGGTTTTAACCCCGCCATATTCTGCATGTATGTGACTGTTCCAAGTCAGGAGCCTGTTATTCAGTGATTTTCTTTTGTTGATGTGTTACATAAATTATTTGTTTTTCTTTCATTTTTTGAACATAAATTAAGCCGTTAATATTGGGGGGGGGGGGCATTATTATTTCATTTATTTTACATTTGTCATTCGGGGAGTCAGGATGATTCGTTTTACATAACAAAATTATCTGACCTTAATGTAATACGTTATTCCGGCCCAAACCAATAGGGACGGATCCAGCAGTTTAAAAAAAGGGGGGGGGGGGGTCTAACTAAAATTTATTGTCCTCATTCAAATGCATTGATCATCCATAAAAAGGGTGCTGTACAGTAATTCAGTTATAATTTTAGGTCAAGAGGGACTGTAATGTATACAAATTATAGCAATATTGGATAACAATGACCTCAAAATTTTGTTCTCATGAATTTATAGTGCCAGCATGTCCTCTTTTTATTCAAAGTATTGAATCGTAAACAAATATCAGTAGTTTTCATACTTCAGACTGAGTCGTGTAATAAAATCTTTTGACCGCATCAATCTAAACTGACCTTATTTGCTCTTTCTTTCTGCAAATCTATATAGGTGTACAGTTATTCAGTTATAATTTTAGGTCAAGAGGGACTGTAATATACAAGTTACAGCAACATTGGAAAACAATGACCTAAAAAAAATTTTCTCATGAATTTATAGTGCCAGCATGTCCTCTTTTTATTCAAAGTATTGACTCGTAAACAAATATCAGTAGTTTGCATACTTCAGACTGAGTCGTGTAATAAAATCTTTTGACAGCATCTATCTAAACTGACCTTATTTGTTCTTTCTTTCTGCAAATCTATAAAGCTGCACAGTAATTCAGTTATAATTTTAGGTCAAGAGGGACTGTTATATACAAGTTACAGCAATATTGGAAAACAATGACCTCAAAATTTTGTTCGCATGAATTTATAGTGCCAGTATATCCTCTTTTTATTCAAAGTATTGAATCGTAAACAAATATCAGTAGTTTTCATACTTCAGACTGAGTTGTATAATAAAATCTTTTGACCGCATCATCCAAAACTGACCATATTTGCTTTTTTTATGTGAGTCTATATAGTTGCACAGTACTTCAGTTATTTTTTTTTTTACTGTAGTATATATAAATAACTGCAAGATTGGAAATTGAACAAACATCAGTAGTTTTCATACCTCAGACTGACTCATGTAACAAAAATATGTGTCTGCATCAATCAAAACTGACCATATTTGACAGCATCAACCAAATCTGACCATATATGACTGCATCAGCCAAAACTGATCATTTTGCTTTTTTTAATGTAAAAATGCGCGAAGCGGGTTTTTTAATAGTGTGCACCACATTTTTTATGTTATTTCGAATAGACAGAAAAAAATGATAAGTCATTTCTTATAATATAATTCTAAATTCCATTTTAAACCTTGCCAAACCATGAAAAAACGTTGATGACATTACGGTCACATGACTAACTTATGTCTATTGGCGCTGATAACACAATAACGACAGAAGGCCCGTTACATCCAAACTTAAATTATTAAATAATGAACCGTCACAAAAAGTGACTTTTTAAGTCAGTAGTTCATGATGGTTTTTTTTTTTAAACAAAACTATTTAACGGCATCATCCAACACTCACATCACTGATTCATATACTTTATTTTAAAATGAAAAGTACATGTATGAGAAGTTCTCTTCTTGGAAAGGTATATACTGACTATACAGTAACTGTTAATATAATTTGAAGATGGAAAATGATTGGTTTTGTTTGTAGCCTTACGTCCAGTGGCAAATATTTCATTCATGTTCAGATCGAGTATATTTTATCTGACGTTCCAGACTCCCAGATATTATTCATTATCGTTATGGATAAGTTTGGCAACGAGATAATGCAAATCTGAGACCTCAGTGCAAATGTACATAGTTTTCTTGCGTTTAACAACACTGTGTTCATTACTACAATATCCCATAATTCATGTACGCAGCACTGTACAATTTTCGTTTGAACATTTGTCAAAACAGAATCTTAAATCATGAATGTAAATCCAAGGCAAACAAGGTAAATTAAGATTAAATTTACTTGAATTAAATGCAGAGTTATATTTACGAAGAGACTGCTAAAAACGGGGAACGAAGAAACGTAAACTAGGGTAGAACTGTTCTAGCTAGAACTGTTCTAGGACAGGTTAGAACAGTTCTATGACAGAATATTCTGACAGTTCTAATGAGAGGTTAGAAGTGATCTCCACTGTATATGGAAAGGAGCGAATGTAGTTAGATTTGGTTATCTTTAAAAGTTTTAATTCATTTTATTCCGTTTAGTTCCTTTCTACATAAGTGAAGAGGAGAACTACAATTGTCCGTATATAAACTTCTAGCATTTGTCACCAATCGCAATCCGTTACTGTTTCAACCTCTAGGGGTGTTTCATGTCTTAAACAATTATTATTTTTCTCTCTTTTTTAGCAATGCACCACTCTCTACTGCATGTCCTTATCTATTATTCTATATTCTTCGTCTCCATCCAGATTCTCGTGTAGACCATGAGGGTCCGGATTGGGGATGTTGTTTTTTTCTGTATTCTTTAAATTGTAATGCCACTTTTCTCTGATTTATATACTTGTTACCAATGTAGATGACTTTTGGACAGAATCCACAAGATAAATGCAACCACTCTTGAATGAAATTAATATTACTTTAATATAACACTTTTTGAAACAATTTTTATCAATTTTCAATTTCTGTTGTTTAAATTTTTCATTGATCATGTGTTGTTTCCGTATATTTTATGTTTCATTGTTCATGTGTTGTTTCCGTATATTTTATGTTTCATTGTTCATGTCTTGTTTCTGTATATTTTAGCCGCTCATCTTGAGCCTACCCATGATTCGACAACACCCCATATAGTAGCAATAAAATTATACTTTTATTGCCATTCATAACTCTTAACAGACCAATTAACGGACCGAGTTTTATACATCCGACCCATTAACAGACCAGGTTTTAAATAAAAATAGATGAATGTCACCAAAATACAGATTTTCGTGAAGATTTTTCACACAATGATATAATAATGGTTAACAAACATGATGCGTCTTTTTTCGATGTTCAAAATATTGCATGCAAGTAAATTCGACCAATGTGCCATTTTGTGTACATTTTGTGTGTGTGTAAAATGAGTATAAATTTATTGATGAGTTACCCGCCTTTTCATTTTATAGAACGTTTATCGAAGCTAGAAAAATAGTAATCACACCACTGGATTCAGTACATTGAACTGTTTTGTCAGAGATGAATATTTTTTATGATAAAAATATTTTTAAAAAGTTATACAATGAAACATACTGAAATTGCAATGATTTTCTCGATAACACATGATTAACAGACTTTAGCCAACCCGATTAACAGACCAACCGCCAATATAGCCGCATACTCAATATAGATTAACCGACCAATCTCTCGGTTAGCCGAGTGTCGGCCGTGGTTTATGGTATAACATTATAGTCGGTTTTTTAGGCCGGAAGAAATGAATAACATAACAAGTACTAAATCAGTTAAGTATTGATCTTTCATAGAATAATCGTACTTTAAAGAACTAGACAAGATAAACACAGGCCAAGTATATGATGAAAAGAATATAGGCAATTCTTTCTTACAACGTAATCCAATTATAAAATGGTTTTTGTGAAACGTTTCTGAGAAAAATGTCAACCAATGTAAAGAAATCACCCGTAGATTCCTTTATATGTACATGTATTACGATGTATTCTTTGGAAACAAAATTCAGGGTTTGTGTGTTGTCTTGAACTTTTTTTCAGCCTAGCATGTTTGTCTATTACGCTATCAGGGGTTGTCGGTGTGTTGTCTGGAAATAATGCATCGGTTTCATCTTTGTTTTCTCTATTTGTTGATTGGCTAAATAGTGGAGTGTGGTGTCTTGTTGTATGATTAATAAGATACTCAGGAAAAGCAAGACGTTTTTTTTTTCATTTTTTGATGAAGAACTTCAACGATTACACCGGGTATTTCAATATATTAATTGAATTAAAGCATATTTTGGGAAAATTGTCAATGCGACGACAACCCGTAATTAAACTATGCAATGATAAACTCTTGTTCAAAATCGGAACAATTAGTGCGGTGACTGAAGGCAGATGTTTTTGAATTTAATCTCCCCACCGAACACACACCTATATAATATTTCATATGAAAGAGGAAACCTTTTACTACAACAATATGCCTGTCGTCAGGACTTGATATGGTCACATTTTTTTTAATTTGAGGTCAAAGGTCATATGTGGAATCTGTGAAAACCTTAATCATTAAGATATTTTTATCAAAAAAAATCCTAAAACGACGTTTTATAAACAAAACTTTAAAAATCAAGTTTTCAACCTATAAAATGTTTAGAGCACCTTAACCTTATAAAAAAATTCAATATCAGGTAAAAATCAAGTGTCATGCAGGACAGTACCTTAAAATTATTTTGTAAACTATCATATTGGTTGAGGCATCAAACCAAATCAATAGAACACTACAGTCAAATATGACCTCAAATTGAAATTGCAGATACTTCAGTTTTTCTTAAAGACTACTCGTTGCTTTTGCTGTTTTTTTTCTCACATTTATTACTGCTTCCATAGTATTATCTGTTGATGTGTATTTTACTCTGGTTAATATCTATTACATTATAGGTTTTGTACATATACCTCTCTTTTTTCCTTGCAACGTACCACAAACTTCAAATGTATTCCATATAAAAAAAGAAGATGTGATATGATTGCAAATGAGACTAATCTCCAAATGAGACCAACTGAGACATAAAGGAACAATTATAGGTCCCGTACGGGCTTCAACAATGAGTAAAATTCATACTGCAAAGTCTTCAATTCCCGAAATGAAAAATGTAAAACCAACGAAAAATCTAATGGCCAGATTAATGTACAAATAAATCAGAACGAAACAAATATAGTATATAGAACCAAACGACAATCACTGCATTACAGTCTCGTGACTTGAGACAGACACATACATAATGTGGAGGGGTTTAACTTTTTTAAAGGCGCGGCAACCCTCCTCTAACCTGGGACAGTGTGTACCAGTGCAACAAGCTATATATAAAATCAAGGGTTATCTCCATCATCTTCATTTTCATCAACTGTCACAAGACATGTTTTAATATTTCTACACATGAAAGGTTCTGCTCAAAGCAAAAACGTTATTTTGAGCGCACAGATGTTTCTTTACAAGTACAGACAAGGTATTGTAGGAAGTCCGAAGACATTTGTTCCTAAAAAAAATACCAGCTTCAAACCATCCCTATCAATTCATCCAAGATTTAATGGAGATCTAAAAGGGGGTTTCAGAAGGTGTGGTGATATCCATATGCTTGTCTGCAAAGATGCTGGGGAAACATTATACGAGACGTACACACTCTCTTGAATTCGCCCAATTTCATGGTTGGCAACACTTATTAGATAGCGTTGCACTTTATTATCTATATCTATCGAGTAACGGTGTCATGAGGAATATTTTTTTCACCATTGAATCGTTGTCAATAACCAAAATAAAATTAGTAGAAGTAGTATCGTGATCTGAGATTTCTGCTTCCACGGGTTTGGAGTTGTTTTGTTTGTTTGTTTGTTTTTTTTTCGTTTTTAGCAAATATTTTGTAATGCAACCAGAATGACAGAGTGCTTGAAGTTTAAAAGATGGACGAGAAACTATTTCAATTTTAACTTTATCTGACACGGATAAAACTTCTTAATACGCTCATCTGATTCAAACTTGCGTAGTTTTTTATCTTTCTAAAATGTTTTGTGGCAACAAAATTTACAAGCGCTCCAGTTAAACGACTGCATTCTAGAACGCGTACAAACACCCAAAACTGAGGGACAACAGTCCGAAAATTGTATGTCGTCATTTAATATCAGATTAGAAGCTTCCTCGCTCTAAAACGGGGAACAATTATGTTTACTTGTGTAACTTTTGTAGCATGAACGATGATAAACAGCTTGCACGGAGTTCTTCACAGGTATCGCATGAAAAACCTTGATGTTAACCTCGTCCAATCTTTTATTCAATGCAGATACAAAAGTCGACTTCCCTATACTGGTAAATTGACTCAAAATTTCGGTCGAGGTTTTTGTTGGCATATTTTAAAACCACTGCATAAAGTTTAACGACGTTTGTCTTTTCTTTGTACTCAAAGGAGCAAGTTTCAACGGACATTATAGTATATTTGATGTTTTGTAACAAAACAACATAGAATATAAACATATACAAACAAAGTATGTGCCATTTTGATTGAAAATATTTGTATATAATAGCGAAAAAGGTAGTAATTCCATATATCAAATTATTGTCTAATACACAAAATGTGATGAAAGGCAAGTGATTAAGTTCCGTGTTGAAATATAAGTGTTTTTACTCCCGTCTTTTTCCATTGAATTCTTACATTTGTTTTCATGTTTAGCTTCTGAAATTTTTATCAGTTATTAGTTTTATGAAATACTATATGCTTAAAATAGTATAGGATATCTTTTATTACTACTATAAAGAAGAAACTAAAGTTTGTATCTGAATTTGCAATTAAAATTATCTCAATTTTAAACAGTCCAAACTTAGCAAATTTTATAGATAAGAAGAAAATAAAATTCGGAATAGAATATTTTGACATTTAAAAATAGCTTCAGAAAAAAACTATTTCAATTAAATGTAAGCGAACATACACAATTTTTCATTTTGAAAAAGACGGGTTGAAAGTCTCCGATATACTACGAGTCAAAACGACTTTTTAGAAAAATGTGACCATACGAAATTCTGACGACAGGGCAAAAACTAAAGAAGACATATTTGTCTTTAAGTTAGGACAATTTTAGCCGTGTGTTATTTTGGGAGATTAAACTCGCGATATAGACGACTTTTTACACTCCTGTCACCGCACTAAATACTTTATGAAGAAATGTTCATATACATTTCATCGTTGACAATGTTATCATATAGAAATTCGAAATACAAAACGTGCGTGAGTTTCCGTCTTATTATTAAGAAAACAGATAAGATTTTGAATGAATCATTTGATATGTTTGCCTATATTGAAATATAGATTAGAATAATATGCTATTGTCCCGCACAATTGTTCGTATCATTAATTTTGTCAAGGTGAAATAAAATAATTGTAATTCACCGGTTCACAGATTCTATTATCATTACATATATCTAAAATTGTATCTATTACAGTTGTAGATTATTATATTATCATATATAATAATTGAATATTCACTAACTTTACTGAGCCAAAAAAAGTTTTGCAACAAATATATAAAATTTTATTACAAAATGATAACATATAATTTTAAAAATTACAAAATGGAATTATGACGTGCATGTTTACCACTCACTTCACTAGGATTTTTTTGTATGGTGCGCAGTAGGGTCAACATGCAGAAATGAGTACGGTGTTATTCAAAATCAATTTCTCATCCATGCTCCACATGCATTATACAGGCGTGGCAAGCATCCCAGTAGCTGCCCCAAGCCTATGCACTATTCTTGTGGACAGAATAAAATTGTCACGTGTTGAAGTTAAGCAAAGGTACTGCCCCTTCCTCGGTGTTAGTTTTTTTTTGGGGGATCTACCAAATATAGGCCTATCCTGTACAGTTGCAATTTGTTAGTCTCTAAACTGTTAACTTATGCAATTAAATCAAGCCACGACGTCGGCAACTCTCATTGGAACATCAACCATTCCCAGAGCTTTCTGACGGTCATTTTTGGAGAGGCCCGGTTGACACCCCATGTAATTTTTCTAATGTTTATGTTTTTTTCTGACCAATGGTGTGTCTCTGAACGTTAGTGAGAATTTTGTTTTAAAAGTACAGGAACAAAAGGTAAAACATCAATTACAGATGCAAAGCTTGAATGGCGCGAAATCAATCACCCGGGAAAAACGTATGACTGTTAAAAATTACAGGTAGACCTCAGTATTATACCAATGATATTAAGGATTATGTACCCTTCTGTTGATTCAATGCTAAACATAAGGAAATTTTCTAGAAAATCCACAGCCTTTATCCTTGTACTGTGATATTTGGCAATTTGATGACTGATAGATATAGGATAATTGCATGCAGTGCTAGCATCGATTTCCTTAAAACAAGTTTATTAATGCAGTTATTGGTTAAAACAAATAAAAATATGGACCAAATCAAGTACACCTTTTAAGGTGTGTTCGACTTTAGTGACTCAGCACGAGGTATTTTGGAATTAACAGGTTGGTTAGAACTTTTTGTAAAAAAAATAAACACTAGCACATCATAGAAAAGCAAGTGAGTAATTTATGTTTCAAATTTTATAACAAAAATCTCTGTATTAAAGGCTGTGGATTTTCTATAAAAATCTTGGTTTATTTGCCACAAAGTACTCTTTTTCTTTTAAAGGCAATGAAACAGTAAATTATAATGCATTCCATCAAGTTTCCCCCTAGTATATGTACAAAATGGCCTGTCTCTATTATTTATTATATCTGTAGTTTTGATACAATTGATGTTTGAAAAAATTGTACAAAAATGGCTACAGAAGGGGTCATAAACCTTAATCAAAAGAAATGTCAGAAACAACAAAAAAATAAATTGAAAATAAAGTGTTGCTAAACTTTTTTGGCTCAGTATACTTAATGAATGAGAAAATATGTAGCTTATAATATATACAGTCATGATTCTATTTCGTCAGAATTATCTCCCCATTACGCCAGTTCATTTTCACAATCGTAGAAATGGAAGCCATTGTAGGGATGACGCGCTACCAATTTTGCTCATGGAAATCGATAAATTTATCCACATTGCACCATTGCGATCCTTATATGTCAGTTGTATTTTAAAAGACAAATGTATCAACTAGCTAATGAGCATCAGTTAATGATCTTGTTTGCATTGATTCAACTTAAAACTATTGTCTGATCTGTTGTCAGGTGGAATTTTCGAAAATTCATAAACATTTAAAAAAATTCTAATTAAAAATTTCGTGGAAGGGCAGACTAGATTTTTTTAGTGTTTAGTGTATAAAGGAGGGACGAAAGATACCAAAGGGACAGTCAAACTCATAAATCTAAAACAAACTGACAACGCCATGGCTAAAAATGAAAAAAGACAAACAGAAAAACAATAGTCCACATGACACAACATAGAAAACTAAAAAATAAACAACACAAACCCCAACAAAAACTAGGGGTGATCTCAGGTGCTCCGGAAGGGTAAGCAGATCCTGCTCCACATGTGGCACCGTCGTGTTGCTTATGTGATTACAAATCCGGTAAATAGTCTAATTCGGTAGGTCACATTCATGAAAGGGAAGGGGATTGTAGTTACGACGTAAGGAACATATCCGATATCATTTGTGAAACGGTTATTCCATAACGGTCAACCAACTCGTGATGGCGTCCGTAAAATTTACGAAGGGATGATTTCAACTTCACCATTTGGAACTCTTGGTTTAATAGCTTCCTTGTGAGCAGTAACCCTCTATCAAGAAAATCAGGATAGGAAATGCAAACACGGGAATATCGTATCAATTGGGAGATATATACCCCGTATGCAGGTGCTGCTGGAATGTTGCTACTTAGAAATGGAAAGTTCACAATTGGAAAGCTGAAATCATCTCTTTTGTCGTAAAGTTTTGTTTTCAACCGACCCTCATTATCAATTTCTAGATGTAAGTCAAGATATGAAGCCGACTTAACTGTATCTGTAGTATCCTTTATTTCCAATTCGATGGGATAGATGCGTTCCACATAGTCACCAAATTTTGAATTGTTTAGTGAAAGAACGTCATCTATATAGCGGAAAGTAGAGTTAAAGGATATTGCTGACTTCTTATCTTTCTTCCTAAGAAGTTCCTGCGTGAAGTCAGCCTCATAATAATAAAGAAACAAGTCGGCAAGTAGAGGGGCACAGTTTGTTCCTGTTGGGATGCCGACAGTCTGTTGAAAAACACGTCCTCCGAACGCTACAAATATGTTGTCAATCAAGAAATCAAGCATCTTGATAATTTCGGTTTCAGAGAATTTTTTGTTTGACTATAAACCCTAGTTTTCACGCACAAAAAAATATATTTTTTCAAAGATATGCATTTTCATCATCCAACTTGAAAGACTGTCGTCAAGTACTTTCAGTAAAAAAATAGCTATTCGAACACACCTTCTCTGTTTTTGTGACTCATTAGATAGGTATTTCACTTGAGCCATACATTTGATCTTTTAGTACTGTTATTTTTTGTGTTATAAAGTCAATCTGTAGTTTTGATATATAAAGATAATAGAATCTGAAGGGAGACGATGTATGAAATAATCTTACTTTGTACGATAACAAGACAAAATTTTCAACTCAAACACGCCCTAACATTAAAAAGGTGCACTCGATTTTCTCTTTTCGATACAATTGTTACCCATTTTTTGGAATTTTTTCTTGAGTCACATAATGAAAGGGCCGACACGAAAATTTTTGAACTAATAGATTTATATGTTTTCCGTCATTGGTAATTTTTTTTTTAAATCGGAGGTTATGCATTTTCTTCATCCATCTTGAAAGATACCCATGTCGTCGACTTGAAATCTAATTGTTATGCTTAACTACATGTATGTACTACATAAATTAAAAACTTATGCAAATAGTGTTTTTAAAATAAAACACCTCGTAATTGAGAAGAAAATTTTAGATTCCTCATCTGGTTAACACCACTCAATGAATATATCTCGTCACAATATTTTTGAATAGATATAGGAAGATGTGGTGTGAGTGAAAATGAGACACCTCTCCATCTTTAACTGTAGAAAGAATCGTAGTCAGTATTTTAGAAAGATATTTAGTCGAAGTTTTGATGACCCAGCTATGTATCGTTCTTTATATGGAGTTTTGTGAAGATTCGGTATCAAGTATAATGACGGTAAATTTTCTTTTTTTTCTTTGATGTTGATACAAAAAGAAAGAAGGACAGGTTTGTGATTTTGTCAGATTTCGTCCTTGGTAAATGATGATAAAGATATTTATATAGGATCACCAGTACTTCTATTTATTCCAAGTTTTGTTGTGAGACATTGCAAATAATAATTGTTTTTACATATAATGAAAATAGTATTGCTGGAACAACAACAAACAATTACACTATGCAGCTTTGATCTTCAAATTTAATAATTACACTATTTGTATAGAGTAATTATCGTTTATCATGTATATTATTTACAAGAAAAAATACTAACGATGTCTTAAGGTAGTAATACATAGATATGATATAATATGAATATTGTCCAGTATTTGGTAAATCTTTTAGGAATTTTGGTTCTCAATGCTCTTCAAATAGTACTTTATTTGGCCTTTTTAACTTTTTTGGATTCTAGCGTCACTGATGAGTCTTGTGTCGACGAAACGCACGTCTGGCGTAAATACAAAGTTTATTCCTGATATCTATGATAAGTTTATTTACAACCACTGGGTCGATGCCACTGCTGGTGGAGTTCTAATTCCCAGAGGGTTTCACCAGCCCAGTAGTCAGCTGACATGAATTATCATTGATATGCTCCAATTTATAACTATGTACAAAACTTTTGAATTTTTGAAATAGTAAGGCTTTTCTACCTCAGGAATGGATTATCTTAGCTGTATTTGTCAATAAATTTAGGCATTTTGGTCCTCAATACTCTTCAACTTCGTACTGTATTTGGCCATTTTAACTTTTTTGGATTCGGGCGTCACTGATGAGTCTTTGTAGAAATGTATTCCTGGTATCTATGATGAGTTTATTTAGGCATGCTGCTGATGCCATAAATAATTAGTTGTAACAGGTCAGCAACAGAATTTAACAACAGATTTGGATAAAATACAGTTAATAAATAGCATGAGACTTAGAGCGTCACTGGTGAGTGTTATGTAGACGAAACGCACGTCTGGCGTACTAAATGATAATCCTGGTACCTTTGATAACTAATTAGACCAGGGCTTTATGACATTACTTTTAGTTACCAATAGTTACAGCAAACTATATTGATTATATAAAATATCTAAATGAAGTTAAATTTTTTTTTTTATTATGTGGGATAAGTATAAGGTTCAGATGCATCTTAATTGATTTGATCGAATCTGCATTGTTTGTTTGTTTTTTGGAATTTTGACAAAGCATATACCATTTAATTTGGTGCGTAGTAACAAAGACATAGCGTACACTCACTTCTTTTGAAGTTAATTTAGAAGTTGTCTCTTTACCAATCATACCACATCACTTCATATTATGTTGCGTTACTTACTACCTTTTTTGTTTGTTGAAACGTTTATAAAGTAATTTCATCATTACATATAATCAAGTCCACAAATCAATCAATCATTATGTTATTTTACATAAATATATTGATATCATTTTTAAATATTGCATTCTTAGATTCATCACTTTTCGTTGGATACCATTTTTTTTTATGGATTTCTTGTCTACCCTAAATCCACGAATTCCAATTTCGAACAAATTACAAATTTTAAATAGAAAGTTTTGCAGACTTTTGCACGAAATCAAATATCGACGCATATGCAAGTTTTCATCAATTTACGAAAATTGGTCCACACAAAAATTAATGAGTTAGGTTAAAAAATAAACATATTGAATCACATCAATTTTTATGTATAAGACATCTTACTTAAAGACATATGTCAAATATCATGTGGGTTTAGGCTTTTAAAATCATAGATGTCAACAGGAAGAACTTATTCAACGGCACATTGGCAATTTCAAATAAATGCAAGACTATCTAGGGAAAATTTCTTGTATTTGTACTGATATTTATTTTTTCCTTATATCGGAGAAATTTCTTACTAACTAGATGTTGAAGGGTGTTTTCGATAGTTCTTTGACCTTGTGTCAAAGATTCAAAGAAAATGCATATAAATTACACATATTGTCAGGATTGTATATGAAAGGGGTTAACTTGAACTCCCTCAAGTCATCTTAAGTCTGTTGAAACGTGATAAATCCAAGTAAAAAAAAACATAACTCATTCTGATAATTAGTTATCAAAACCTTATGTAAATTTCGACCTGTGAATCATTATTATACTTGAATGTACAATCATCACTTATTAGTCCTGATAAGTTATAAATAAAGGCAACAGTAGTATACAGCTGTTCGAAAGTCATAAATCGATTGAAAGAAAATAAATTAGGGTTATAAACTAAAACTGAGGTAAACACATCAACAATAAAAGAAAACAACGAAACAACAGAAATAAAACTTTTAACTATTTTAAAACACCATCTATCATATCTTCTTTTAAAGTCCGCTAACCAGCATTTCTTAATATTTTAGTCACTAAGAAGGAAACTGAAACTTCATCTTTAATTCTCAATTTTTTTAATTTGTCTTCCAAGATCTACATTCATTACTAAACATAATATACCAGTAAAATGTTTTACAATTGAGAAAGAACAAGTCCAATCTTTTAGTTCAATGTGGCCAACCAGAATGAACGAAACACAAATAGATCTGTATTATAGATACAATGGTTCAACGTTGATTCTTGAAAAAGAATCCATGAACCGGTTTGACTCTTACTTAAAGTACATTAATTATAATAATTGTTTTTCAATAAAATGAAAATATAGAATTGCTCTTCAAGTTTTAAAATCAAACACTTTTACACCTGTTTACATACTTTAATGCATCATTTTAGATGATTACGTGTACTACAATATCGGCGTAGTGAATTTCTTTTGTCTAACCCTTATACATCCAAAAAATCATAAATCATTTGTATATTTTAATTCTCTCACCGTACATCAAATTTCACGTGACCAAATGTGAAAGATTGAAATAAGAACACGTCTTTTTCAGAATTAATGTTTGACAAGACTGATAACAGTAGAAATAACACAAACACTGAAAATAAAAATAAAACGGAGAACAGAATTATACTGAAAACAAGCACAGAAGCAACACGAACTCCTTAAGAATGAACATTGTACTCAAGTGTTCGAAAGGGTAAGTTACTCTATTACTGTATCCTCCGTGTTAATCATTCGTTGATTAGTCATATGGATGATGTTCTAATACAATTAATTTTCTTATTCACCTTCAATATCACTACAAATTACTGAACAAACCACACTCTGTGACATTGATATGTTATTAACATTATTCTGCATGCTGAGGTCGTTTTCAGAATTATAAGATAAATGTTTATATAATTTACAACATGTATGAACTATTATAGATTCTAATCATGCACTATTTTTAAAAGACTTACTTTTGCAGTAATTTAAGTGGAAGATGCTATCATGAATTTTCCAAGCCAGCCTCAAATCAAATACCCCTAATTTATAATCGCTGGTGAAGAGAAAGAGTTGGAGACAGAATTTGATAAGTCGAATAAGGATATTACACATATAATCAAAAGAAAAAGTTGAAAAATAAAAATGTAAAACTAAAGGCAATCAGGTGCACCCAAAACAAAATGAAAGCAATTTCGATTACCATATTGATCGTCTCGTGATGATACACCCGATGACATAACATATTCGACAATAAAGCATAATGGTAGAAATATGTTCAATTATTCTTTTTTTCACCTAACCATATGTTACGTTGATCATTGGTACATACTAATTCGCTTAACAGGCGGAAACCCGGTTGAAATAGAACAAAAGAATCGAAGCACTGTGTTAGAGAAGGCGATAAATAAAGTAACAACAACTTAAAAAGTTAACAGAAATAAATAAAATGACACTTTTCTGCTCAATTACGTAGTATTTTATTGTGAAAACACCATTTGTATAAGTTTTCAATTTATCTATTACATAGTTAAGCAAACCAATCAGGTATCAAGTCGACGACATGGGTATCTTTAAAGTTTGATGAAGAAAATGCAAAACCTCCCATTAAAAAACCATACCACGGACGGAGAACATATCAATCTATTAGTTTAGTAATTTTCGTGTCTGCCCTTCCATTATGTGACTCAAGGAAAAATTCCAAAAAATGGGAAACAATTTTATCGAAAAGAGAAAATCGAGTGCACCTTTTTATGTTAGAGCGTGTTTGAGTTGAATATTTTGTCTTGAAAACGTATAAAGCAAGAGTATTTGATACATCATCGTGCTTCAGATTCTATCATTTTTATATATCAAGACTACAGGTTGACTTGTGTTCGAATAGCTAATTTTTACTATAAGTACTTGACGACAGTCTTTTAAGTTGGAAATATTTGTTTGTGTGTGATAATGAGGTTTAATAGACTTCAACCACTGAAAATGTTAGTCTGCCCTTCCATGAAATATTTATTAAGAACTTTTTATATGTTTATGAATTTTCGAAATTCCAACTGACAACCGCTAAGACAATAGTTTTAAGTTGACTCAATGCAGACAATAACATTAATTGATGCTCATTAGCTAGTTGATACATTCGTCTGTTAAAATACAACTGACATTTAAGGATGTGGAAAAGTTTATCGGTTTTAAAGAGATAAATTGGCAGCGCATCATCCCTAAAATTGCTACCATTTCTACAATTTTAAAAATGTACTGGCGTAATGGGGAGATAATTTTTACGACGTAGAATCCTGTTTGTTAATGCAAACCATCGATACATACCAGTCCATACCAAGCTTTCTCTGAACTAAACCGTAAAAAATTATGGCCGTGTGCCATACAATCAATTATTTTTCAAACCATTGCTACAATTATATTGATGTATGGCTGAAATTTTCAACATAAACGAGATTAGTCTTGTGCCGACATAAATTGTCTTTTGGTTGTCGACGAAGTTGAATGATGGCATTTTGGGATTAGTCTTATAGTATAGAAGAAACCTCTGATGCACACAGTAATTTAAACATTGTTTAGTCATTTGTGTGCAACTTTTTACATTTAATCATTATAGGATGGCATTGTAATTGTTTCAAACGGTTTAAATATCATTTTACCTGATAGAGAGGTATGAGATTATATAAACACTTTGCACAAACAACAAGTAAAAAGAAGAAAGTAGACACAACGAACCGATCAATGTGAATATTAAATTGATGTAACCTATTTTAAAGTAAATTGCAACTAATGAATAATACAAACTTAACTATCAATTAGTATGCATTGTACTTATTTACTGTAAAGACGTCACAAACAGTTTGAATATCCCAGGTAAGCTTAAAAGTAGTTCCCCGTTTAATTGAGTAGCGTAGTTTATAAAAGGTTTTTCATAGAACTACAAAAGAATGAATATATTGGAGTAGATATATTAATTTTAATGAGTCAATGGCCGTGTTCACATTGACCTAAACTCGGTGTTGTGTAAGTGTAACTCACACGTAAACTAAACAAAATTACGTTCCCATTGATAAAACTCAATGTTTACATGTAGTGTAAATCATGTTTTGTCTACATGCAGTCGATACTCGATGTAGGCCTTGTGTAGATTAAGTGTACACTAAACTAGGCATTTTAAACATTAGTTTCACCATGCATATTTAAGGAAGAAACGATTTTTTTTAATAAAATTGATATTTATAGCAATTATTTAAGAAGTTCTTTACAGAAATAATGTCTCAACTTGATATATTTATTTGTTTTGTTTAGAAATAAAACTTAACGTAGCTTTATTAAGCCCTTATCAAGACTCAAATCAGCATCATTGCCAAACACATAATTCATTTGAAAATTAAGGTCTTTCCGAATCGACTTGACTTACACAGAAATATTTGCCACTGGTCTTTACTCAAACAACGATTCACTCATAAATGCATTACTTAAAAAGTGTGAGGTAAATGTATTGTTTGTCTAGTATCTCGGATCCGTGAAATTACACTTAAAAAGTAAAAAAAAAAAAACCATTACCCCCTACCTTTGCCAAATACTTCGTGGAGAAGAAATTCCATTTGAACAAACAGAAAAGATAGAAATATAGTGATCCCTAATATATCCTTCTTCGTCTGTAAGCACGCTGTTGCAGCCTACGTTTTCTAATGCCTAATCGAGACATCTTTAGTATCTTTAGACTACTGCAAATCATCAAAACGGCTTTCATAAAGAAGCAACCACTTAACTTAAAAAAGGGGGGGGGGGGGCATTTTGTTTAATTATCAGAATTTTGCCGCGCAAACGTTTTAATCCGGGTTTTTTTCGATGCTGGTAATCAATTTTTTTCTCTTCAACATTTAACACTATAATGTGTGGGGAAACTCTAGATCTTGATTCAGAATATTTTTTATCATCTGTAGAACCAGAATTGTTTTCTTTATCCAATTGGGGTTCGGAATATTTCCATCCCCCCTATTTAGAGTCAAATGGTCGTTCCCTTGCTGCTAGAAAAGTTGTCCGAAAACGTTTCATTCGATTCTACGTAATAAACATTTTTAAATGACATAGAGTTTACAAATGTGAACAAATCTTATGTACAGGTAATTAAACAAGGTGTATAGATGTAAACAAATTTAATGTGAAACCAATGTCCAGTTCATTAAACTAATTGTAAACAAGTTTACTGTACATGGAATTTGGTGTGAACACGGCCAATATCTATTTAACACCACTTGTAAGGTATACCTGATCACAATATTTTTATGGTAAGTAATCATTAACGTTTTGGAACCGTAAGATGGTTTAACTGTTTACTGTACTACAAAAGAGTCATAAATGACGCCTGAATTAAAGAAAAATTAATTAAAAAAAAAAGTAATCAAAAGTACGACGTTAAGCACTGGAGACCAAAAATGTCGAAAGAATTTTGTCAAGCACATTGAAATAGTAGGAATATGTTGAGTTTATTTCAAATTCAAAGTTTCCTAACTTAAGTAGACATTATTATCATTGTCTATGTACTGTCTTTGTCCGGTTGTTTGTATTGGTATTTGTTCTTTCAAGACTATCTTGTTTTTAATACGTTTTGGATTTTCTTATATTTTAGACTCAAGCATTCCTGAACACTTTTACATCGAAGTTATGTGTCTCAGAAAAATCTACTTCATAATGTATTCTTCTTCGTCCTACTATTGGCTTAAAAAGATAAGCATACGTAATTGCATTCCACATCAAAATTATCTACACATACTAGATAAGTTTACCCGTAAAACACATTGAACTGATATAGCGTGTATAATAGTTTCTTTAATGGATTCGATTCTAAATCTTGCTCAGGTAAGATGTCAGATATATGCAGTTGTAATCTTCTCTGCTTTTTAAATAATCTTGGTCACATTTTTTTTTATAAAAATTGACCAAAAGTCGTAAATGAATTTTTTTGTAAGATCAAGTTTAGTATATCTAATATTCCGTAAAATGTTAATAAACTTCAAAATAACTTGGAGGCTTCGGTGGTCGTGTGGTCTAAGAAGTTACTACTGTAATCACTAGCTAATGCTGGTGCACTCGACTCCAATTTTAATTGACTAGGATTGTCAGTTTTCCTATCAATGGTCGGTGGTTTTCTACGGGTATTTTGGCCTCCTCAACCAATTAAAAGTGGCCACTACGAAATAGCCCAAAAGCGGTGCAACAGTAGTATACCGCTGTTCAAACTCATAAATCCATGGACAAAAAACAAAATCGGGATAACAAACTAAAACTGAGGGAAACGCATTAAATATAAGAGGAGAACAACGACACAACACTACAATGTAACACACACAGAAACGGACCAAGCATCAGACAAAATCCCACGAGAATAACAAACATAACATCAAAACCAAGTACATGAATTTGGGATAGACAAGTACCGTGACACGTCTTATCGCAATGTGAATATACACTAAAAAATAAGAGAAAACAAACGACGCAACGTTAAAATGTAACACACACAGAAACGAACTATAATATAACAATGGCCATATTCCTGACTTGGTACAGGACATTTTTAAAGGAAAAAATGGTGGGTTGAACCTGGTTTTGTGGCATGCCAAACCTCCCTCTTTTATAGCCATGTGAAATATAACATTAAAATGACAACTCAACACCACAGGACTACAATATAAATAAATTTAAAAGTGGCGTTAAAACACAAAAAAATCAAAAAATAAAATCAAAAATACTGACCATTAAGTTAATATTCACAGCATCGCCATGATTCACATAATACTTGCAACGACATGTACACAGTCACTGACAATTGATTATTGTTATATGACATCAAACACGACTGACCAAATTCATGATGTTCCATACAAAGAGAATGATTAAACACATGAGTGTATAAGAGGTAATATATTGTCTTGAAATAAAGAAATATAAAAATTTACACACACATTTCTTATACGGGCACTAGCTGTCAATTCATAAAATAATTATCTTTATTATGAAAAGTCTAAAAAAAAAATACAAGTACGGGGCATGTACTCTAATATTTAGCTTCGTTTCTTGTATATTTTAGGCTTGAAGTCATATAATTAACTATCGAGTTGATCGCCGAAGACCCTTGATGGTCATATAAGCGATATAAACATCAACATAGATATAAATAGACAGGAAAATCGCACAGCTGGATTTCTCTTGGTCTGTTTAATTACATATTATAGTTTATCATCGTTTTTACCTGTATACAAATTATTCTTTGTGGAACGAATCATGGAATCAAACGGTTTATCTTTTTTCACTTTCAATGTTGACATTCTTTTCTTTTAAATAATTGAACACGCACAGTACATGCGTTATCCATCTCTAGCCAAGGGGGTTTATATGAAGCTCACATGAAAACGGATTCAAAGCGGTCAATTTAGTTACTTGCAAGTAAATAATTCATCATCAATGTTTCTTAGCTGAATTTGACAAAATTGAACTCCAAAACAATCATACTTTAGATATTGTTATTTATCACCTAGCTAATGACCCTTTAAATCATACACCAAAGTATTTGAGTATATAGAGCAAATCATGATTTAAAGGTTGTGACATAAACAATAAATTGTAGTCCCTTGTAATTACATCAGCAATGATATTGATGAACAGCAGGGTTGAACCATATAATATATATATACCTCTATTAAAAGAGTAGGCATACAATAAAAACACAAAAAATCATTTAGATATTAACACAAGGTCTGTGACAATAAAAACAGTGTCTCTAAACTACGTTAAATAAATGCAGAAACAATCTTCAAAACGTATTAGTCGATAAGAATTGACAACGTCCTGGGGAAAACAAAAGACAAAGAAAAAACAAACAAGTTCATTAAGCACTGCGTAGAAAACTATAAACTGAGCAATGCAAACATTACCGGAAAATCTCTAGTGACACCCTTCATAATATTCAAGGTCATTGCAAATTCAGTGATGGCACATACGACGAACAATCAGGAGGCTACGACAATTAGAAATATATCCGTGTTCGCCTGTGATAAAGATATGCAATAACAGGCAACCAACTCAATATGTCGTAAGTACGAATTTAGAGGCAACGATTTCAATTTTACCTCTGGGAACCCTTAATTCAATATCTTCTATGTTAGCAACAATTAAGAAAAACGTGATAGGAAAAGCAAGTTCTGGAATATTATAAGCATTTAGAAATTTGTACCAAATTTGCAGAGGCTGCTTGAATATTGATTCATATAAATTGTTAATATAAAAAAGAGGATGTGGTATGATTGCAAATAAGTTAACTCTCCACATGAGACCATACGACACAGAAGTTAACAACTATATGTCATCCTATGGCCTTCAACAATGAGCAAAACCCATACAAAATTGTCAGTTATAAAAGGCCCCGAAATAACAAATGTAAAACAAATCAAACGAGAAAACTAACGGCCTAATTTATGTACAAAATAATATCGAAAAACAAATATGTAACACATCAACAAACGACAAACACTGACATGCAGTTAAGTTCACAATTGAAAAGCTGTAATAATTCCTTGTCGTCTTAAAATTTGGTTCTCAACCGACCCTCAATGCCAAATTATGCATGTCAGAATATAAACAGACTTTAAAAAAGGGACATTCAAACGCACAAGTCGAAACAATACTTACAACACCATGCCAAAAAAGAAAACTATAAAGACATACAATGTACGCAAAACACAAAATAGTAATCTAAAGATTGAGCAAAACGAACAATAACCGGGGTGATATCATGAGCTCTGGGAGAAAAGATTCTGATCGATATGTTGCATCCATCGTGTTGCTCATAAAAGTATAAACCGGAAATATAAAAAAGAAGATGTAGTATGATTGCCAATGAGACAACTCTCCACGAGAGACCAAAATGACACAGAAGCTAACAATAGGCTTCATTCGGTACGAAACATTCGGGGAGAAAAGGACGCAATTTTAAGTAACGACAAATGAAACATATCCGTCCTCATTCATAACGGTCAACCAACACGTGATGGTGTTTGTAAAATTAAATACGGGATGATATCAACCTCACCCCTGGAACTTTTAGATTGATATATTCCTTGTGATAAGCAAGCCTCGTCAAGGAAATCGTTACAAGAAATACAAGCCCTTGAATATCCTTTCACCTGCGAGGCATATGCTCCCTATAAAGCGCTGCTGGAATGTTGAAACATTGAAATGAAAAAATCGCAATTGGATAGCTAAAATCATCTCTTTGGTCGTAAAGTTTTGTTTTAAATCGACCCGCACTGTCAATTTGTTTATATTAGTGAAGATTTGAATCAGACTTTATTGTGTATCTATGTTAACAATTTTATTTAATGAAACAAAATAGGGCATTTAATTCAATCTGTTGTACTGTTTAATGGGGAATACTGATGTGAAGGATAGAGACGTAAACTATTATATATTGTTGCTAGGACACTTATGTTATTTTGGTATCAAGTACATTCAAGGAAGACCTAAATCATCATTTTAAGTTCAAATTTCATAGCAACATTGAACAACCCTATGTATCAACGTCTTATCAGCCTTAACTCTATTTGAAAGCATATCCACATCTTTATTTACGTGTTTTGCTTAGAATCGGCTTAATCTCCGACATAATCTATTAGTATTTAAGATTGAATTTCAAAGTAAAACTTTCAATACAACTTATGTACCAAAAAAACAATGAAATCAATAACACGGTGGGTATGGTTGTCCTGCGAGAGAACGTTCTGTGCTGGTGATTTGGTCCTGTCAGGTGCTGGTGGGTCCTGATTCTGTGCTGGTGGGTTTGTTTACATTGTATCAGAACGGCAATAAAACGACTGTTTTGTTGATTAATTTTTCTCTGATGCGTCATACGTACCATGCAAAGTATATTACAACAAAGTTGTAAAAGTCGTGCAAGTTCGTTAAACGGAATTGTCCTGACGCTGTGCTGGTGATAAGAAAAACGGTCCTGGTTCTGTGCTCCTATGTCCTGGTTCTGTGCCTTTATATTATAGTTAAAAGTGGCATATATTCAAGATCATTGATGCTGTACTGTTATTGACTAATTAACTGTTGTCTGCTATCTTGAAATTGACATTATGTTTGTTGTCAATGGACAAATTTCATAAGAAACCAAAGGAAGTATGTGTCAACAACCATACGTCATCGTACGACCTTCAACAATAACCCATCAAATAAAAATGTAAAAGGTTTTGCATTAAAATGGAGAGCAAAAATATAGAACAAAGGACTTTCTTAGCGTTTGAATCATATGTCTTTAGCAGCCTAAAACACATTTGTTTGTGAACAATTTAGTGCTGACTATAAGAATGACAATAGTATTGCGGGTTTGTTTGTTTGTTTTTTGTTGTTGTTTTTTTTTTTTTTTTGGGGGGGGATGGGGGATAAGTTAGAGCGAGGTTACAGTGAAAGTTTTAAGCTTGGGATAGTTTCCCGTTAGATTTAAAAGTTGTATTTTAAAAGAAAAATGTATCTTATAGCTATTAAGAATCACTTGCTGTATCTGTAAGATTTTTTCAACATAAGTTTTGAGACTTTTTTAATCGACACATTGGGATTTTTGTATATGAGAACATGGTTTATCTATTAGTTGAAAATGCGGCTTTGAACTAGCTTTCAGTACCTGCGAGCATTCGTTGTCAGTCAATCATGTATGTCTTTGTGTGTTATAATTTTATGTGATAAATTGTTGTGTTGGTACACCACTGTAACAATGAAGGAGGAAATGAGGAGGGTTGGTTGGGTGGAAGTGGGGAGGGGTATGCGGAGCGCTAACAAACATGTCTAGATGCGGCATGGGCTTTGATCATTGTTGAAGCATCAATGTAAGGGGCATTTAATATCTTAATAAAACTATTCTTATTTTAGATACTATATATTGTTATCTGATATTGGACGAAAGATGTTGCCCTTTTATGTAATTATGTAATACAAGTTACGATCATTTGAAAACACATATTAAACAGCCAAATGGATGCACAAGAGCTAAAATAGGAGTCATAGATCCTATTGACAACAATTATCTGCCCAATTTTATTGATTTTGTAACATTTGTTTCAAATATGATCAAATTCTTATCCAAAATCACCAGCACTGTATCAGGACCCACCAGCACAATGACAGGACCCACCAGCACAATGACAGGACCCACCAGCACAGTATCAGGACATGAATAAATTGAGAAAATGCTAAATTTTAATAAATTGCAATGTTTTTTCACAAAATAGTTTTGTCGTGTGGATTGCGGTATAAAAAGCGGACTCTATGAGCATTTTTGTTTATTTTTTTCAGTTCTAGATTTTCTTAAAATGAGCATTTTTGTGTTACGCTTACTGAAACAGTTTAGAGGGTCAACTTTTTAATGGTTTACATATGAACCCATAAGAAACAAAATTGAAAAATCTCAACTGTTTTCTTCCATTTTTTTTCAAATATATATTTATTATAAATAAAACAACATATTAAAATTTGGGAAGGTTTGGTAGATTAGAACAGTCCATGCGTAAATGCACGGACACGACTGGAAACTCCATTTTTCAATCTTTCAAGAACCATAACTCCTGAACGGTAAAAGTAAAAATCGCCATTATTGAATTTGACCTTCATTTAGTTGTCAGTAACAACATATTAAAATTTTAAACGCTTTGTTTGAACGGTTCATGAGTTAATGCACAGACAACATTTGATTGCCGCCCGCCCGACCGACCGACCGCCGGCCGTACATCCCCAAATCAATAACCGACATTTTTGTCACAAAAATCCGGTTAATAAAATTACAAAATTACAACCAATGAAATCAAAGGCGAATTAAGAGGGCCCCCTCCAAATTTCACTGTATTTTCCCTTCTGATATTTTTCCACGACAGCCAGTTTGGTGGGGGTTGATGTTTGATTGTTGTACATATATATCGACATGAGATTTGTTTATATAAATAATACTTATTTCCCTAAATTCAAATAAAATAGATGTGAGAAATTAAAGGAAACCATATGCAAATATTAAAAAAATTATTCGCATTTGTTCTGTTGATTGATAGTGGTACACATATGAAGAAATGATGAAATCACTTATATATAGTTCTGATCAAAAGTTTCATGATAAACAGGCATGGTAAATAAGTAGTAGGTTGTTTTAAGTTTGCAGCATATTCAACTTTGAACATCTTTTCAGGTCTACAATCCATATAAAAATCTGTATATATGTGGTATAATTTCCAATGAGACAGCTTTCCAGAGGTTAAAATAACAAAGTAATTATAGGCAACCATACAGCCTTAATAAACAGCTGCGTCATGAGCGCATGATACGCCCTACGTCTTGTGTGGAAGTTTTATGCAATAATCATAAATAGTTTCTGAGAAAGTTTTAAGCAATAACCATATATTGTTTTTGAGACACGGCGGGACATGTGAAACCCTCCACCCTGGTTTTTTTTTACAAAAAACTAAATATCACTAAAATAAAATTTTGAATCAAAACCAAAAAGTATACAGATCTTTAGATTAATATAACAAAGAAAAGTGTAAAGTTTTAAGCAATAATCATAAATTATTTTTGAGATACGGCGCGACATGTAAAAAAACCCTCCCCTGTTTACAAAATACTCAATAACTCCAAAATAAAATTTTGAATCATCACCAAAAAGAATACAGATCTTAAGATAAATATAACAAAGAAGTGTGTAAAGTTTTAAGCAATAATCATAAATTATTTTTGAGATACGGCACAACATGAAAAAAAACTTCCCCTTTTTACAAAATACTCAATAACTCAAAAATGAAATTTTGAATCATCACCAAAAAGTATACAGATCTTAAGATTAATATAACAAAGACATGTGTAAAGTTTTAAGCAATAATCATAAATCGTTTTTGAAATATGGCGCGACATGTAAAATTAACAGCTGCGCCATGAGCGCATTATACGCCCGACATCTTGCGTGGAAGTTTTATGCAATAATCATAAAAAGTTTCTGAGAAAGTTTTAAGCAATAACCATAATATTATATTGTTTTTGAGACACGGCGGGACATGTGAAACCCCCAACCCTGTTTTTTTTTTTTACAAAAAACTAAATATCACTAAAATAAAATTTTGAATTAAAACCAAAAAGTATACAGATCTTTAGATTAATATAACGAAGAAGTGTGTAAAGTTTTAAGCAATAATCATAAATTATTTTGAGATACGGCGCGACATGTAAAAAAAACCTCCCCCGTTTAACAAAATACTCAATTACTCCAAAATAAAGTTTGTATCATCACCAAAAAGTATACAGATCTTAAGATAAATATAACAAAGAAGTGTGTAAAGTTTTAAGCAATAATCATAAATTGTTTTTGAGATACGACACAACATGTAAAAAAAACCCTCCCCATTTTTTACAAAATACTCAATAACTCAAAAATGAAATATTGAATCATCACCAAAAAGTATACAGATCTTCAGATTAATATAACCAAGACATGTGTAAAGTTTTAAGCAATAATCATAAATCGTTTTTGAGATATGGTGCGACATGTAAAAAAAAACCTCCCCTTTTTTTACAAAATACTCAATAACTCAAAAATGAAATTTTGAATCATCACCAAAAAGTATACAGATATTAAGATTAATATAACTAAGAAGTGTTTAAAGTTTTAAGCCATAATCAGGAATCGTTTTTGAGATACGGTGCGACATGTGAAAAAAAACACACCCCTGTTTTTGTTACAAAGTGCCGTAACTCAAAAAGTTTTAATCTATTTTTCACCAAAAAGTATACAGATCATTTGACCATCATAAGAAACAACTATATTAAGTTTCATGAAATTTGGATAAGTCGTTCTCAAGTTACGATGCGACATGTTTACGCCGGACAGACGGACACCGGACATTTGTATACCATAATACGTCCCGTCAAAATTTTGACGGGCGTATAATAAGTGAGAAAAAAACAGTCTAGACATGTTAAGTAAGCAACAATTAAATTAAGAAAAGTAATGGCCTGATTTGCAACTTATAAACAACAGGTTTGGAACCCTCCCCCCCCCCCAAAAAAAACCAATTGTTCCAATGAAGATAAATGAAGATGAAGGCAAGCCTGGAGGGGATTCATTACATTTGGAACAATTTTTCTGAAGGATGGATACGTATAAAAATTAAAATATGTAATAAGATTGCCAATAAGACAACTACCCACAAATGTTCAAATGACAAAGCAATTATAGGCAACCATACAGCCTTCATAAATAAGGGTAACTGTCCCAACATGAAAAGTATGCATTAATACAATTGGGAAGAGTAATGGCCTGATTCACAATTCAACTAATAAACAGGTCGGGAACATCTACCCTTCAAATAAACCAGATGCTCCACAGGGCGCAGCTTGATACTACAGCAGAGGTCGAATCCTGAACAGTTGGGGCAAGTATGGACACAACATTAAAGCCTGATACAGCTCTGAATTTGGATTGTGATCAAATAGTCAAAACAGAATAGGTTTCTGACACAGAACGAATGTAGTCTAAGAACTTAAAACATTTAATTTTAAATTGGACTTTTACCTATTGTGGTCCTTTATCCAAAATCTTAATACATGGTTTGAGGCACTTGTGGCAGAAAAAAAATCCTATATATAGACTTAGGGGTTGACCATTTGATATTCGGGGGGGGGGGGGGGGGGCAGGAGGATTTGTTTTTGATCGGTTATTTATTTTTGTAATCTAAGAGGACAAATTATTCATTTTCTGCGCTATTGAAGCAAGATTTTTCATTTTCATTAAAGCAAGGGACTGATTATTCATTTTCACAACTGTATTTATGATATTCGAAAACATACAATTTTTAAATTATTTGTTTATTATAAACAACATATTTGTGTTTCCTTTAAATTTTTATTTTGACATTTTTTCTTTTTGCATGCCGAATGCTATAAATTTTTATTTCGACATTTTTATTTTGCATGCCGAATGCTGTAAATTTTTATTTTGACATGTTTTTCTTGCATGCTGAATTCATGTGCACGCAACTGCGTGTTGGCGTATAGGGAGCTATGCGCCTGAATACAATTTAATTAAATATATAAAATAACTGGGAACCCTCCTCCTTTATAAGTAGAGACAATCCAAAACCTACATCTCAGAAATATTAATCTTAAATTTATAAAAATGAAAAGTAAGCTTCCATAAATAAAATTCAACAATGTTTCTTAAAATTGGTAAAAGTGGTATAGTTATACCCCAAAATGTTGACCATAGATGGACAAACAATTCACTTGCATTCGATTCGCATTTGAACTATGTGTTTGTTAATGTAAACCGTTTCAAATGTGAATTAGTTTTTAAACTAATAATTCAAATTAGTTAATGTCAATCCAATTCAAATTAGGTGTGAACTCAGTATGATTGTCAGGTAGTTTCAAACTAAAAGATACTTATAAGGGAAGGGAAAGAAACGGATAAAACCATGTGTGTTACAAACACTGTTTATTCAAGTCAGAATCCTGGATCTCAATAATACTTTCATAATGTCAAATAAAAACATGAATATGATAGTTACATACAATACTACATGTATTTATACGTATTTAATGACATTTATTTTAGTGATTGGTAATTAGGAAAAATCTGAAATTCAGGTGTAAATTGAGACAAACAATATCACTGAATGCAGTTTCTAGTCAAGTGACCAGCAAACATGGAAATCTACCTTTTGAATGAAAGGAGAACTCTTACATTGAAAATGAATGATGTAAATCTAGATTCTAATAATAGCCGAAGGGAGCTCACATTCACAACAGTTAAAGCATTCTGAATTAGTGACCAAAGCATTTTTCTCATTAACTTGAAAATCCACCTATTAGAATGGAAAAAAACCCGAATTTTAAGACATAAATTATAAAATTCCTGATAAAAAGCGGTGCTGAGCATGCATGTAATATGCTTGAAGCATATTCAAAGAATAAAATTTAAGTTTTATAACTTCCTAATGTCATTTCCAAAATTTATCAAAACCTAAAGCGGAGTTATCTTACTGTGGATTCCTATATTTTTCGTGGATGTCAATTCTCCTGGATTGTTGAAAACTTGCATATTCATCGATATTTGATTTTGTGGTTTTAACAATCCAGACAAATAGCAATAAGGTGTTTAGGAAAACACGACCTAAAACCTCCTTCATATAAGACAAAAATACATGGGAACTCATACTGAATGGTCAAATGTGTTCAATATGAAAATTGCAGTTAAGATGGTAAAATCACAAATCTGCCGTTACTGTAAATGGACTAAACGTATGACTTTTGAGCAAATTTAAAGGGAAATGACAGGGAAGGGACTAACTAGTGTTCCAGGGGGGCAAATGCCCTTTAATTTGGTATGCAGGTTTCAAAAATAGAGGGACAATTAGAGGGAAAGTTGAGTCATATTTTTAGACTTCAGTTAAATAATGACTTAAATGAAGTTATGAAAAATTACCTTCTAATTCTAAGAAATACGAATTTACCCGTATACTTCACTAAGAATTACATTTGGGCGCAAGGAGATCTTTATTTGTGAATTGGTTTATTACTGAACCACGGTTGAACTCAGGGTCGAAGTTCAACATGTTTATATTAACGGAATTTTTTGCGTTGCTTTTAAATCATTGAGGCCATCTATTTTTATTACGGGTTTCCACATCTTTAAATCAGAATTATAGAAAAAATGGAATGTTGTTAGCAGAATCAAAACAGAAATGATGAACACTGCAACATTTTCAGCAAAACATAAATAGAATGGAGGATCTGTGTATTCACATTATTTGTAAAACTGTCCTTATTCCTGTGAAGCGTGTGCTTTATATCGAGGCTTGATATGCTTATCATCGACGCCACAGTACTTAAACCAATCAGAAAATGTTTATTTGGGGCATTCGACCTATTTTAACTCAGATTTTGGATTTTTTTAATCGAAATTATAGAAAAATGGAATGTTGTTAGTACATATAAAATAGAAATTGATGAATACTTTTAGCTAAAGAAAATTTGGAGGGCGTTCTGTGTATTTACATTATTTGCACAACTCTCCTTACTGATGCCATATTTTGGAATTTCCGTGACCTAAATGGTTCGCGAAAATTAATCTTTTTATATATATGTATAGTCACTAGACGTCAGCGTGTTCCCCCTCTACTATAGAGTGTGTTTATCTATTTTGTTATTACTTGATTATTGTTGTTAACTAAACGTCAAGTGACCAAAAAACATCGTATAATTTAGACGTATTGTAGTAGTTTTAGCTAAGACAGGGCTATGAATCAATCAAATTAAGGTCATCACTCAAGAAATTTTACGGTCAACATCATGAGCTGATTGGCCATTATGACAAAAGTGTGTCAGAAATCATATCTAATATTCTTCCTCAGTCATAATAACCTTCCATCAATACCGGACTGAACAAAGAAATAACACGACGGGTACCGT
>CM034353.1:38600391-38614588 GCA_019925275.1 Mytilus edulis | reverse complement strand
AACAGCTGTATTTACAAAGTGCAACCTTTAAGGAACATTTTGAATTCGAGAATTATTTCAACATCATAAATGACCGAGATATATATACACTTTGTAAATTCCGAACATCGAATCGTTCACTGCCAATAGAAAAGGGAAAATGGTATAACATTGACAGAAGTGATAAAAAATGTTCAATATGTACAAAAAGTGATATCGGAGACGAATATCACTATATTTTTGTTTGCCCGGCTTTACAAGATGAAAAAAAGAAGAAGATTTATTCCAAATGAACTAATACCAAGACATAGCATTTTTACATTCAACAAACTTTTTAATTAATTAAAAAAAACCAAAGACACTACGAAACCTCTGCAATTTTATAAGATGTATTACAGCAGATTTCAGTCAGTATGTAGCTAATGGTAATATCTTTGGTTAGCTTGCTTGTTAGCTGAACCGTGAAGTCATTGTTAGATAAGGTATACTACCCTCCTTTTAAAGTAGCTTAGTCCTACAGAGAGAAAGATTGATTATCTGTTGGGCTAGTCTACTATTAAAGGAGGGTAGTTTACCTAACCTAACAATGACTTCACGGTTCAGCTAACAAGCAAGCTAACCAAAGATATTACCTTTAGCTACATACTCACTGAAATCTGCTGTAATAGTAAGCTCACTCCTGCTTAACAACCATAATTTATTTACCATACTTATAGAAAATATTTCTTTATACAATTTCAACTTTTACATTGACTATATAAGTCTCTCTCTCTATATATATATATATATGTCGTGTACAAGTTGCGATTTTGTACAGGTTATAACATTTACAAAAATATTGTACATGTTATAACTTGTTTAATGCAAAAATACAAGTTATAATATAAAATTGAAAATGGAAATGGGGAATGTGTCAAAGAGACAACAACCCGACCAAATAAAAAACAACAGCAGAGGGTCACCAACAGGTCTTCAATGTAGCGAGAAATTCCCGCACCCGGAGGCGTCCTTCAGCTGGCCCCTAAACAAATATATACTAGTCCAGTGATAATGAACGCCATACTAATTTCCAAATTGTACACAAGAAACTAAAATTAAAATAATACAAGACTAACAAAGGCCAGAGGCTCCTGACTTGGGACAGGCGCAAAAATGCGGCGGGGTTAAACATGTTTGTGAGATCTCAACCCTCCCCCTATACCTCTAACCAATGTAGAAAAGTAAACGCATAACAATACGCAAATTAAAATTCAGTTCAAGAGAAGTCCGAGTCTGATGTCAGAAGATGTAACCAAAGAAAATAAACAAAATGACAATAATACATAAATAACAACAGACTACTAGCAGTTAACTGACATGCCAGCTCCAGACTTCAATTAAACTGACTAAAAGATTATGATTTCATCATATGAACATCAGGCACAATCCTTCCCGTTAGGGGTTTAGTATCATACCATCATAACATATATGAGAAGAACATAACCCGTGTCATGCCAACAACTGTTTTTAGAATAAATGTTCAAAAGTACCTCATACATGTTATAACCTGTACAAAATATTGCTTAAATTAAAATGGTTTTAACTTGTACAAAATCGAAAAATAAGGATATTTTTCTATTATCGCAACAGATGATATTCACCTCAATAACATTTTCATAACTTTTGTATTATGCCTTCATGTTAGTGTGTTTTGTCCTTTTTTGATACAGTTATTGTCCAGGGGTCGGTATTACGAAGCATTGCTAAGACCTGTCATAAGTCTTAGACATATCTTAGGACATGTCTTATGATCCTCTTAGGACTATCTATGGACATATCTTTATTTGATGAATTATAATTGTGAGTGTCCACTTTGAAGGCAATAGCAAAATACTTTCTTTCTAGTTGACACTAAAAGACATAAGAGGACAGCCAGGATAGATGTGTCTACAAATAAAATTGGGAATTGAAATGGGGTATGTGTCTAAAAGACAACAACCTGCCCATGGAGCAGACAACATCCAAAGGCCACAAATACATACTTTCAAAGTAGAAGATATATATTTAAAACATCAAAATGACATTCGCCTCATGCAATGATCTTATAGTTTATAAACAAAAATTGAGTTATAAATTTACATAAGTCATGCTGAAGGCCAAAAATGTTGAAGAGTAGATCCAAAGATATTGATAATGAAGCGTGGTCCAATGAAAACTATTTCAGCTCTCTCTTGCTTTTACAGAGTAAGCATACAAGGTATTGTTTTAGTCTTTGCATGCTATAAAAACGAGAGGGAGGAGTATTTCCCAAAATTATAAGGAATCGTTCTTAAATGTTTTGGAAGAATTTAGTTACTAGTATCTAATGTAATTGTCATAGAGGAATGCAAGCTTTTAGTAAATAGTTCATGTAGTTTAACACTTATTTAAGCCATGATGGACTGCATAAAACATAGAATTACATGAAAACACATTTTGCCAACATAAGTCATAATAATAATAATAATAATAATAATAATAAATTCTTTATTTAAAGAGGGTAACTCAATTAGAAATAGTCTAATTTTCATTGAGGCCCTCAAACAAAATACATGCATACAGTTAACATTCATACATTCATACATTAATTTACAATATATATTACTAGTATATACACAATTCAATCATTGAAATATATAAAGGGTAATAAATGACAATATTTGATAGTTTTGTTAGAGGAAAACAAATTAGTTGACTTGCATATAATTTTCAAGAAAATGATTATAACTATGTTTCTTGAATAATTCCACATTAGGACATTTTTTTATTTGGAGTGGTAAATTATTCCATACTTTGGTTGCAGAATAATGAAAAGATTTTTTATAAAAATTTGTATTTGGTCTTGGAACAAAAAGATCATTATTAGAGACAGATCGTAAGTTGTGACGTTGCACATCATCAATATTTAGTATTGCTAAGTAATCAGGTGTTAGCCCATTTACAATTTTATACATTAGAATTGATTGTTGGTAATTTATTCTTTTGGTAAAAGATAGCCATTTTAAAGAAGAAAACATGAAATTAGATGGAATAGAAATATCGCATTCCAGTATAATTCTTGCTACTCTTTTTTGAAGTTTTATGATTCTATCTGAATCTTTTTGTAATAAATTTCCCCAAACTGAACTACAATAGTCTATATATGGTAGAATATATGCATTATAAAATAGTTGCCTTGTGTGTATTGGCAAATATACTTTAATTTTATATAAAAGTGATACTTTAGATGAGATAATTTTACATATACGATCAACATGATCTTCCCAGCTTAAATTTTCATCAATGTCTATTCCAAGTAATTTGAAAGAATGGACATTCTCAATACATGTTTCGTTGACGGTAATACATAATTCTGATAGTTGTTTAAGTTTTTGTTTTGAACCCAATTTCATACACTTAGTTTTTTGTGCATTGATTTTCATACTGTTATTGTTACACCAAGATTGTATAGCATTTAAATCATTTTGCAATATGCTGTTTATTTTTTCAATGTTTTTATCATGAAAATGCAATGTTGAATCATCTGCATATAAATCCATATTGGATTGTTTAACATGAAGTGGTAAATCATTTATATATATTAAAAATAACAGCGGACCTAAAATAGAACCTTGAGGCACTCCATACTTTACAAACGATTTATCAGATTTAATGTTAGCGTATTGGACTTCTTGTTGTCTGTCAGACAAATATGATTTTATCCAATCTATTAATTGTTTTCCGATATGATAAAATTTTAACTTTTCTAGAAGTATGGCATGGTTAATAAGGTCAAAAGCCTTACTGAAATCTAAAAACACTGTACTGTATGTCATGATACATATATTTCTGAAACTTTGTCATCATTGTCCTCTACAGAAAAAGACTCGTTCTGGCCTATTCATTGTTGTTCTTTATGCATTGGCGAATTTAAATGTATATTTTACTTCATTAAGATTTATCTTAAATTTTGTACAAGTTAAAACCATTTTTAAGCAATATTTTGTACAGGTTATAACATGTATGAGGTATTTTTGTACATGTTATAACTTGTATTTTTGCATTATACAAGTTATAACATGTACAATATATTTGTACATGTTATAACCTGTACAAAATCGCAACTTGTACACGACATATATATATATATATATATTATTTTTATATGTTACCTCATCCGAAATTTTGAATTTTATGCATTTTTAATGCATTTTTTATTTTTATGTATATTATTTTTTTTAACTTCTCTGTAACCTTTGTACTTGCATGGTTTTATGAGAATAAACTATCTATCTATCAAATCAAATCAAATCATTTTATTGGTGTAAAATCCGAATATTGGATTGTTACCAAGACAAACATGACAATCATTACATACATGTATATGTACAATATTTAAATTTAAACAACATTCATATTCTATAAGACTATATTTAGATGTTTTGGAGGAGGTGATACTTTTGCAAATTTGAAAGTGCAATTATAAAAATTCATTATGCAATTGTTATAAAATATATCATAACAAAGTACTATAAGAAAAATACACTTTTAACAGAGAGGACATAATCTTTTTTTCCAACGGTAATTTACGATATCTACCCTGTTCAATATTTAGATAACTATTACTTATTCTTATAAAACTTGATATCATGTATCGATCTGAATCTATAAATAAAAAAAATTCTAATTTGTATTCTTTTTTAAATTTTCTGTATGTTCTCAGTTTGTTTTCCATTAGGGTTATTTTGGTCGTTAAAAAGACTGTCTTTCCAGAAATCTGTATACCTTTCAGGTAATTTTTTACCTACAGCATTAATAAGGCATTTTTGGAAGAAAATATTTTGATTTTCCCATACATGATTGAACCCTATTTTTGAAAGACCATTTTTTAATTTGACCGCAAAACCATTATTTAATAAACTACATTTATAAGCATTTGGAGCATAACTATCTTTTTTTTACATTCATCAAATGACACCAATAGCCAACAGTTACCTTTACATCATCAATAGTAATAGGTAACATGTCTAGTTCTGCTAAAACTACTGTGTTAACTGCAGCTTTATTTACACAAACAAGATATTTAGCAAATTTTATTGAAATTTTGATGGTAAAAAAGACAAATATCTACATTCAAGACTTGAATTATCTTTAACTAACATATTAAGTGCCCATAATTCACTGCAATGTTTAAGTAGTATAGGTTTTAAACAACTTTCAAACAGTTTTGAATGGATGAATATTAAGTTTATCTGAGAATAAGAGCTTTCTATTGCAAAACATTGCCTTTGAAGCTTTTTTGCACAGATGATTTACAGCATAAGTGGAAATTTCTGAGGGCTTAAATGAAATACTCAAAATACTCATGCTATTTAATAATTGTATATTACATTCTTTATTTTCAGAAGTTGTGCAGTTAACAAAACGGCTTGTATACGCTCCATGTCCTTCTCAATAATCTACACAACTTAACCATACTTGCACAATTTAAAAAAGATTATAAGAATAAGAATAGTTTATTTGTCAATCACGACGCCCATGAAGAGCAGAATAATTAATACAAATTATGATGTATATACACATTATTAACATTGATTTTATTAGCTCAACTGACATGAAAAGTCAAGTGAGCTTTTCTCACCACTTGGCGTCCGTCATTGTCATCGTCGTCGTTGTCTGTTAACTTTTACAAAAATCTTCTCTGAAACTACTGGACCAAATTTAACCAAACTTGGCCACAATCATCAGGTTAAGATCTATCCGCCCTTAAACTTTTAGACGAATCCAACGAAACTGATACCAGTTGTTAGTTGCTGCCACTGAATTGGTCATTTTAAGGAAATTTTGTAGTTTTTGGTTTTTATCTTGAATATTATTATAGATAGAGATAAACTTTTCAGCAAAGTAAGATCTACAAATAAGTCAACATGACCAAAATTGTCAGTCGACCCCTTAAGAAGTTATTGCCCTTTATAGTCAATTTTTAACAATTTTTCGTAAATTTTTGTAATCTTTTACAAAAATCTTCTTCTCTGAAACTTCTGAGACAAATTTAACCAAACTTGGCCATTATCACAATAAGGTATCTAGTTTTAAAATGTGCCCAATGACCCTGCACGCCTTCCAACCAACATGGCCGACATGGCTAAAAATAGAACATAGGTGTACAATGCAGTTTTTAGTTTATATCTCTGAAACCAAAGATTTAGAGCAAATCTGACGGGTGGCAAAAATGTTCATCATATTTAGATTTATCTGCCCTGATGTTTTCAGACGAATCCAAAAACCCGTTGTTGGGTGTCTGCCCCTGAGTTAGTAATTTTACAGTAATTTTGCATTTTTTTTTGTTATTAGGTAAATATTGCATGACATGCAATCAAAATTTAGTGCATTGCATGATCATAACATTCTATACATCATATATACAAGAACTTTTCCAGACATTTATATTTTTGCAGTCTCTTAAATACTGGCTATATTTGTATAAAGACCCTCTTTTGAATTTTTTAAAATTAGCATATAAGTCAATCGAAGATGTTGATTGTACCTTTCCACGTACCTTCAATAAACCCATTTTTCAGTTTCTAAAATTCATTCGTTTTGACCTTGTTTGGAATAATAAAGGAACTATGTCAGAAGGAAAACTCATATCTGCAGCGAAAAAGATATTACAAGAAAGATATGGAAATATTTTTTTCTCATGTTTGTCAGGTGAAAAGCAAAACAAACTACGCACATATTACATAAGCTGAACTTATACAAAGTTAAATATCTCAAAATAATATATTAGACAGTTATGTAAATTAAGATTTTTTTACCACAATTTACACATTGAAAAAGGCAGATATAATAATACGCCTTTGGATCAAAGAATATGTAAACATTGTATTGATAACAAAATTGAAGATGCAGTTTCATTTCATATGTGAATGCAACCTCTATCAAGACGAGAGGGAAAAGTTTTATGATGACATTGTTAATATTATACCGTGTTTTTGTAATTTAGATAAATTTGATAAATTTAAATATTTAATGAACTGTTCGGAGACTGATGTTCTCACCAGATTTCTTATATATAGACAAATGTATTTTGATTAGACATTCATCAGTGGGAATAATTGCATAATATTGAAGTGTGAGTGTGTCTATTGCTTGTTATACGTGTCACAATTGTTGGCTGTTATGTTTAATTGTTGTTTTGTTTTGTATATGTTTTTATACATGTGTTCATGTGTTTCAGAGATGATCCTTTTGTACTGGATTTTATATTGAATAAAATAAGTTAGTTAGTTAGTTATTATTAGTTATATAGTGTGCTAGTGACCTAATACGGTATATATGGGGTCAGTAAATTCGCGAAGCTCGAATCCCCATATGGAGTTTACTGACCCCATATATACCGTATTACGTTACTAGCAAACTATTTAACGAATTTATCTTACCGACTATCTTATTAAACGTGTAAAATTTAGACTAGTGACCTATCAAAATGAGCTAGTCTTCAATACAGTTAGCATTAACATGATTAAGACACTACTTCCTTTGATCCTACAAAAACAGATGCCAACAGACTGACACTGACAACTTGTTAGATTTAAATGTGTTTTGTGAATTTATTTCACTTTATCATCACTTTCTTCGTCTGTTGAAACCTTTAAGATTTTTTCTCAGTACTGTTTTGTTTTTCTAAAGGGACGTAACACCACTACTAACCGTGTATGAAATAAGCCCCGCCTCCTTATTACCTTATATGGAATATAAAGGGACGTAACTCCACTACTAACCGTGTATGAAATAAGCCCCGCCTCCCAACTAACCTAATATTAAATATACACGGTTTCCGCTTTTAACCAATCATATTCCTAGAAATGTATAGGAGGTAAGATAAATATAATCATCGATGTAATATATGCTCAGATATCCAAGACACAATGATGTTACACTTAATTGTCAAGATAATTATAACATAGTTTTTGCAAGGTGCTGGAATCTAATATTTGTTCTTAAAATATAAATACTGTCATTGTTAAAGCAATCTTTAAAAATTGGAGTTATCTTCCTTTGTCTAGAATTGCTGTTTAAATCAACTAAAACCAATGCAATATTTTATTTCACTTCCCAGTGGTAAATTGAAGCAATCTTTACCATTCAGTGCTTACAGGCACTTTGATTATCTTAGACATCATTTATATTGTATCTGGCTCAATATCTTTGATTGTTTTTACATAGGCGGTAATGGTAACGTTTTTTCCTGTAGCTCAGTCCATATCGTAAACTTGGATATGTATGATAGCTCGTTTCGAAGCTGTGACATTTTCACATATGTGGTTAAATTTTCGGGATACGAAGTGAGATTACTTTTTCCGTAAATTAGCAAACCCCGAACATCCTTTTGTGATGCGGCTCCTTGTGGTAAAATATCCCCTTTTTAACACAATAAGTTCTTTGAAAATTTAATACTTTGAACACATTCAATAGCTCCATAGTTTTTACACATTTATTCTATGTTCCTCTACTTTCCTAATCACCACAAATAATTAAGTTCAGTCATTAGTTAAAAATAGAAACATGTCCAATATCACTACACAGAGATTTTTTCTTTACACGTGACTTTTGAGTTCCTCATTTCGAGGCGCATTAGGGATGTTGTCCCATCTAATAATATATATTATAATATATAATATCTATACTATTAATTATGTTTTAACCTTATTTTACATGATTTCCAAAGCATCAGTAAATACAGGTGAGCGCCACAGGCTCTTGAGAGCCTCTAGTTGATTACTAACAGTGATAAAAAAAAAACCATATGTAATACCAAACTGTTACAAAACAATGGTAATAAAGCAGACATACTACACGGCATATATGAGCCAACATATATAGTGCAGGTTTACAATTACAAAAATGTACATTTTTGTATACAAATAAAAGGTGTAGTTAATTGTTACATTAAAACTGCAAAAAGTCCTCTCCCGTTGTATTTTCAAGAGATCATGGTTGAAGCTTGACATTTTGTTTTAAAAACATTTATACTTTTACCTTTAGTCAAATTCAAAGGCAAGGAATACCACAACAAGGCATTTACTGGCAGAGTAATTAAAGTTCGTGTCACGGAGCCACAGGCACTTGTCTCAGAATTTTTTCCCCCTAAATACCTTAATATAATGTTATATTATATAGGAATTTTTTTTGCACTTGTCTCAGAAAAAAAAATTCCTATATACCTTAATATAATGTTATATTAAGGTATATAAGAATTTTTTTTCTGAGACAAGTGTTATATTAAGGTACATAGGATTTTTTTTTCTGAGACAAGTGCCTGTGCACGGAGCGCTGGGAAATATAGAGATATCAGTTGTGATTTCCCTATGAAATATATGAACCTCCGGCCATCGGGGTGATCTTACAATGACACACCACGTCATCGTGGGATAACTAATAATTCTAATTACAAATGTATAATAAAATTGTTTCTAAACAATATTTCCCTAAATTATTCCATTCTTTTACATTATGGATTTACAATGTACAAGTTTGAAAATGAATTGTCTTCTCCAATAAGAAGTTTTTTATATACATCTTTCTTTTTAATATAGTGGCTTATTTTTCACACAATAAAATGAAATGAAACTCCTTTTCAATATTACTTTTTTCTTTTAATGGATCGGTACTTTGAGACCCTTTCAGCGTGTATCGTTGGTTACTGTCATTTTGTTTTTCATTCATCTTTGTAGTAGTTGAGTTTTGTCATTATGTAATAGTTAGTTTTGTGATTGCAACTCTTTTCAGCATTTAAAAAAAATATTTGTCCATATAATGTACTATAACATCCCCATCTTATATTAAAGGATGAACGCTCTGACATACATGGTTAACTCCAACACAATATTCATATACCTACCTTAATATAGGAGCATGTACTCATTAGACAATTGGATTGTTTTGATTGCTGTTTGTTATAATAATTTTCCGTTTTCGCAAAGACGGTTTGGATGAAATTCGGATCCCCCTAAGAATGGCTGTGCCAATTGAAATCAAATTTAATAGTAATTTTAATCTTAAGGTTCTTAACAAATGATGAAATGGTAAAGATATGAAGACAATGACAGTGACGGTAACAGTTCACACTGGAACCCTATTTGAAATAACATTTTGCCATTCATTTCAAGTGCCGATGGAGAGAAATGGAAAACAAACAATGGAAAAATGCTTACTATAAACTGATGTTAGTTTGGTCTTGTTGAACCGCTCTATGTGGCCACAAGGAACACAATTTATTCAATTCATCTGATTGTGGTTGTTTCCGTCTATCAAAACACATATAACAAATGTCACAAACAATTATCTTAAATATGTCACAGTTTCACACAACAAAAAAAAACCAACTTATCTATTTTCTTGCTCATTGAAGTAAAACGAGGAGAATTATCGGAAATTTGATTGAACATTTTGTATTTAGAGTAGTTTCATTTTGTATACACTGATTTGAATTTCAACATTGGATATCTACCACTTTTATATAACAATGGGGAGAGATTCTATTTCTACGGCAGTTGCATTATGTATTGTCTACGTTCCTCATTTCGAGGCGCATTAGGGATGTTGTCCCATCTAATAATATATATTATAATATATAATATCTATACTATTAATTATGTTTTAACCTTATTTTACATGATTTCCAAATCATCAGTAAATACAGGTGAGCGCCACAGGCTCTTGAGAGCCTCTAGTTGATTACTAACAGTGATAAAAAAAAACATATGTAATATCAAACTGTTACAAAACAATGGTAATAAAGCAGACATACTACACGGCATATATGAGCCAACATATATAGTGCAGGTTTACAATTACAAAATGTACATTTTGTATACAAATAAAAGGTGTAGTTAATTGTTACATTAAAACTGCAAAAAGTCCTCTCCCGTTGTATTTTCAAGAGATCATGGTTGAAGCTTGACATTTTGTTTTAAAAACATTTATACTTTTACCTTTAGTCAAATTCAAAGGCAAGGAATACCACAACAAGGCATTTACTGGCAGAGTAATTAAAGTTCGTGTCACGGAGCCACAGGCACTTGTCTCAGAATTTTTTCCCCCTAAATACCTTAATATAATGTTATATTATATAGGGAATTTTTTTTGCACTTGTCTCAGAAAAAAAAATTCCTATATACCTTAATATAATGTTATATTAAGGTATATAGAATTTTTTTTCTGAGACAAGTGTTATATTAAGGTACATAGGATTTTTTTTTCTGAGACAAGTGCCTGTGCACGGAGCGCTGGGAAATATAGAGATATCAGTTGTGATTTCCCTATGAAATATATGAACCTCCGGCCATCGGGGTGATCTTACAATGACACACCACGTCATCGTGGGATAACTAATAATTCTAATTACAAATGTATAATAAAATTGTTTCTAAACAATATTTCCCTAAATTATTCCATTCTTTTACATTATGGATTTACAATGTACAAGTTTGAAAATGAATTGTCTTCTCCAATAAGAAGTCTTTTATATACATCTTTCTTTTTAATATAGTGGCTTATTTTTCACACAATAAAATGAAATGAAACTCCTTTTCAATATTACTTTTTTCTTTTAATGGATCGGTACTTTGAGACCCTTTCAGCGTGTATCGTTGGTTACTGTCATTTTGTTTTTCATTCATCTTTGTAGTAGTTGAGTTTTGTCATTATGTAATAGTTAGTTTTGTGATTGCAACTCTTTTCAGCATTTAAAAAAATATTTGTCCATATAATGTACTATAACATCCCCATCTTATATTAAAGGATGAACGCTCTGACATACATGGTTAACTCCAACACAATATTCATATACCTGCCTTAATATAGGAGCATGTACTCATTAGACAATTGGATTGTTTTGATTGCTGTTTGTTATAATAATTTCCCGTTTTCGCAAAGACGGTTTGGATGAAATTCGGATCCCCCTAAGAATGGCTGTGCCAATTGAAATCAAATTTAATAGTAATTTTAATCTTAAGGTTCTTAACAAATGATGAAATGGTAAAGATATGAAGACAATGACAGTGACGGTAACAGTTCACACTGGAACCCTATTTGAAATAACATTTTGCCATTCATTTCAAGTGCCGATGGAGAGAAATGGAAAACAAACAATGGAAAAATGCTTACTATAAACTGATGTTAGTTTGGTCTTGTTGAACCGCTCTATGTGTCCACAAGGAACACAATTTATTCAATTCATCTGATTGTGGTTGTTTCCGTCTATCAAAACACATATAACAAATGTCACAAACAATTATCTTAAATATGTCACAGTTTCACACAACAAAAAAAAACCAACTTATCTATTTTCTTGCTCATTGAAGTAAAACGAGGAGAATTATCGGAAATTTGATTGAACATTTTGTATTTAGAGTAGTTTCATTTTGTATACACATGATTTCAACATTGGATATCTACCACTTTTATATAACAATGGGGAGAGATTCTATTTCTACGGCAGTTGCATTATGTATTGTCTACGTTCAATAGCTCTCGGCGAAAAGAAGCTAAATGAAGCCACGTAGAAATAGTCTTAAAAAGATTCGTGCCATAGGATATGACTTTGTAAAAGGTAAATAAAATTCCGAACTTCAAGGGAAATTTGAAACGGAAAGTCTTTTATAAAATTGCAAAATCAAAAGCATAAAGACATTAAACGAATGGTAAAAAAAATATTATATTCCTGACTTGATTCAGGCATTTCCTTTTATATGTAAAATACTTTGGTTTTGAAATTTGCTATTCAGACAAAATATTTTAAAATGAGCTATTCAGGCTCCTATGAGCCTATATCGTCTCTATGTTGAAGCACACATGGTGACATGCAAATTGTTCGCATCATTGAACTTTGATCTTCGGAGGAATGTTGTCTCTTTTACAATCATATCATATTGAATCCCCTAATCTTTAAATAATTACAGCGTTTGTGACGGAGGTATGATAGGATAACAAAATAACAAACATGTTTTGAATAAAACATATTAAAGACTTATAAAAGGATTTAAAAATATTTTTACAAGATTCATGCTAGAAAAATATAAATAATGATATTTTCTCGCGGTTCGAAGTAAAGCGGGAAAATATTGTATTGAAGTTATTGTTAAAATGTGTATGGTCCAATCAGAGGGGTTGTTTTAGATCCGTGTATGTAGGTATGTTTAATTTGTTTGTCACTTTCTAGTCGCCGTTCGTACGTGCATGACTTAAACTTAAGTCATATATATGTATTTATTTCAAGAATTTTTGTTTTTTTTGGTCATCTCTCTCGTAAGATAAGGTGAGGTCCGACTATCTTTTTCCTGAGATAGGCTTGTGCATTGTCATCGGATACAGGTTTCCACTTAACAAAAAACAGTTTTTCCTGGACGGCTTCGACTATATCTGTGAGGGAAATATTTTGAAAAGATTTGAGAGAATGTTTATTTATAATGTATAGAAGCATTGAGTTACGACATGTTTTTTTATTTGTTGTTAAAAACAATATTGTATTTCTTATTATAAAATTACATCCGGCGTCCATCAAATACGGCGGGCTGTCGGCAAATTGATATTTGCGTTAGTGTTGTTTTCTGTATAGGCATATGTAGTATAGATAATACTCCAAATTAAAAAAAACCTGAGAAAACTTGAATGTCGACAAAAAATTGACTCTCGAGAGTACTTTGAACTTCCTATAATCCTTTTTCGATCCTTATTTTATTCTGTAAAACAATCCCATTTTATAACTGCACTTTCAGATTCAATCAAAATAAATTGTCAGCTAAAACTGAACATTATGCAAACTTAAAGTAAATATTAAATGGTGATGTCAAATTAAAATCATCGTCAGAGGCGGATTTTTGGAGAAGGGCGTGGGATGCCTGCTCCTTATGATATAAGCATAGACTTTTACCAGTCTCAGTCCAAACGTTGGCATACAGGGGGTCCCGCTTTTTTGAAATCCTGGATTCGCACCTGCTCGTCACAACGATTATTTTATCAGGTCTATGATGGATTGCCCTTTCAAACAAACTTAAAGACTTATGATTATACTTTAAATCTATATATAAAAACCAACATTCAAAAAAGTACACCAACATATACTAGTTAGACTGTTTCTGCATAAGAGTCATTGTTCATTTTTTTTGTCGGTTTAGGAGAACTAATTAAATAGTATGTCATGTAAATGTATAACTAA
>CM034353.1:35980682-35994956 GCA_019925275.1 Mytilus edulis | reverse complement strand
GTCCAGCTGAAAAAGGTCAAAAATTAGCACTTCGGAAGCTGTCAAAAGATTTCAAGACCCCCTTAACACAAAATTGTCCATATTTTGAGTTAGAGCTGATGAAGTTTTCTATAATTTTGATATAATTTGTCCCAAAAGTAGTACAACACACTGTAAAAATATTATTGAGAAAGCGCAGGTGGGATTTTTTTAATTTTCATTTATTGTCTAAAAGAAATGCACTACGAAATAACTGTGTACTCGGACCAGTAGGTCCCAGGACACAGTTATCGTCCTTTGGTTTCCCTTGTGACTCCCTAGTGTGAACAGTGTATAACTTTGATTTTTAATTTTATACACTTTCCAATATATTTCTTGATATTTAATGCATGAAATATTAAGTAAGGGGATGAAATTATATGTTAAAAAAATTTGGGTGCTGAATTTTAATGTTAAGAAGTGATTTGGTCCTGTTCAAAAAGGGCAAATTTTATTACTTCTGAAGCTGTCAAACTGAATTTTAGACCCCCTTAACACAGAATTCTTAATATTTTGAGTTAGAGCTGGTAGAAGTTTCTATAATTTTAATTATGTGTCCCACTAGTAGTACACTAAACTGTAAAAATCTTTTTGAGATAGAGCAGGTGCGATTTTTTTGATTTGAATTTATTGTCTAAAAGAAATGCACTACCAATTCGAAATGACTGTGTTTTTCGGGCCAGTAGGACATTTCTTGTTTTATCAATTATATATGCTATGGTCTTTTTTTAGTTGCAAAATTAACAGCACCACTAAGCATGTTAATTGTTACAGCTTCTTTCACAACTCAAGACATCAAGCATCTGGATAAAGTTCAAAACAATAGAATCATAAAATACACCAGATTATAAAAAGGGGATTCGATTGTATGCAGATATGCTAAGTCTCTTAATAAAGCATATATCATTACATGTATTTGACAAATTTATATCTTTTGAACATCTAAAGCTTATTATTCGACAGATGTACATATATAATACTTGGTGATTTTCTAATTCAAAGAGCATATAACTAACGTGGCCTTATCAAATCTTCTTCCTTGACTTTCTTTTGATAAATTACAAAACTGAATGCTTAAAGTTTTGACATACATGTATATATATCTGTGAGTAGGAAATATTTAGCACATGCACACAGATATTGTCCATACAGGCAAACACTTTAAGAAAATTACTTAGTTGATATTTCATGCACACTTAATTCATGAAATTTACTGGTAACAATTGGATAAGCAATACAACAATTATAGTCTTGCAATCAATTCACAACAGATTTTTAGAGAAAATTAACTCTTTATTACTATTAGTCATAAACATTCAAGTATATACCACTAGGATCAATTTTTGTTTTAAGAGCACCTGTTTTTTTCTTAATTAAAAAAAATTAAATGTGTAATGATTATTTAATTGATTAAGCAACATATATATATTAATAAATTAAATAATTCCTCAGCAAAGTCTATAAGCCTTTCCCTGAAATCAGAATTATGGTGCAGATCTAACATAAGAAACATGATCACATACACAATCCAGTCACATAAAGGTGTCAAGTATATTGACACAAATTACTTCCATTCTAATAATATGTGTAAAAATATATAAATAAATGTCAAAAACAAAATAAACACATATTATAGTAGTAGTATAAAGTCATTGATAAATAGGTACAAAGTAATAACTAATGGTAATTAAGTACATGTGGTAGTATCTGTGGTAAGTAGGACATGACGGGAATACATGAGTTGTCTTTCCTGCATACATTTTTGTTTAGATTTGCATCTCTCTCTCGTTCGGTCACTCTTTTATTTAAGGAAAGACTTTCTTAAGGTAATAATATACTATTTTTTTGTGTACTTTGTGGCAATTTGACAAATCAAGTCTTTTTCATTTGGATTTATGATTTGTTCTTATGTTTTGCTGTTAAATCACTTTCCTTGGTAAGGGGAGGATTGGGTACTTGGGGAACATGTTTAACCTGCCAAATTTGGTATGAGATTGTCCCATGTCTGGAGCCTGTAATGCAGTGTTTGCAGTTTGTTGCTGTACATGTATATTATATTTTTTTCTTCTGGTTTAAGTTTTGTACTTAAATCAGACCTTTAGATTTCTTGTTTTGATTGTTTAACATTAGTTATGACAGAGCGTTTTAAATCTTGCTAAGCAAAATAGGTTTTGCTCATTGTTGAATGCTGTACAGCACCAAGTACAGTAACCTGTAGTTGCATATGAAACCTTATCACAAACACATCATTATTTATTTATTAAAGAAATGTCACTATAAATATTGCTGCTAGCCTGTTTAGTCTTAATTCTGTACGATATAGCTAGCGCTACTGATCATGAGCATCACCCATTTCTATCCAATTTATGTGTAGAAGATGAGAAGACAGTTTAGAAACAAGTATGGATATCTTTAATAATTATCTTAATGATATACATGTAATCAGGATTGATGTCAAGGCCATTGACAAATCACCTGTGTATTACATTTACATGTACTTGTAGTCTCTAGGGCAAAAGTCATCCCTCTGATATCCCAATATTTACATACTTATGTCATAGCCAATAAAATAAGGTCTATTATTTCCTTCTTTAATTACAATTTCCTGGATGTGTATTGTTTTTTGTGTGATATTGACATGAGAATTAGGCCCATGCAGGTAAGTTTCGATTGATACATGTACTTGTTTTTGTTTAGTTTACTAATTAGAAATATTTAAATAACCATTTTGACAAGGAGAAACTAATTTGATTTCATTCTTATTACTCCTAAAAAGTATAGTTTTATTATAAAACTAGTACTGCAACAACCACATTCATGCCTTAACCCTTTCCTCCATAATGACGCTTTTTGACGCCACCCCCCTTACTCCATAATGACGCCTTTTGACGCCTGTGTAGTACCTCAGTTGAAACACTTTGACTACAAAGTGTCTGCAGTTGACTTAATAAAATTTGTATCTAATATGAAAAGGAATATCATAGGAATATCAGACTGAAATTTATTTGATGAAATAGTTGTTTTTTGCAATGCCTTAATACTTTAAAGCATATGTTCAGCATTTTATTAAAAAAATCCTATGCGAATCAAGTATGCAAAAAAAAAATTTCAATGGAGGAAAGGGTTAATAATAATTACCAGCAACACAATGAATACTACAGTTGGAGCAGGATCTGCCATTTTTTGTTTGCATAAAGCGTGAATAGGAACATCTGAATTCGCTTTGGTGTTTTGCTCTGACTTTTTTGTTCCCCCTTTTGAATATTGAATTGTATTTTTCTTGGACTTGAGGTTTTTGGTTGACTTGGTATTGTCATATTTTTTGCAAGTAAGGTTATAAAAATTTGATAAACAATGTTATTTTATGATAGATCTGTGGTATTTTGATGATACAATGTATAATTATAAAACATGGTGCATTTTTTTAGTTTAATTCTTTGATGAAAGGAAGTATTTCGACATGTAAAGTACTGCTACTTGAAAACCACACGAAGTACAGTAACATATACATCATATATAATTACAAAAAAGAAGAAACCTGACTTTGACAAGTTATCATTTGTAGGAGTACATACGTTGTTTACCTTCAGTACAAGATGTATTTGTCTTAATAGATATTAATAATACCATGTTTTTGTGATATTTTTTGTACCTTATAAAAAGTACATGCAATAAAAGTATAAAATCTTGTAAGATATGGCAACAAATATTTGAATCAGTATTCATAACATATTTACAACAGCGTTGTATTTGATAGATGTACAATTTTGTTATTCAGATTGAAAATAATATACATATTAGGATTTACTTTCTTATTTTGTATTGAGGGATTTCATTGACAGGTAGGGAAAACTGGAATTGCAACCTATATTACCAATCTTGCCCAATTAATAAGAAAGCAATTGAATTAAAAATTGTCCGAACTTATTTTTTCATGAACTTTTAAAGGTAAAAGGCTAGTGAGTGAATCAAGCATCTAGGGGCCTTTTGCTATGAAAAGATACCTGTACTATAATTATTTTTTTTTCAGAGTTTAAATATTGCAATTTTAATGGACCAAACCTGTTTGCAAGGTTTTATTTTCACTTTCATGTTCTTTTAAGATCAAAGTTGGATGATGAGATATTTTCATATTTTTATCATGGGTCTATATCATACCATATGGTAAAAATGAATTCTTACAAAAATATCCTCCTTCTACTGTGCATGTTGTGAACTAGTTTAAATTTTGAAAAAGATTTTAATAATAAAGGGTTATTGCATGAATATTGGGGAATATTGTCCAGAGTAGAATTTTATATTGCACGAGCTTGCGAGTGCAATATATGTTCTAAGAGGGACAATATTCCCAAATATTCATGCAATAACCCCTTTATTGTATAGCAATATAATATTTAAAAGGAAAAATTAGTTTAAACTAAGATTTTGTCGTTGATAACGTCATGAATTTTGAAGATTTATTGCACTAGTGCAATATTAGAATTTATTGCACGCTAACTTTTGGTTACTTTCTGTGGGAAATATTATATTGCTATACAATAATAGTGTTTACTGAATGATCACCTAATAGATATCATGTTATAATCAGCTGTATATAATTCAGTGTTATGCCTTTATACAGATATATTTTAAACTTGACATTTTTTACACTTGGTTCTTATATAATATTTTAATGAGGCATCCTGGTATCTATTTATTACGACACCTACAGATAAACTATAAATAAACAAAATCCCTTCGATAAGTTATATATGATAAAGTTACTACATATACATGGAGTATATTTTAATAGGAAGTGGATAGTTGTTTTGATATTAAGGTTCTAATGGTAAGAGATTTTTGTATTGTCCTTTTTATTTGATCTACCTTTTAGTTCGAATTAAAAACCAGAAAGTACAGGATTACAGTTGGTACAGTACTAACCATGATTACTTTGTATTTAATCAGTACATCTGACCTAAGTCAATGTAAGTTGACAGTATTTCAAATACATTATCTTTAAATTTAATGTATTTTTCCCAAAAACGTTTGACTCCACAATGTATATATCCTAACGTCCCAATGTCATATGACATGTTTTTTCTCTGCATGACCTCTGGTCAACTGAGGCACTTCATTCATAAAAACTGAAATTGGAGAGTTTACATATTTCACCTTAACATATCAAACAACAGTCTGAGCACACATTTATTGGAAGACAGAGTTGAGCCCTTTTCCACTGACTTTTATAGTTTGTTCTTATGTTGTACTGTACATGTTACACCACTGTCCAAGGTTAGATGAAGGGTTCTGTTCTTATGTTGTACTGTACATATTACACCACTGTCCCAGGTTAGATGAAGGGTTTTGTTTCGGTAAACTAGTTTAACCTCGCCACTTTCTGTATGTGCCTGTCCCAATATTGAAAGATCAATAGATTAAAAATCCAATTCATGATTACTGAAAAATAGACTCAAATTTGTACAGAAAAGTGGTTTCTGCCTACTTTTAAATCAAATTCTACATTCTCATAGGAAACTTTTCTTAAATTAGTGTAACATATAATAAGGGGAAGATCCTTATTGATTAAGAAGCTATTTGATGCAATGTAAGGCAAAGGTTTTTGTCTAAAATCACAGCAGAATGGAATCATACTTTTCTAAAATATACATAGAATCTATGTCATTAGGTCACTAAAAGTTATAGGTGAGCATGCTTACTGAGGTTTTATAATTTGTTTTGCAAATGTTGTTGCCTTCATCTACAGTTGCAATATATATGTATCAACAATATGATCAATTAAATACATTTATATGCAATCAGCCTAATAAAGCATAAGTAAATGCACAAAATAGTATTTGAATATAAATATATTGATGACCACACACAGTAACACATCTGTTAAGCCAATTATAATGTTTTTCTTACAAAGATTGGTGTTAGTCCCTGTTGTTACATTGTATTAGTGGGATACACTGCTAAGGAACAAGTACTGATTTCTTTAAGAATTCTTGATTGCAAAAGTGTGACGTTAAATATATATTTTATGGCATATTATTATTTAACATCAAGATGGCTAGATATGATTTTTTTGCACTCAAATAGGAAATATGCATCAAGTGATACTATGGTGCAGACATCTTAGCCTAGCTACTAATTGAAACATTATCATGTAGAAATTGAAGTTTATTGATATAATCACAACAATCTGCATGTCATAATTGAAACAAACAAGTGCAAATTGATTAAGAATGTACATAGAAGATAGAATTCAGGGGTAGGTTTCAACTACTGTTTTTTTTCAATCCTCTCTTCTTTCTTTTTCAATTTTGATACTTTCTAATATCCTGTTTATATTTCTTCTTTTTTTTTCTCTCTCTCAGTCTCTATTCTGGTTACACAATTTTATTTAGGGGCCAGCTGTGGACCACCTCCAAATGCCAGATTTTCTTGCTGCATTGAAGACCAATTGGTGGCTTTGGGCTGTTGTCTGCTCTTTGCCAGTTTGGTTTGGATTGATGTCTCTTTGACATATACTCCATTTCCATTCTCAATTTTATAAGTCCCAACCAGCTAATTTGAATGGACTAAGGTTTTCACTCCATCTGTTGGTCTGTTTGTCAGTCCAGCAAATTAGTTTTTCACACCTTTTTTTTTTCGAGCTGGAAGATATTGATTTAAATGTTTGGTTTACAGTTTTATCATGACCTGTTTCAGATCAAGTTTGATTTTTTTTGCAGTCTATAATAAGACTACTACAAAGAGTCATTTTATATACTGATATCATCAACATGTAATTTCACTGGTAACAATAAGTTTTGGTTATAAATTGAGGATACTTGCCAGTCTTATCATAAAACTAATAGACCAAAATCATCCTTTTGGTAATATATCAAACTTAAAAATTGTGACTCTTGATTCTGCCTGCCAACTTAAATGGCCACCACAGAGTTTGCGAAATCAAAAAATTTCCCTGGTGGTCCTTGAAGAAAATTTGCTGGTCCTCACTATTAATTCTATTGAAAATACTAAAATTGTGTCAGTCCTATGCCTATGCAAAATTTTGATGGTAAAATCCTAAGGACTGCCACTTTTTGCGAAACTCTGCCACCACCATGACTACAAATAGAACATAAAGGTTAAAATGATCAGAAAGACGAAATCTACAAATTTATATGTAAAATCTCCAAAATAGTTGGTAAACTCTTTATTGGAGTTCTTGCCCCTTAATATAGATTTCTACCAATTGTTTTATTTTGCTAATTATCATGAAAACTATAATAGGTAAAGTGAAAATTTGAATAGCAAATGATCCAAACAAATTTTCAAAATCATGTATAAAATTGTCTGTCAACCATATAGAAGTGCTTGCCCCTAAATGCCGATTTTAACCATTTTATCGTTTTCATTCTAAGCAATACAATATAGTAGAAAAACTGAAACAGCAAAAGTGATCAGCACAGCAAGATCTACAGTTTTGTAAACTTCGAGAAAATGTTTTGTAGAATCCTTATGGGAATCTTTAATATTTTTTTAGACAAAAAAAAATAAAAATCGACAAAGCTGATGTCTATGAGTTATACTGCAAAAACTGCGAAAAAGCATAGATACATAAAATGGATTGCTGTTGAAATAAACACTGATATAAAAATTCCACTTCAATTATTGCACATATTGACATAATTAGTGTCTTGATATCAAGATATGATATAATCACTCAGTATAATCATGATAGCTAAGCACTATGAAATCTGTGTCAATATTTATATATATTTAAGATACAAAATTTTTTCCCCTGTACTTGTCATGCAATAAAAACTTTAGGTCATGCAGGAACTTGATTTCTTTTTAGGATAAATTAAAGTTATTTATATTGCATTATTGGCTATTACACGTAAGACATTTGTAATCTATTTGAAAAGAGATGAGTCAGCTTATAAAATTACATGTATTTTGTGCATGAATAAATTTGTGTAGTAGGTGTTGCACATTTCTCACGATGAATCTTGTTACTTTAGAAAGTCATCACAGCTTACTCTTCTGGTTATAACAAGAATTTATTATGATATGGAGAAATAGATATTATATGAATGACTTAATCATTTATTAAATAACAATATAACAGTTGTATATAAATATGTATAAAGTAATACCAGTATTAGTTAAAACTATTCTTACCATGTATACCCAAGCTAGTAGAACCAAGTGCAAGAATACTAGAATATAACATGAATAAAATGTGAAGAATATGTTTTGTTTTAAGTAACATAAATTTTTGTATTGTTTAATTTCTTATCTACCATCTATTCTAAAGGTGTAAAAGCCTGGACACAGATGCTATATTCTGTCAAAACAGGTATAATTATGATATTAGTGACTTTTACTTATGGGTAAAGGCTGTGAAATACAACAAAATTTTCATGATGGTCACTCTTTTTGTGTATCCTCCTGATGTTTCGAAAAGGTATAACCTTTGTTGGTCAACATCTAATTCTTAAGTGTTCTATGTTGTGTCATGTGACTATATTGTTTGTCTGTTTGTCTTTTTCATTTTTAGCCATGGCGTTGTCAGTTTATTTTCGATTTATGAGTTTGACTGTCCCTCTGGTATCTTTGTCCCTCTTCTACTCATAAGACATCAGGATTGGCACAAAGGATTTGTAAAAAGTGGAAATTAAAATATACATTTGAATATGATTTCCTTTATTTCATATAAGCAGATGCTTTTTATCAAATCCTCAACAACCTTTTAAAGAGAAGATAATCCATAGTAAATTATACTGTATAATCTGATGTATACTTAGAACATGTGAACTATTAATACAGGTTGTAATTGTCATGGAGACAATTGTATTCGTATCAATGTAAAAAAAGATAGGTATCAAATTCCAAACTAATCCTTAATTAATTATTTATCTTGACTATATATATAGACATTTTATTTCTTCATTGACATTTTGTTTTGCAGAAAGTAGCAGATTATCTTTGAGAGATTAATTGGATCCTTTTAAAGTGAAATGTTGACAGATTAAATACATATATTAGAATACATCATTTGGATATCAGAATTGACATGAGAATTTGCAGAGAATACTAAATTAGTGTAGACTGGTGAGGTTTGTTTTATCAATAGTTTTCATCATAGCTTAATTTCTACTTGTAGAAAAAAAGGACTGTTAGGACAACCAAATTACGTGTTGCAATTCAAACTTATAAATTCATAGCCTTAAAAAAACAAAACCAAAATAGGATATTTAATTAGATTTACATGCATGCTAATGTATTTTTATTTGTTTCTCCTAATAAAAGATCAAAGGCATTCCTGTAATGTTTTTAAGTCAATTTTTTGTTTTCAATGTATATCACAGAATTTTAAAGATATAAAGGGAAGATGTTTATAATCTTAGAATGTCTGTCTGTGTTTGTTATTCACTTGTTTTAATGACTATTTATGTATGTGATATATATGATATGTATCAGCATAAATTACACCTCTAAATGGAGGATGGTAATCCTTCATCATTAGATAAATCTCACTTTCAAAGGTCACACCAGAAGCTATTTTAACATGGTCTAGATTACCTGGTTAATAAAACAAAATATCACAACATTTACCTGCTTTAGGCTTAGAAAATAAATAAAATCTGATTAATATTTTGTCATTTATTGGTATTTTGTGAACTGAATCATGTTAAGACATATATCTTATATATAAAGATGTAACATAGGATAATCAAAGTCTACAGCATGATGGTTGATTAGTATTTAAACTTTTAGGTCAATAAGGGCATGTATGATTAATTTCTATATTCTTAGAAAGTTTGAGTTTTGAAAACTGACAGTGATTATAAAAAAACATTGTTAATGGTAATTAAAATAAAGTTGGCTTAAATTTACATGATTTTGCAGTGTATTTTTAAGGTAACATAAAGTGTTCTTTGTGTATATACATATTTATGACAGCAATTGTGTGCTGTTCTAAAGAATTAGGTTCCAAATAAAGATAAGGAGATGAAATCACTATTGAATAGGGAACAAATTACATATATATATATATACACAATTATAGGTCATGTGTGTCCTTCAACAATGAGAAAACCCCATAAAGTATAGACAGGAAAAATGTGAAACAAAACTAACAGCCTAATTTATAACAATATATACCGTCCAAGAAAAACAAATATGACAGACTTAACCAACAACAACCAATGAATTACAGGCAACTAACTTGGGACAGGCATTTTAGATTGCAAACACCAACCGATTTTCCCGTAGGTAACAATAGTAGCCTTAATCAAGATACAGACTTTAGAAAGTTGATTTCTAGAATAAAAGCTTGTTAGAATTAAAGAAAAATTATTCAGACTGTTTTTTTACTCCAAAAAATATAGGTTTCCTTGCCATTTCTTAATGCTATTTGTACTTATCTTCCTTGCCTATCAATTCTGTGCTTTAAAATACATATATGGTCACAGCTTAGAAAATACTTCACATGCCCTTTAGGGCTACTGGAAATATATAGTGTTGTCTTTGGTATAATGCAGAGTGGACAAAGTATCGAGTACTCAAAAATATCGAACGCACATAATGACCAATTAGGATTAGCCATACTATTAATTCTGAATACCATGTTATCCTCATAAAATGGCTGCATTGATAAGATCTAATGGCTTATTGTAACCTTAAAGATATTTGTCATTGTTTGGACAACCTTATTGATATCAATTTTTATACAGATAGTCATTTCAATGTTTTATGCCGTATCTTATCATATGATATGACCTGTAAGAAACCTGTTATATATGTAAAAGTAATTTATTTAATTAACATGGTTAAGGTTGATTTATTGATAATTAAGTTAAGGTTAATTTATTAGCTAGTTAAGGTTATATTAATTATTAAAAAAAATGACTGGATTCTTTTTCATCTGTCTTAAAATATGATATATAAAATAATTTTATTTGTTGATTTTTCACATAAATATAAATCTGTGAGTCGAAACAAATCAAATTATATACATGTACTTGTATAATATAGATATATATATCAAAGGAAATTTAAAGGTTATCTATGTATAATATTTGTATTTGATAATTTTAATATTATTTAGTACATTAAATTTAACATTTGATGAAGCATTGGCAATAAAAGCTATTTCATCTTATATATTTCATGTAATCATATATATAGTACTGGTTTATACTATTTCTATTACACCTTTAATTTTAAAATCTAAAATTTACATAACATACATGTGTGATATGCACCCATATGATATAATGAAGTATTTTCTTCATTCTCATTGGATCTGCACTTTTGCTGATTGACTATCAGTCACAGGGGCAAAGTGTGGGGGGGGGGGGCATCTTACCAATGATCAGTGTTTCAATATTGGCATAATTTAAGAAAAGGGGACTATATTGCATTCAACTTGTACATTTTACTTCTACTGTTTGTCAAACAAATTTTTCTGTCACACTTTTCTCAAGTACAGGTCTACACTTACAACTTCATCTTTCATTATTTGGTGAGCTGCTTGAGAGTGGAGACTTGAAATGTGTGAGAACTCTTCTTATCTGTAAGACATGTTTTTCCTGTATTTCTATACTTAATATGTTGAATGAACCTACTGGAAAAATGGCTTCATATTTGTTAGAAGTTTGTCAGTGAGGAGTTGTTTATTTGGGTATGCTTGAGCATGTCACTTTGAATAACAATTGGGGTTAGTGTGCATTTTCCTGTCAGTTATAGAAGATATGATGACAATTTAAAAAAACCAAACCCTAATGATTTCTTTCCTTAAATGTTCATATAAACACAGGAAAGAAAGTGTAAGTATGTCTGATGTGTATCTGTAATAAACATTTGTGACTGGAAACAAGAATAAAAGGATTATTTATTTCTGTATGTAAATTAAATGTGTTGGTTTTCTTGTCTCCACTGTCATTGACATGACCTACAGTATAGGGAAGATAAACTACCTATAAATCCACAGATTTATATATTTATGTAGTATTTTACTGAAATACCAAGGTACAACCAGTTTATTGTTAGGTTACTGGGTTTTGTAAAGTTATAAATATCAGAACAGTAGAAATGCAATTGTCCATTTTGACCATCCATTAATCTGTTTGTTGTGACGATATATGAATATGTTAAAAAGTAAATTTATTCAACACAAGAAAAAATAACTCTTGAGGCCATAATTCTGCTTATATGAATACAAGATAGATTTATGTGTTTTCATTTCAGAGGGTGATGAAGTAAGAAGTTTTTAGGAGGCCAATGTCCTCAGATGACAAACAGAAAACAGAGGAGGTATCCTCTCTGCAAGCAGAGGAGTTAGAACTTTTAGCCAAGCTAGAGGAAGCAAATAGGTAAAATACTGTCAGCTGTAGCTTTGTGTTGTTTGTCACTTCTTAAAAAGATGATTATAAAATTGAGAATGGAATTGGGGAATGTGTAAAAGAGAACAACCCGACCAAAGAGCATAAAATAGACAGCAAGAAAATCCTGCACCCGGAGGCGTGCTTAAGCTGGCCCCTTAACAAAATTATGTACGATTTCAGTGATAATCATGACAATGGACGTCATACTAAACTCCAAAATATATAAAAGAAACTAAAATTAAAAATCATACAAGACTAACAAAGGTCAGAGGCTCCTGACTTGGGACAGACACAAACATGGGGTGGGGTTAAACATGTTTTTGAGATCTCAACCCTCTCCCTATAGGCTATACCTCTGGTCAATGTAGAAAAAACTAACACACAGCAATACACACATATATATATATATCAAAGTAGGTTTGATGTCTGACATCGGACTATAAAATACTTTCTTATGTTGTACTCTTATACCACTGTCCCAGGTTAGGGGGAGGGTTGTGATCCCGCTTACATGTTTAACCCTGCCACATTATTTATGTATGTATGTGCCTGTCCCAAGTCAGGAGCCTGTAATTCAGTGGTTGTCGTTTGTTTATGTGTTACATATTTATTTTTCATCAATTTTTTTTTTTTTTTTTTTTACATAAATAAGGCCATTAGTTTTCTCGTTTGAATTGTTTTACATTGTCTTATCAGGGCCTTTTACAGCTGACTATGCGGTATGGGCTTTGCTCATTGTTGAAGGCCGTACAGGGACCTATAGTTGTTAATGTCTGTGTCATTTTGGTCTTTTGTGGATAGTTGTCTCATTGGCAATCATACCACATCTTCTTTTTTATATATAAAATGATAAAAGAAATGACTAAAAATATTGGACACCACAAACAGAATACACCAACTCCTGACTCCTGGACAAAAAAACATGTACAAAGAAAGGCAAACAATAACATACAACATAAGTCTTCATTTTTATAAATATTTTACTACTATGCAAACAAATATCTATATTGAACCTGCTAATGGTTTATTTTACCTGACATTAAAGGAAGAGAGAACTTTTGTCTTTTCTATTTACAAAGTATGTCCTTAGATTGAAATTGATTTTTGAAATCATCAGGAGAATTTATTGTTGAAAGACACTTATTTACTATATGGTACTGCTAGTTATGGATTTTTCCTCTTGTGGATTAAATTAATTTAAGAATTAGTTAATTACATACATACATCAGCTCATAAACATCTATTGATTTTTATATGCTATAAATTTTAGATGAAATGGATTATAAGTTGTCACATGCAGTTAAAGTATTGAAACGTAAAGCTTCATCTAAACAAGAAACCTTCAGGTTAAATAAAGACTGTCAGATCAGCTGCAGTTTATATGTATACTAAATTTGTCTGTTTTAAGAGCAAGGCCATGAAAATCTTAATTCAGGACATTGCTTTATAATATCTTAAAAGGATGAAAGTTGCTCTATAAATAACTGATGAATGAAAACTGTAGGTGAAAATCTTTTCCCTATATATACAAGTTCAGATGAAGTTTTAAAAATTTGGTATTATTATGCATGGTAAACTTTTACTTCCAAAGTTCTCTCCTGTCTTTGTCAAGTTTGTAATAATAATGTCCACTCTATCTATGAATTGAATGGATGCATAGTAAAATGTTCTAAAATGATAAAATATTTGATTATGGTTGTTTACTGAACAATCAGTGGTGATTATCTGTCGGGAGGATTAAGTTAAAACTCTACTATAAAATATAAATCTAAATTATAGCACATAGACATTAGAAGATGTGGTATTGTGCCCATGAGACTACTCTCCATTCAAGTCACAATATGGAAAAGAACTCCTTTATAGGTCAAAATATGATGTTCAACATGGA
>CM034353.1:35915486-35968732 GCA_019925275.1 Mytilus edulis | reverse complement strand
CAATGTGTCAAATAATTTACATTGTGTCAAATTAATTACATTGTTTTCATTTTAAGAAAAAAATCTGTTTGATAGTTTACTGTGGATTCATTATTATTTTTTGTGGGTTTCATGGGTACAGGGGAACCACAAATTCAAATCTTCAATGAATAACATATTTCCAATAGGTTTTGTATGCAAAGATTGGCAAAACCATGAAATCAAATATCCACAAATATGCAAGTTTTCAGCAATCCACGAAAATTGATACCCACGAAAATAAACGAATCCACAATATACTAGTATGCAGATAAAGATGTTGATTGAAAGAAAAGACACATAAAAATAGTTTTTAAGTCAAATTTTATTAAAGTATCATACACATGGAAATACTTGAATACACATTTTTAGTTTTCAGTGAATTTTTCCTTGAATTATTGAATACAAATTAAAGTGAATAGATCAGCATTAACAAAGCAGTACTACATAGTGTACTTAACATTTTATTTTTGTTGTCTCTTCAAACCATTGTTGCTTTATCTAACTACAGTTTTAATCAATTTTACCTATTTTAGGGTGTTATCAGTTCTTAGAAATTCAAGATGAAATAAGAAGTTTTCTTAACTTTACATAGTGTAAAATCGGGAAGATGTTTGTGAAGTTTTCTGTATTTTAGTATTTTAAAGAAAATTAGAGGCATGATTGAATTTTGTTCTTGAATTAGACCATGTTTTTGTTTTGTCTTTATCCTATGTGTTTTTCAGTGTTCTTTTATTGAATCAGCTTTGCATGGTTTGTTTTATGTTTGCCAACACTGCTTTTAATTTAGATGAGAAGCACTCATTTTCATTCAAAAAAGATAGTTATCCTTCATTTTCCTGCTTCTATTCACTCATCCTTATTTCTACTTTGTGTTATGATGCAGTTTGATAATCTTTGTAAGTTTTTCAAATAGAAATGTTATTTCTTTCAAAATTCTCTAATGTTTCTTAGTAATCAACAAAAATATAACATGTACAAGTTATAATGATATCACCTTAATATATTCAGACTATTTATATAAAGAGTTTACTGTATATCATTTTAATTATTTATATTTCATTATAATAAAGTAGTATTTAATATGATTAATAATTATACAAATTTAACACAAATATTTGTTACTCAGATTATTAGTCTCTATAATTTTGATATGAGTTTCCTGGTATACATAGTTTTCTCAGTGTTATGATGAAACAAAGGTTTTAATTCATCAAGCTTCTGCTTGCTTTATTAGCAAAACACCAATGATAAATTTTAAGGGAGGAACTTGTTATGCAGTTCACATAAACTTCATAAAGATATTATTCATGAAATTTGTCACGGTCTTACTTGTTGCAACCAGAAACTGTATTTTTATACATTAACTAATTGTTTCAATCATCCCCAAGTTTCTGGTTGGTGTATTAGATTTGCATCGAAGGAAATGACCTATTATTTGTAGAAGTCTTTTATTGATCCAAGAATGTTTATTATAATTTAAATTAGCATGAAGTTATTTTATTGAGCACTGCATAATGTTTAGCAAATATATTAGTTCAGATTGAAATAATGTTAAAGATTATTTTGGTATACTCCTTTCTTTTATTGTACATGTATGTATTATTAAAAAATTGCATTTTTCTATTTCCTATATTCAACTATGAAGTGTGTTGTATATTTTCTGATGAAACTGGATTATTCTATATAATAGTTTAACTGATTACTTTTATTTTAACAGGTTCTACAATTGAAGTTTTTCCAGAATTCACCAAAGTCCACTTCTTACAACGGTCTAGAAGTGAGTGATAGCGAGTCAGAAGAAGATTTTGAAGAGTTAGAAAATCCTGAGAGTTTAAATAAAACCTTATCAGACATTATAGAGGGGAAGAACAAAGCCTGTGATTTATCTTTAAATACTCATCATCTTGGTGCTGAATCAGAACTAACAAATGGACAGTCTTTAACTTCTGGTTTTAAAGAGTGCTTAACAAGGGAGACAAGTCTTCAGAATTCAAGTTCTCCAATAGTTTTAGTAACTCAGGATTCAGAAGTGTGTTCAAATGAGGAAGAAACTCAGTGCAATGGAAATTTATCTGAAGACCATTCAGATTTAAGTGCCAATTCTTTTTCTGTAAATAAACAAGATTTTTGTAGAGAAATTGAAAGTACTTTGGAAAATCCCTCCACAAACAGTACAAAAGATTCAACCAATGCAGAATCAAGTTTACTAGATGAAATTTCATCAAGTTTACAAACCATTTCATTTCAGAACCAGGAGACAGATGAAAATACAAATTAACATGAAAACCTGCCTAAAACATATCTTATTATAATTACTTTTTTATAACACATTGAGTATAAACCACATTGAATAAACACATATTTTCCACCAATCAGAATCTTTCTATTATGTAAATTATCATATGAAACATGAATATACAAACTCTTACTTGTAAAGAAAATTCAACAAAAATTGAAATGAAAAGATAATTGAATTAAATAAAAAGAAATAATTTGATATCATATAAAGAAGAAATGTATGAAATAAAGGATAACAGGGGAAATCATGTTTCATCCATTATTTTCATTCTATCTTAAATGTTCATACTTTGTAGTATAAACATTACTGATTTTAAATATGTCTTATCAAGTTGTCAAATGATAATTCATATTAATATTAAATTAGTTATTTAAATTTATGTTGAAAATATTACAGTATACGAAGCAAGACTCAAAATATTCTGTCAGAAATCCAAGTTTGAGTGATTATTTTCCAAAAATAAACTATTGAAAATATTTCATCTGTCTTGATAAACAAAAAACTAAATTTGGATATTGAAAATACAGGAAAAGTACTTTTTGTTGTGTAACAAAATATTCTATCAAATTTTAAAATGACAGCCTTCTTGGTAATTAATTGGCTGAATAATTTTTTCTATGTCAAATAAATATATATATCTTTTTAGAGAAAATTCAATCATGTTATAAGGGCAAGGAATTTGACCACCACACATGAAATTCATCATTTCTGTTTGGAATGTCAGCAGACTTAAGTTTGTGCAATACTATTCATTGTTTCAATGAAACTCACCAGAATTTTTGTCTTTAAGGAGGCTCCCGGGTATAAAAATTTCAGCGAAAAATTAAGCATTTGTTTTTTCATTACAATTTTTTTTCTATTACACTATTAGTTATTACTTTATTATACAGTACAAAAATCAACCAAAAAATCGATTCTGTTTAGCCCCAGGTGACTTTTAAAATATCATTATCATTGAAAAAGCTCAAAATTATCTCCCTTTGGTGAAAAAAATGCCATTTTTTGGCATTAAATCAAAATATATTTTTTCTAACTCATCAGTGACCTATATTTTTTATTATTGTTTTCAAATAAGCTGTACATAAACTAAATATTTGTAAAATTTGAGCTATTTCTGTAATTTAGTTCTTTTTTTATTTTGGCATTACCTCAATTTCTCCTATTAGTTCAACAGAAAAAAAGTACCATTACAAAAATGTAAGCTTCTTTCAAAGGCAGATTGTGAGCGTAAATGATCGGTGACCCCATTTTTTTATTTCATTTTTCTATAAGGTTTAAGATAAAGTTAATTTATAGAAAAATCCTATATTAAATAAAAAAATTGATTTAGACCCGCGAGCCCCCTTAAATAAAGTTTTCACTTATACAGGAGGCTGACACCACAGTGATATAAAACTCTGAATAGAGACAGCATACTTTAGTTTATATTTGTGTCAACTTCGAGAGGCAAGCTGATGTGTACCCATTCTTCATTTTTTTGTGCATGATATTTTCAAATTTAATTTCATATTAATCCCTTGAAATTTTTGTTATCATCTATATCATTAGAAGACTTATATATGACCTTTTAAGATCGTCTTTCAGAGTTGCTTATTTGTAATGAAAAAGAAAGAATGCACTGTAACTATTAGTTGACTTTACTTGATCTATAAACAGTCTCAAATACTTTTCCTTGTCTAGTCATCATATTAATAAAATGAAAGTATCTGGATGAAGGAACGAAATGGTTGTTAATTTATATTTAAGCCACATTGTAGTAAAGATATAAATGGCAGCCTATGTCACAACTTAAAGTACTTTTTGGCAAAGTATCATTTTCTGTTTACACTCACATACTTCTTGAAGAGCTGTAAGTTACCGCCACTTAACCATAACAAGGGCATGTATAAGAAAAAAAAGGAAGTCCTACATAGATTATCCTTTCAGCACTATAAATGTTTACTAATCAACATTATCATCATTTTATTTTTCATTCAATTATTATAATTTGTAACATCTAAATGCAGAAATAAACATATCTGAATCCTAACAGCTTTATCATCCTTATGCAATTATCATTTTATAATGAACATAAATATGGTAAAATGTGGCACCTTTGATCATGGGAAATCTTTTTCCTTATGTTAATTTGTTCAATTGTCAATTTTATTGTTAAATTCATTATTGTGCCAAATGTTAAAGGTTTGTTATCATTAAAAGGTACAATATATTTATTATATGTTTTGTAGTGGTTATTTTTTTAAATTCTAAGAGGTTTACTTATGTAAATGTTGAACAAGATTCAGAAACATCTCTCCATTTAAATACAAATTATGTATTTAATTTTGTATCACAGAACTATTTTTATATTTCTGTCGGACTATCAGAATTGGCTGCATTAAATGAGACAAAAAATGTTTGACAGGCTATGTCATCTACAGTAAATTAATAAATGATTAGAATATTCCTATTTCCTGTAATGAAGAATAAGTTTAAAACATCTCTAATTATATATATTTATAACTTTTCATAAAACTATCTGTTCACAATGAAGACATCAGAGAGGTATTTTTTTTATATTTTAATTTGAACAATGTTCTTCCATTCATTAACTTGACACAGCTCCACTTTAGCTACAAATCTCTGTGTGAAATATATCCTTAAACTAAAAAGATTTCTGAGATTTAATTACTATTCATTACAAAGTGAATTATATATGAATTCTTTGATATGATTTTTTTTGGCAATTATTTTGCAATTTTTATATATCTTCATACTTTGATTTATTTGTGTCTATAAATTCCATGGTGAATTTTATATTTGGTTACTTAGTTGATCATTTGATTCATTCTATTGATACCAAGATGTCATTTGGTGTGTATCCAAATAAAATATACCCCATTTCCTTTTATGTTTATAAATAACCCCATTATTCAAATTAAAAAAAATGTCTTTCTTATATTGTTAGTTTTTATTCTTCTGATAAATATTTTCCTATTTTCTCTTCTCTGTTCTATGTGTGAATTCTTTTCTTTTAATGGAAATAATATCACAAAATGATTTTCAGACTGTTAAAAATATACTAAACAGTAAATGTAATATGTCTCAAAGTATTCAAATAACACATACAAATAAATTATTCCACATTTTTTTTATTATCTCAGAACATAAAAAGTTCAAGTTTTTGAATTATTTTATTTTTCAAATTTTATTAAAAATCAGCAAGAACATGTACCATATTTGAACATAGATACTAGTTATTAAATATTTGTAAAACTGAAATTAAAAATAAGACTTGTAATACGTTGCTGAAGTAAAATTAGCTTTTCCCCAAATTAAAGAGCCCACAAATGGCATGCTACCTCCTGCTTGTTTCCCTTTAGTAACACACTTTCGTACTTGTATGTAAAAGCCTATTAGTTGACATCATCTGTCTTGTTTTATTGTTATGTTGCTGTCATGTCAAAGTTTATATGTGTTTGTGTTAAATGTTATTTACAATGATTAAAAATATTTTCAATATTTTAACAATTCTCTTCTTTCAGTGTCATGAAGGGGCAAGCAAATAGTTATCAAATGTACCAGGTTTATAATTTAATATGCCAGGCAAGTGTTTCATCTACACAAGACTCATCAGTGACACTCAGATCAAAATAGTTAGAAAGCCAAACAAATACAAAGTTGAAGAGAATTGATGACCAAAATTCCCGAAAAATGTGCCAAATACAGCTAAGGTTATCTATGCCTGGGATAAGACTGATCATCTTCAGAATAATTTGTCCTGTTTAGGTACATTTCTAGGTGCATTAGACTTGAACTAGATATACTTGGGTTGCTAGTTTTCCAAGTGAATGCTGATGGTTGTCTCGCAGTTCTCTGACTTCTTCCACCAAAAAAATAACTGGCTAAATGGATGTCACCTAGAGTTCTAAATCAATCCATATGTATCGTTTGTTAGCTCCGCTGGTCCATGCATGTAGTTAATAATCATCACTGTGGTCTGTTCCTGTCTGATATCATCTGTTTGCTAAACTGGCCCAATGCCTGTTGATTATAATCATCACTTTTGTCTTGTCTGGCCTGTTTTAATTTGTTAGCTCAGTTGGCCCTATTAATGTTTGTTATAATCATCACTTGGGTCTGTTCCTGTCTGCTATCATCTGCTAGCTCCACTGACCCTATGCCTGTTGGTTACAATCATCACTTTTGTATTTTCTGGCCTGTTTTAATTTGTTAGCTCCGCTGGCCCTATGAATGTTGGTTATAATCATCACTTGGGTCTATTCTTACTCGCTATCATCTGTTAGCTCCGCTGGTCCTATAAATGTTGGTTGAAATCATCACTTGTGTCTGTTCTTGCTTGTTTTAATTTGTTAGCCCCGCTGGCACTATGAATGTTGGTTATGATCATTATTTGGGTCTGTTCTTGCCTGTTTTAATTTGTTAGCCCCGCTGGCCCTATGAAAGTTGGTTATGATCATTATTTGGGTCTGTTCTTGCCTGTTTTAATTTGTTAGCCCCGCTGGCCCTATGAAAGTTGGTTATGATCATTAATCGGGTCTGTTCATGCCTGTTTTAATTGTTGTTATCTCCGCCGGCCCTATGAAAGTTGGTTATGATCATTATTTGGGTCTGTTCTTGCCTGCTATTATCTGTTAGCTCTACTGGTCGTATGCATGTTGGATATAATCATCACTTAGGACTGTTATTGTCTGCTATCAACTGTAAGCTCCGATGTCTATGAATGTTGGTTATAATCATCACTTGGGTCTGCTCTTGCCTACTTTCGTCTGTTAGCCCCGCTGTCCCTATGCATGTAGTTTATAAACATTATTTGGGTCTGTTTTTGCCTTCTATCATCTGTTAGCCCCGCTGTTCCTATGCATGTAGTGTATAATCATCAATTGGGTCTTTGCTTGCCTGCTATCTTCTGTTGGCTCCACTTTCCCTATGAATGTTTGTTATACTCATCACTTGGGTCCTGTTTTTGCCTTCTCATCATCTGTTAGCCCCGCTGTCCCTATGCATGAGTTTATAAACATTATTTGGGTCTGTTCTTGTCTGGCTTCATCTGTTAGCCCCGCTGTCCCTATGAATGTTGGTTATAATCCTCACTTGGGTCTGTTTTTTGCCTGCTATCAACTGTTGGCTCCGCTGTCCCTATGAATGTTTGTTATACTCATCACTTGGGTCTGTTTTTTGCCTTCTATCATCTGTTAGCCCCGCTATCCCAATGCATGTAGTTTATAAACATTATTTGGGTCTGTTTTTGCCTACTATCATTTGTTAGCCCGCTGTCCTATGAATTTTGGTTATAATCATCACTTGGGTCTGTTTTTGCCTGCTATCAACTGTTAGCTCTGATGGCCCTATGAATATTTGTTATACTCATCACTTGGGTCTGTTCTTGTCTGGCTTCATCTGTTAGCTCCGCTGGCCCTATGAATGTTTGTTATACTCATCACTTGGGTCTGTTCCTGTCTGGCTTCATCTATTAGCTCCGCTGGCCCTATGAATATTGGTTATACTCAGCACTTGGGTCTGTTCTTGCCTGCTATCATCTGTTAGCCCGCCTGTCCCTATGCATGTAGTTTATAGACATTTTTGGGTCTGTTCTTGCCTGCTATCATCTGTTAGCCGCGCTGTCCCTATGCATGTAGTTATAAACATTATTTGGGTCTGTTTTTGCCTGTATCATCTGTTAGCCCCGCTGTTCCTATGAATGTTGGTTATAATCATCATTTGGGTCTGTTTTTGCCTGCTATCAACTGTTATCCCCGCTGTTCCTATGAATGTTTGTTATAATCATCACTTGGGTCTGTTTTTGCCTGTATCATCTGTTAGCCCCGCTGTTCCTATGAATGTTGGTTATAATCATCACTTGGGTCTGTTTTTGCCTGATATCAACTGTTAGCCCCGCTGTCCCTATGCATGTTGTTTATAAACATTATTTGGGTCTGTTTTTGCCTGCTATCGACTGTTAGCTCCGCTGTCCTGTGCATGTAGTTTATAAACATTATCTGGGTCTGTTTTTGCCTGCTATCATCTGTTAGCTCCGCTGGCCATATGCCTGTTGGTAACAATCATCACTTTTGTCTTTTCTGGCCTGTTTTAATTGTTAGCTCCGCTGGCCCTATGAATGTTGGTTATAATCATCACTTGGGTCTATTCTTACTCGCTATCAATCTGTTAGCTCCGCTGGTCCTATAAATGTTGGTTGAAATCATCACTTGTGTCTGTTCTTGCCCGTTTTAATTTGTTAGCCCCGCTGGCCCTATGAAAGTTGGTTATGATCATTATTTGGTTCTGTTCTTGCCTGTTTTAATTTATTAGCTCCACTGGCCCTATGGAAGTTGGTTATGATCATTATTTGGGTCTGTTCTTGCCTGTTTTAATTTGTTAGCTCCACTGGCCCTATGAAAGTTGGTTATGATCATTATTTGGTCTGTTCTTGCCTGCTATTATTTGTTAGCTCTACTGGCCGTATGCAAGTTGGATATAATCATCACTTAGGACTGTTATTGTCTGCTATCAACTGTTAGCTCCGATGTCCCTGTGAATGTTGGTTATAATCATCACTTGGGTCTGTTCTTGCCTGCTATCATCTGTTAGCCCGCTGGCCCTTTGCATGTAGTTTATAAACATTATTTGGGTCTGTTTTTGCCTTCTATCATCTGTTAGCCCTGCTGTCCCTATGCATGTAGTTTATAAACATTATTTGGGTCTGTTCTTGTCTGCTATCAACTGTTAGCCCCACTGTCCCCATGCATGTAGTTAATAAACATTATTTGGGTCTTTTTTTGCCTGCTATCAACTGTTAGCTCCGCTGTCCCAATGAATGTTGGTTATAATCATCACTTGGGTCTGTTCTTGTCCGATATCAACTGTTAGCTCCGCTGTCCCTATGAATGTTGGTTATAATCATCTCTTGGGTCTTTTCTTGGCTGCTATCTTCTGTTGGCTCCACTTTCCCTATGAATGTTGGTTATAATCATTATTTGGGTCTGTTTTTGTCTGCTATCATCTGTTAGCCCCGCTGTACCCATGCATGTAGTTTATAAACATTATTTGGGTCTGTTTTTTGCCTTCTATCATCTGTTAGCCCCGCTGTTCCTATGAATGTCGGTTATAATCATCACTTGGGTCTGTTTTTGCCAGATATCATCTGTTAGCCCCGCTGTTCCTATGAATGTTGGTTATAATCATCACTTGGGTCTGTTTTTGCCTGCTATCATTTGTTAGCTCCGATGGCCCTATGAATGTGTGTTATACTCATCACGTGTGTCTGTTCTTGTCTGGCTTCATCTGTTAGCTCCGCTGGCCCTATGAATGTTTGTTATACTCAGCACTTGGGTCTGTTCTTGCCTGCTATCATCTGTTAGCCCCGCTGTCCCTATGCATGTAGTTTATAGACATTTTTGGGTCTGTTCTTGCCTGCTATCATCTGTTAGCCGCGCTGTCCCTATGCATGTAGTTTATAAACATTATTTGGGTCTGTTTTTGCCTGGTATCATCTGTTAGCCCCGCTGTTCCTATGAATGTTGGTTATAATCATCATTTGGGTCTGTTTTTGCCTGCTATCAACTGTTATCCCGCTGTTCCTATGAATGTTTGTTATAATCATCACTTGGGTCTGTTTTTGCCTGGTATCATCTGTTAGCCCCGCTGTTCCTATGAATGTTGGTTATAATCATCACTTGGGTCTGTTTTGCCTGATATCAACTGTTAGCCCCGCTGTCCCTATGCATGTTGTTTATAAACATTATTTGGGTCTGTTTTTGCCTGCTATCGACTGTTAGCTCCGCTGTCCCTGTGCATGTAGTTTATAAACATTATCTGGGTCTGTTTTTGCCTGCTATCATCTTTAGCTCCGCTGGCCATATGCCTGTTGGTAACAATCATCACTTTTGTCTTTTCTGGCCTGTTTTAATTGTTAGCTCCGCTGGCCCTATGAATGTTGGTTATAATCATCACTTGGGTCTATTCTTACTCGCTATCATCTGTTAGCTCCGCTGGTCCTATAAATGTTGGTTGAAATCATCACTTGTGTCTGTTCTTGCCCGTTTTAATTTGTTAGCCCCGCTGGCCCTATGAAAGTTGGTTATGATCATTATTTGGTTCTGTTCTTGCCTGTTTTAATTTATTAGCTCCACTGGCCCTATGAAAGTTGGTTATGATCATTATTTGGGTCTGTTCTTGCCTGTTTTAATTTGTTAGCTCCACTGGCCCTATGAAAGTTGGTTATGATCATTATTTGGGTCTGTTCTTGCCTGCTATTATTTGTTAGCTCTACTGGCCGTATGCAAGTTGGATATAATCATCACTTAGGACTGTTATTGTCTGCTATCAACTGTTAGCTCCGATGTCCCTGTGAATGTTGGTTATAATCATCACTTGGGTCTGTTCTTGCCTGCTATCATCTGTTAGCCCCGCTGGCCCTTTGCATGTAGTTTATAAACATTATTTGGGTCTGTTTTTGCCTTCTATCATCTGTTAGCCCTGCTGTCCCTATGCATGTAGTTTATAAACATTATTTGGGTCTGTTCTTGTCTGCTATCAACTGTTAGCCCCACTGTCCCCATGCATGTAGTTTATAAACATTATTTGGGTCTTTTTTTGCCTGCTTTCAACTGTTAGCTCCGCTGTCCCAATGAATGTTGGTTATAATCATCACTTGGGTCTGTTCTTGTCCGATATCAACTGTTAGCTCCGCTGTCCCTATGAATGTTGGTTATAATCATCTCTTGGGTCTTTTCTTGGCTGCTATCTTCTGTTGGCTCCACTTTCCCTATGAATGTTGGTTATAATCATTATTTGGGTCTGTTTTTGTCTGCTATCATCTGTTAGCCCCGCTGTACCCATGCATGTAGTTTATAAACATTATTTGGGTCTGTTTTTGCCTTCTATCATCTGTTAGCCCCGCTGTTCCTATGAATGTCGGTTATAATCATCACTTGGGTCTGTTTTTGCCAGATATCATCTGTTAGCCCCGCTGTTCCTATGAATGTTGGTTATAATCATCACTTGGGTCTGTTTTTGCCTGCTATCATCTGTTAGCTCCGATGGCCCTATGAATGTGTGTTATACTCATCACGTGTGTCTGTTCTTGTCTGGCTTCATCTGTTAGCTCCGCTGGCCCTATGAATGTTTGTTTATACTCAGCACTTGGGTCTGTTCTTGCCTGCTATCATCTGTAAGCCCCGCTGTCCCTATGCATGTAGTTTATAAACATTATTTGGGTCTGTTTTTGCCTGCTATCATCTGTTAGCCCCGCTGTTCCTATGAATGTTGGTTAAAATCATCACTTGGGTCTGTTTTTGCCTGCTATCAACTGTTAGGTCCGATGGCCCTATGAATGTGTGTTATACTCATCACTTGGGTCTGTTTTTGCCTGCTATCATCTGTTAGCCCCGCTGTCCTTATGCATGTTGTTCATAATCATTATTTGGGTCTGTTTTTGCCATTTACCATCTTTAATCAAATATGTTTTATAAAGTTTGCATATTTTTATACGACCGCAAAAATTGAAAATTTTTGTTGGTCGTATATTGGTATCACGTTGGCGTCGTCGTCCGTCGGCGTCGTCGTCGTCGGCGGCGTCCAAAGACTTGGTTTTCGCACTATAACTTTAGTATAAGTGAATAGAAATCTATGAAATTTAAACACAAGGTGTATGACCATAAAAGGAAGGTTGTGATTGATTTTGGAAGTTTTGGTCCCGACAGTTTAGGAAGTAGGGGCCAAAAAAAGGGCCCAAATAAGCATTATTCTTGGTTTTCGCACAATAACTTTAGTATAAGTAAATAGAAATCAATGAAATTTAAACACAAGGTTTATGAACACAAAAGTGAGGATATCAGTATATACCGCTTCCCAAACCCAACTATCCATTGAACAGTAATACAATTTTTCTGTCAAAATTTGTATGGTTTACCTAATTGATTGTTTATTTTTGCAGAAAATGTATAAATGGTTTTACAGTAGAATTAGAAGCTAGAAAGAGTCAGTATTGGTTTAATGAAAATTTCAAAAGAGCATCCACTTTATTTGAACTTGGGAGTTGAGGTCCCAACAGTTTAGGAATTAGGGGCCAAAAAGAGCCCAAATAAGCATTTTTCTTGGTTTTCGCACCATAACTTTTGTATAAGTAAATAGAAATCTATGAAATTTAAACACAAGGTTTATGACCATAAAAGGAAGGTTGGAATTGATTTTGGGAGTTTTGGTCCACACAGTTTAGGAATAAGGGGCCCAAAGGGTCTAAATTAAACTGTTTGAATTCATCAAAAATTGAATAATTGGGGTTTTTTGATATGCCGAATCTAACTGTGTATGTATATTCTTAATTTTTGGTCCCTTTTCAAATTGGTCTACATTAAGGTCCAAAGGGTCCAAAATTAAACTAAGTTTGATTTTAACAAAAATTGAATTATTGGGGTTCTTTGATATGCTGAATCTAAACATGTACTTAGATTTTTGATTATGGGTCCAGTTTTCAAGTTGATCCAAATTGGGGTCCAAAATTAAACTTTGTTTGATTTCAACAAATATTGAATTCTTGGGGTTTTTTGATATGCTGAATCTAAACATGTACTTAGGTTTTTTTTATTATGGGCCCAGTTTTCAAGTTGGTCCAGATCGTGGCCCAAAATTAAACTTTGTTGATTTCAACAAAAATTGAATCCTTGGGGTTCTTTGATATGCTAAATCTAAACATGTACTTATAATTTTTATTATGGGCCCACTTTTCAAGTTGGTCCAAATCGTGGTCCAAAATTAAACTTTGTTTGATATCAACAAAAATTGAATCCTTGGGGTTCTTTGATATGCTGAATTTAAACCTGTATTTAGACTTTTGATTATAGACCCGGTTTTCAAGTTGGTCCAAATTGCGGTCAAAAATTAAACTTTGTTTGATTTCAACAAAAATTGTATATATGGGGTTCTTTGATATATGCTTAATCTAACCATGTACAGTACAGTATATTTAGATTTTTGATGTTTGGGCCCGGTTATCAGATTGGTCCACATTGAGTTCTAAAGGGTCCAAAATTGAACTTTATTTGATTTCATCAAAAATTGAATTCTTGGGGTTCTTTGATATGCTGAATCTAACCATTTATTTAGATTTTGGATATTGGAGCATAATAGGTAATGTCCAATTTAAAATTTAAAGTTTTTAAGTTTAAATTCTTGGACCACATTCATTATGTGTCAGAAACCTGTGTTGTGTCAACTATTTAATCACACTCCCAAATTCAGAGCTGTATCAAGCTTGAAAGTTGTGTCCATACTTGCCCCAATGTTCAGGGTTCGAACTCTGTGGTCGTATAAAGCTGCGCCCAGCGGAGCATCTGATTGTTAACTCTCTTGCTGAACTTCTTTGTACCGAATCAGATTTGTGTGTATCTTTTTGGAGATGTGGATCCAATAGTGTGCTCTACACTTAACTTGTTCTTACAAAGGAGGTGTATGCTTTTAATGTTATATTGTTTTACCACTGTCAGTCCGTCCCATGATTGGTAAGTAGTTATTCAAGATGACTTTTCCTACAGTTTGAAGGCTATCAAGTTTTAATCTGTATGTTGGCTGTTTGTACATATATTGCAGGTGTGCATATGGTCAGGGTTTTTAATTTACTAATATTTGCAAATTTATGAGATGGTTTTCAAATTTTAATTAGTTATGTTTATACAAACCCTGCCCCCGTAATCCATCTCTTCAACACACAAACAACTTATAATAAGTAAAGCAGACAAGACATATCAGCGTGAACACTTTTTAAGACATATTTTAGCATTGTTGATAGTTATCTCAAAAAGTGAATTATTTTAACGGAAACCTCGTTACACAACAAAGATGCAGAATGGTATCCATAGAACCTTGTTTCTCGTCTGTGCTTTTATTATTTAATGTGACAGTCAGAAAATATTTAAGCTCTTTTCTGTTCAACAGAAAAATGAGGAAAAATACATATAAAAAATATGCTCTTTAATCAGTTAAATAACAGAAAAAAGGAAAACCAATTTTCATAATTTTGCTCTTTTAATCCGTATACTGTCTTGTGGGCTTCTGAAAAAGTTGAATACTGAGTTGAGTTTGGAATTAAAATTAGGTATAAAGAGGAAGCATTTGAAGATAGGGTCATTAAATTTCTTGTCCATGAACATTTCTGAACAGATTTTATAAATTAAAGGTATAACATCTGAAATTGTATGTCTTTTTTAAGCAATGAATATATTGGTATAAAAGTCATGAGTTCTGTTATCAAAACATTATGATAGTTTGATATTAATTACAAGAACGGGAAAAATATTACAAAGAAATAGATAGAATTCATCATTGAAGGACAAAAACAACCCCGTTGTCTGAAGATAAAGTAATGGAAGACAATTCAAAATATTGGTGCATATATCTTTATGAACTCAACAAAAGGAGCCTAACTAAACCGGAGAAACTTTGATGCTCATCCGTGGGTTACACTAATGACAGGACGATTGCGCGGATTGTGACAGGATAATGTCCGTAGGAGATTTAAATGATCAGCACCTTTTTGTTATTTGGTAGATTTTTATGCCCCACCTACGATAGTAGAGGGGCATTATGTTTCCTGGTCTGTGCATCCGTTGTTCGTTCATTCGTCCGTCCGTCCGTCTGTTCGTTCATCCGTCCGTCCGTTCCTCTGTCTGTCCCGCTTCAGGTTAAAGTTTTTGGTCAAGGTAGTTTTTGATGAAGCTGAAGTCTGATCAACTTGAAACTTAGTACACATGTTCCTTATGATATATTTTTTCTAATCTTAATGCCAAATTAGATTTTTAACCCAGTTTCAAGGTCCATTGATCATGGAAAAGGATAGTGCGAGTGGGGCATCCGTGTACTTTGGACACATTCTTGTTTTAACATTTAAAGAAATTCGACATACCTAACTATATTTTATATGAAAATCAAAAAAAAAACAAAGAGTTAGAAAAAATAATTTTGAGTAAAAAAAGTTGACCGGACGAATTTCACTGATTTTAATATATCAAAATGATCGAAAAAAAAATGCTAATATCTCTTTTGTTTAACAACATTTTATAAAGAAATTAAGCAATCTGCGAGATTAATAAATATATTATGAATGCGTGCAGACAACCCTACGCCCAGACTTTTTAGTTTGGTCACAGTTGCAAAAACGATAGTAGGCACAAAGTTGATGACATGTAGAGAGAGAGAGAGGTTGTTTCAAGCAGAAGTATGCTACAGAGGTTTTCATGCACAGTCAGTATGGATGATGCTACAGGCAACGGTGAATAGTTAGATATGGCATCGCCAAGATGATCTGAGCTGGAAGCCGAGTGCTGATGAGTAGAGGATAAGCCACCTCTACTGACCCGAAAGCCGGAGGATGTAATGGTACAGGGCTGTAACATCTGGTGAAGATTGGAACCATCTGAAGACCTCAAAGCACCAGCAGAGAGCGACAGAGATTCGGAGATGAGGGAAAATGAGCAGTCAAGAGAATATGACAACAGAAAAGCAGAAATGCACCATCTGTAAGTAATAATTATTATATCAAAATATAAACTTAATAGGAAAAAATAATGTCTTTTCTATCAAAAAGAGTTGACCGGAAAGATTTCACATTCGCCAATATACGCTTTAAATATATCGAACTGATCGACAAAAGGTGGTTATGTATATATTTTTTTACAATATCTGTCCATGAAATTAAGGAATCTGTGAGCTTTTTAGATACATTAGACGTAAATATAGACTATATAGTTGAAAAGAATGTTTTTCTACAAAAAAAATTAAGCGAACGGATTTCACATTCGCCAATATACGCTTTAAAATTAAATATATTGCACTGATCGAAAAAAGGTGTTGATATATCTTTCGTTTTATAGCATCTGTCCATGAAATTAAGGAATCTGCAATGTGAGATAGTTTTTAAAATTAGACGAAAATATATACTAAATAGTTAAAGAAAAGAATGTTTCTCAACAAAACTAGAGGCTCTAAAGAGCCTGTGTCGCTCACCTTGGTCTTGTGCATATTAAACAATGGAAACGGATAAATTCATGACAAAATTGTGTTTTGGTGATAGTGATGTGTTTGTAGATCTTATTTTACTAAACATTCTTGTTGCTACAATTATCTCTATCTATAATGAACTTGGCCTAGTAATTACAGTGGAAAATATTTTCTAAAAATTTACAAAAATTTATGAAAAATGTTAAAAATTAACTATAAAGGGCAATAACTCCTTAAGGGGTCAATTGACTTTTTTGGTCATGTAAACTTATTTGTAGATCTTACAAAAAACGGCAAAATTTCCTTAAAATTACCAATTCAGGACAGTAACCTAACAACGGGTTGTCCGATCCATGTGAAAACATCAGGGCAGATAGATCTTGACCTGATAAACAATTAAACCCTGTCAGATTTTCTCTTAATGCTTCGGTTTTTGAGTTATAAGCCAAAAACTACATTTTACCCCTATGTTCTATTATTAGCCGTGGCAGCCATTTTGGTTGATTGGCCAGGTCACGCCACACATTTTTTAAACAAGTTACCCCTATGATGATTGTGGCCAAGTTTAGTTTAATTTGGCACAGTAGTTTCAGAGAAGAAGATTTTTGTAAACGATTACTAAGATTTACGAAAAAATGGTTAAAAATTGACTATAAAGGGCAATAACTCCTTCAGGGGTCAACTGACCATTTTGGTCATGCTGACTTATTTGTAAATCTTACTTTGCTGAACATTATTGCTGTTTACAGTTTATCTCTATCTATAATAATATTCAAGATAATAACCAAAAACAGCAAAATTTCCTTAAAATTACCAATTCTGGGGCAGCCACCCAACAACAGGTTGTCCGATTCATCTGAAAATTTCAGGACAGATAGATCTTGACCTGATAAACACTATTACCGCTGTCAGATTTGCTCTAAATGCTTTGGTTTTTGAGTTATAAGCCAAAAACTGCCTTTTACCCCTATGTTCTATTTTTAGCCATGGCGGCCATCTTGGTTGGTTGGCCGGGTCACGCCACACATTTTTTAAACAAGTTATCCCAAAGATGATTGTGGCCATTTTTGGATTAATTTGGCACAGTAGTTTCAGAGGAGAAGATTTTTGTAAAAGATTACTAAGATTTTCGAAAAATGGTTAAAAATTGACTATAAAGGTCAATAACTCCTAAAGGGGTCAAATGACCATTTTGGTCATGTTGACTTATTTGTAAATCTTACTATGCTGAACATTATTGCTGTTTACAGTTTATCTCTATCTATAATAATATTCAAGATAATAGCCAAAAACAGCAAAAATTCCCTAAAATTACCAGTTCAGGGGCAGCAACCTAATAACGGGTTGTCGGATTCATTTGAAAATTTGAGGGCAGATAGATCTTGACCTGATAAACAAATTTACCCTTGTCAGATTTGCTCTAAATGCTTTGGTTTTTGAGTTATAAGCCAAAAACTGCATTTTACCCCTATGTTCTATTTTTAGCCATGGCGGCCATCTTGGTTGGTTGGCCGGGTCACGCCACACATTTTTAAAACTAGATACCCCAATGATGATTGTGGCCAAGTTTGAATTAATTTGGCCCAGTAGTTTCAGAGGAGAAGATTTTTGTAAAAGTTAACGACGACGGACGACGACGGACGACGGACGACGACGGACGACGGACGCCAAGTGATGGGAAAAGCTCACTTGGCCCTTCGGGCCAGGTGAGCTAAAAAGTTGACCGGATGGATTTCACATTCGCAGATATTCGCTATAAATATATTTAACTTGTCGATAACAAGTATTTATGTCACTTTTATTTAACAAAATTTGTCCACGAAGTTAAATAATCTACCAGATAAATAAATATATTATACGAAAATATAATTTTTTTAGTACAAAAAAATGTTCTCCAGGAAACAAGTTGACCGGACGGACTTTACCCACGCCACGAAAAATATTGAGATGATCGACAGATCTGGCAGATTGCATAATTGCATAAAAAAATAGTGTCAAACAAAACATATATTAACATGTTTTGTCGAATTCTTAATAGACTGCTAAATATAGCTCAAATTGCAATTTTTAGCAATTTCAGCGAATTTCGAGTATTTATTTCTAACAATATCAGGTTATCAGGCAATTCTTAAGCAAACCAATTGAAACGTCAATGTCTAAGTACTTCTTTACATTGTCTTTCAGATACTTATTATTTATTTAAGTCGTCATTTTGATGACAAATTTTGCAAACTTTGCTCAACGTCGTTGAAGAATTTTAAAACAGCCCTATTTAAGTAACGATTCAAAATGAACATTTTTCAAATCGGTGTTGAATGAATGAATGAATGAATATTTTATTTGCAAAAGCATATATAACATGCTATGGCAATACATAATATATACATAATGTGACAAAAGACTGGTAACAGAGAACAATACAATAATAACATATATGTTGTAGCTAACCAATAATATCAGATCTAGCTTTCCATGAACTCTTCAAATAGTTACAGAGCTTTATTGTTAGAGATCTAGAATTAGCTTTCAACAAACAAGATAGTTTAAAAATAGTAGGCCATGAACAATAATAGCGTGGCAAAAACAATATTCTAATTGCCCTATATGCTGGACATACCAATACAAAATGGAATTCATTCTCAACACATTGCATGTTACAACATACACAAAGACGCATTTCTCTTGGTATATCAGAGAAGCGACCAACTTCAACATTAAGTTTCAATGTACCACTTCGTTGTTTTGTAAGAATGTTAATATTATTAATGTAGCTAAAATAATTCTCAAGACAAAAATCAAACTTTATACTTCTATACACACTTAATTTCTCACAGTCACATATATCTGCTGACCATTTTTGTAGATATTGATCTTTAATGCGTGTCTTTATAACATCAAACGATATATCAATATTATTCTGATCAATCCAAATATGGTTCATTCCAAGACTAAATAAAAAATCACGCACATTAGATGCCCAATTAATTTTACCATGATTTCCATCGTCATACAAAATTTTATATACATCATATACAAAAGCTGGTTTATATATAACAATACGTAACCAATATTTTAAGATTAATTGTTTTTTCAAAACATACATAGGTAGATGACCAAGCTCGCCACAAAGAAAACTAATAGGAGCACGTTTACCTAATTTTAAAACAAACCTACAAAAACGGTTATGAATAATTTCTATGTCGTTGGCACGGTGAAAACCCCATATTTCGGAAGAATAGTTCAGTACCGATCCAACCATACTGTCATAAAGAAGACATTGTTGCTTTGTAGAAATGTAAATATTATCTAAACATTTTAAGAGTAAGGAAAGAGCTCTTGATCCTTGTTGTGATAGTCGTTTTTGCGTGTGTAAGAATTTCCCGTTAAAATGCAGCAACATTCCAAGGTAAACGTATGATGATTGTTTACAGGCTGCCATCCATTTCTAAACACAACTATTTTAGTTTTATCAGTGTTAACTTCTATGTTCCATTTTCTACAGTATTTGGATAGTTTGTCAAGTAGCTGTTGAAGAAGTTTGGCAGATTTGGCAAATAAGACAGTGTCGTCTGCAAAAAGTATCAAATAAATTAAAAGACCGTTCAGGTTCACTACATCTTCATTATCTGTAACAGTTATATCTTCAATAATATCGTTAATAAAATAGAGGAATAATAAAGGAGATAAAGGTTCGCCTTGTTTCACTCCTAACAAATTGTCAAAGGCATCAGAAAGAAGTCCACCAGATCTTACTCGGAGACGCACAGACGTATAAATTGATTTAATTATGGCCACAAATTTACTGCTGACTCCACTGCGAAGTAATTTATAAATCAAAATTCTCCTGCTTAATTTATCGAACGCATACAAAAGCATAGTATAGTTTAGTTTTTTGTTGAAGAATATGTACAATTATACCATGTAAAACAAAAATAGCATCAATAGTTGAATGTCCAGGACGAAAGCCAAATTGATTGTCGATTGGTTTATCTTCGTCTTCGGACCATTCTAGTAATCGAGTAGTTAGGATAGACGTGAACAGTTTTGATAAGACACTCACTAAAACAATGGGTCGATAGTTATTTGGGTCGGTCAAATCTCCACTCTTAGGAACAGCAATAACAATACCATCTGCCCAAGCATCAGGAAAAGTTCCACTTTCAAAAGTATAGTTGAAAAGTTTATTTAGAATTGGAGCAAAAAATATGGGACTTGCAGCAAACATTTCGCTAATAATTTGGTCATCTCCCGCGCTTTTGTTCAATTTTAGTTTTTTAATCGACTTCACAATTTCATCTTCAGTAATTTCAGTGTCTAGAATATCTATGCCTATATTTTCAAAATGTTCATTATTTATTAAGTTCAATACTTCATCACAAAGATCGGGTGGATTTTCGCCGAGAATTCTTTCGAAATGTTTTAACATAACATCATTTTCAACTGTGCATCGTGTTCTTTTCGTAGGTCTAATAGTGGACCAAAACTTTCGTGGATCAGTTTTTGCAATATCACAAAGTTAAATACCCATTCGCCGTTTATAGTTAACTTGGGCTTGCCGTTTTATCCTGTTGAATCGATTTCTAGCATCTATATACGATTGCCTATTAACATCAGTGGGGTGTCGAAAAAAGAAGTTTCGGACTTGGTGAAAAATATGACGCTCTGATTTACACTTTTCGTCAAACCAATCATTGTTTTTTCTATCTGTATTATTATTTTCCTCTTTAATCAGGACTGATCGGCCAAAAATTTTAAAAGCACTGTCATATAATATACGAGTGATTTCCCCTACAGCTGTATTCAAATCGATTTTAGAAGAGATGTTGTCTACCAATGAGAACAACGCACTACGCTCTGTTTGTAAGACTTCCATGTAATCACTATTCTTATTTGAATCCCATTTGATATACTTGTGTAGCTTGTGGTTTTTGTTCTGTGGACGTGTTGTAGAGTTATACTGGGAATAAATGAGTTCAAATTAAGAAATTGAAAATGAAATTATTTTCTGGCTTGTGTTTTTGCGCACCAAATAGTGCAACAAGATGTAATTCCTTTGATGTAAAACATATCCAGACATAATGATTACCCCATCAATACACACGTAACACCATTAGGTGAAATGTCCACAGGACATGGCAGTTCATTCAGATCTAGTGTTATATTTGGCCTTTGGTAAATGTAGGATGTCGTGTTCAAATAGGTGAGAAATTAACACTTTTATATATTTTATTTATATTTTGATTTCTTAATGAATTTCTTATTTTATTTGGTAAAAAATTAAATATTGAAGTTTCTCAGAAAGTAATTTGATTTTGATATTTTACAGAACTGCTCAACAGCATATAACAATATTGCTGATAAAGGATAACTACACAATCAAACTTCTTTTAATAATGTCGGTGTCCGTGTATCAACTTAATGTCGCATTTAGATTTGTAACAAAACATCAAAAATCAATATTATTTTTAATTTCTCTGCTTTTTATTAAAAATAAAATAAATGGCTTCTATAAGAACTGATGAAAATCGCTGCTTTTAAATGAATTCTACAATCTTACTTTTTATCTCCACATATACATGTACCAAACCTATAATTTTTATATGATCCCATATCAAACACCACCAACCCTTTTCCGACATTAAATGTATTCCAAAATTAAAACACTTTTTTTACTGAAGTGTTTATGTTTTTATCCTGCATACATCTTATTTTTGAATATCGATATTTCTTACATTGCTCTAAATGTCAGCGTTGCTTTGGAACTGGGTAATATATTATTTGTTTTCATCTCAAGAAAACTCTAAATGCAACATATTAGCACATCAGTTATTGCAATTTTCCAGAAAAACAGAATTCGAATTTTCTTAAGAGTTGTACATGTCAATTTGGTCAGTTTCGATGGTGCTATATGTAAATCGTCAACTATGTATGTTGTAAACAACAAATGATTGGGAGCGTACAAAACTAATATTTTTCTGGCAGGGTTCTCGTTTTACACTAGTATTTCATTGACAGCTTTAAGTTTTCGGAATTGCGCCAGGTTCTCAATTAACATAGGTATAGTCTGTTAAATATCATCTGACCTTTACATAAAAGCCAGGAGATTTTCATGACTGCTTATGAAACATCTATTTACCAAATAAACATAAGGATGTGAATATCTACACGTATTTCATGTTCTCCAACATTTAGTCAAACCCATACAAAAGCTATCACTGGAGTAACAAATTCCGGAATAATTCATGAAAACTAACAATCTTACAAAAAAACCAAAAAAAAACGACAGACAACAACCAACAACTTCTTCTGTTACAGGGTTTGGTTTTATTATTGCCATGGTATTTTACTTTTTATTTGACCTGTGATTTTTTATTATCCCTTTAGTATTTACTGTCTCATATTTTGAAAAGAACCTGACTCTTAAAGTCAGTACATAGCTTAAAATCAAATAACAAAAAGACAAGGTATTCAAAATATCAAACTAATATCACCCAACATAAACTGAAACATAGTTCCAAACCAAGTTTCAACGAATCAATAAACAATGTAAAATTTCAAGTAAAAGGGGCACTAGCTGTCAAATTCATGTTCACGGATTTGACTCATATTCTCATATTCGACTTATAACATACTAAAACGTAAAAAATAGAAAAGGTCTAAAATAAACAATTCACGATGCATTAACTCGAAAGTATTTATCAGCATATATTGTATCCCCTTAAGGGAGAAAACGAGTTCATGAACCCCTCTTTTTTAAAACGCCATTTGATTTGATTTTGTTAGAAGATTATGTATGCCAATTTTCATGAAAACGTCAATAGTGCAAGTTTTTGAAATTTGATAAATATACAGCAAACAATTTTGTTTTTTTCTACTTTCGTGAACATTTAATTAATATGAGTTATTCGGAAGAACAAATTGCACAAACTTAAAGGAGATTTATATCAAACAGAATTTACAAATAACTTAAAACAAAACAGCTTGGGTTTATTTTTAAAACAAAAAAGTTATGTATTTCTATCGGAACGAAATATACGTCCTCAAATCTGAATTTTGAGCAAATATATCAAATTTCGACTTCATTTTACTCAAAAAGTAGCAAATAAAGGTATATTTTTTATGACATATTTGATTAAATCAGGCAAAAATTTCCAATATGCAAATTTTCAGCAAAATTTCAACATAGGATCAAAACTGTATCGTATGCCCTTAAGGTTTCACCATTTGGCCAGTATCTTATAACTTATATGTAATAATACATCTTGTTAGTCGTTAATTGATCGTTCATTTGTAGACCTAGGTTTAAATGATTATGTCAGATTCTCTGCTGCTATGAATTGTATGTCTATAATACATGGTGTATAGAATCTTAAAAAGGTGTGCATATGAATGAAAATAACTGCATGCAACCCAACGAAAAAACAAAAAAGCGAAATACAATAATAAAAAACAGACCAGTACTATACAAGCTATGTAGCAAGGTCAATATTGCCCCGAGTTTTGAAAAATATATCTATAGCACCAGTTGGATTAACTAAACGAACATAAAAGGAGATTCAATAAAATAAAAAGTACAGGGACCACCCGCACACAAAACAATGAAGAAAAACCACAAAACACAACCAAACATTTAAATAAACATCAGACAATCATGAGTATATGGTATATAGTCCCCCCCAAAAAAAAACGAAATATATACACCAAACAAACAAACAAACAAACAGAAACAACACACATGGAAAATCATCTTCGAGGAACGAAAATGATTGGACGGTTGGAAAGAAAACAAGTTTTTTGTTTATCATAAATTTTAACTTAAAATTTTTCATTGAGAAATTCTAATGAACACAATTTAAGCAGCATATCTGTAAACGTTTGGTATCAAATTTCTATTTGTTTTCCAGCCTAATTTGAATTATCTATCCTATTCTGATGAAACTACTTCAATATTGATTAACTTTGTTATATATTTGGTATTTATGCAGATGTATTATATTTTCCATAGGAAGACAGTGTGCCATTTGATACTATGGACAGTAACACTAGCTTTTGCTAGTTATGGGTGGTCAGTTGATGCCTATGTGATTCAAGGCCAGAATTTCCATGAACAGTATGTGTCACACCCGGAAGCACGCCTAAGTAACCCTAATCACCAGTATCCAAACACTCTTGGTGACGTTAATCAAAATTCTCATCAATCAGATTTCGACCAACAACAAAATATTTTACTTCAACAACTTCATTCAATGAAAAATCAACTACCAAATTCAGCTATGACTACTGAACAAATGCAACAAATCCAACAGCAATTTCCTCAGTTTACTAATCAAGTACAAACCATGTCTCTAAATGGATACCATCAACAACCTGATCAGTACTTGAACCAAAGACAGCAACCCAACCAACAAGGCGGGATAGATCATCAATACTATCGTGACAACTACAAGCCTGATCCACCTAAATATGAAAAATTTCTCAAGACAGTCAAACAGGTTGGATGTGAGTACTAATTTAACAAGTCTTTTATTTTGCTGATTGTTTTTTGTTACAGTTAATTGAAACGTGTTCATGGTACCAAAAGATTGAATAATAGAAAATAATATTTTACAATATAAACCTACATTTAGATAGGTACTCGATATTTTTTTTAAACAATAGTTTAAAAGGTTCTATAATGATGGTCTCAGAGGCTTGCTTAGTTGGTCATTGCAACAAATGTCTATTTTTTGTGATATGTTTAATACTCGAATGAAAATTTTATATAATAGTTGTCTTATTTACTTACTTTTACAGTTTATTTATATCAGTTCTGGCCACTGCTTACAGGATGGGGAATCATATAGACTAATACATTAGTATGTGGAACTGATAAAGGTAAGATTCATCGGACACAAACATTGGAAATCTTGAACACTATCAAACAATGAAATAACAAGAACACACAGTGTGAAATATCACAATAAGAATAGAATATAAGATAACACCATGTAAAAACTTTCGTCTCATCATTTTACCATAAATTAAGATCTTTATTTACATATTTCTAGAGTATTTTTTTCAGGTTTTATCTTATGATAGACTTTGAAAGACTAAGTACTTGTTACTTAAACGCTATAGTCGAGGAAAGGTATAAATTTTGATCTCAGTCAAGATCAGTCAAGTTAAGAATCTGCCGACCAGTAAACTTAATAGGTATTGGATCATCAAAATTGACAATACTACACAAACAGGAAAATTTATTTGAGTCTAAAAAGATTGTGTAACAATACCGATAAATAGATAGAAACAAAACACTAAAAAGTGTTGAATATCATCGCACAAAGATGGAAAAACTGAACGTGTGGCTTTAACAAATTTGAGAGATAATGACGACATTGTTATTAAACCTGCAGACAAAGGGAGTGCGGTTGTCGTCATGGACAAATCTAACTATGTCAAGACCTGTCAAAGAGGCCATTCGCTAATTAGATGATGACCGGTTTTACAAAAAACCTTACTTCGGACCCCACCCTCCAATTCGATGAGTTAATAACAGAATGTTTGAAGGAAATGTGTGACAATAACATCATTGATATAGATACTCTCAAATATTTAAAACCTGAAGATTCTAAACCTGGGGTGGTGTTCTCGAAGCTATCTTAGGACTAGGACGTGTCCTAAACCAACTTATGACAAGTCTTTGTCCTAAGTCGTGTTCGTGAAGCTCTCTTAACATAGGATATCGCATTTTTCGTCCTAACTTTAGGACACCTAATTAGGTGTCTTAAGATCATCCTATCTTCATCCTAACCTAATAAAGTTTGAAATTCACTTTTTGCTAATTTTTTTACGTGTAGATAAACATGAAATGAAACGCACTATTGGTTATAAACTCGTATATAAAGAATTCTGCATGATGTTAAACTTTGAACTTCGTGTTTTACGATACGATGACACTACAAATTCAAATTCTCATTTCAAAACAAATTGTTTTCCAATTCATATTTACAATCCTTTATTATCTAATTTTATAATTACATTTGAAATCATGCATACAATTTTATACATATAATTATAAAATTCATAAACTGTTTTATTAATTTGTTTCGTCAATAATAATGTTTAATAACAAAATTACTTAAACGATTTAAAATTTCGCACTTATGATATGTTTAGGACGTCCTAACATAAGATGCGTCTGACATAGCCTCGAGACACAACTTAAGAGCGTCCTAAACTGATCCTAAGTCCATCCTAAAATTGGTTTTAGGATGTGACTTAGGACGGATCTTACGATACTTTCGAGAACACCACCCCAGGGCGATTCTACCTGCTCCCTAAAATTCATAAACCTGGTAACCCAGGAAGACCAATCGTCTCAGCTAGTGGTCATTCCACCGAAAAAATATCTGAATTCGTTGATTACTATCTTCGACCTCATATAGAAAACTTGCCTGTTATTTCTTATACTTACACCAAGTAAATTGCATCCACGATTTTCAACCACAAGAGAGTTTTAGAGGCCTTTAACCTCAAAGATACGAAATCCAAGCCTCCGGATTGCTCATGTGCATCGTCACAATACAAATATAGTCCAGCTGGTCATGTTATTACTGGTGACCTTGGCATCGTTACCAATGAACAACTTAGAGAGATGTTAGCCAAGGGACCAAAATATAGAATCCCCCAGCCCATCAACTGGAAAAAGAATTTCAAGTTACTGATGGATGCAGTTGAGGACTATGCAAGGAAAAGGGTAAAGCGCGAACCAGACGAATTAGAACTGGACACTTTGTTTGAATGGATCAAAGCTATTCGATCATGCATTCAGAGTCGCATACAAAAACTACGATGTAATATGAGTACAAGAGTTACTAAACCTTTCAAGAATCCGGATGTTGTGGATGCTTTATCCTCTTTGCATGACAAATATGTCGTTGTTCCAGCAGATAAAGCCTCCAATAATATTGTCTTCATATGTAAAAAAACATTATTTGCAATGTCTCACAACAGAGCTTGGAATAAATAGAACTACTGGTAACCCTACATATTCTTTAACATCATTTACCAAGGACGAAACTTTACAAAATCATAAATCTGTCCTTCTTTCTTTTGGTATCAACATCAAAGAAAACGAAGAAAATTTACCTTCCTTATACTGGATACCTAAATTACACAAACTCCATATAAAAAACGATACATAGCTGGTTCTTCAAAATGTTCGACTAAACATCTTTCTAAAGTACTGACTACTATTCTTTCTACAGTTAAAGATGGACTTCAAAAATATTGTGATGAGACATATTCTACCAGTGGTGTTAAACAGATGTGGATTTTCAAAAATTCGAAAGATCTACTGCTTAATCTTCGATCACAATCTTTGGAATTTTGCAGCAACATAAAGACTTTCGATTTTTTTCTACGCTATACACTACTATTCTCCATGCTCAGTTGAAAGATCGACTTCACCATCTCATAAAACAGAGCTTTTTCTATAAAAATGGGATTCGTAGATACAAATTTCTGGTTATGGGTTACAATAATTCATATTTTGTCAAGAATCACACTGAATCTTCCAGAAAATATACTGAAGATGATATTATCAAAATGCTGGACTTTTTGATCGACAAGATATTTGTTGAGTTTGGAGGATTTATATTTCAACAGACAGTCGGTATTCCAATGGGTACTAATTGTGCACCCCTACTGGCCGATTTGTTTTTGTACTCGTATGAAGCAGAATTCATTCAGAACCTTCTAAAAGACAAAAAGAAAAAGCACCTTGCGAAATTCTTTGATTTTTCTTTCCGATATATTGATGATGTTCTATCATTGAATAACCCATATTTCAGCCAATACTTACATCTCATATATCCCAGCAAACTTGAAATTAAGGATACTACTGATACTAGAAGGACTGCTTCATACCTAGATCTTTTCTTCAATATTGACGCAGATGGACGACTTCACACGAAAATCTATGATAAACGGGACGATTTCAACTTCCCAATTATCAATTTCTTATTTCTCAGCAGTAACATACCCTCTGCCCCTTCGTATGGTGATTACATATACAATTGATACGTTATTCTCCTGCATGTTCACACTATACGGACTTCATATACAGAAGTGTGCTCCTTACACAGAAACTGCTTCAACAAAGTTATGAGGAGGACAGATTAAAATTGAAACTCCGTAAATTTTATGGACACCATTACGAATTAGTTGATCCATATGATGTGTCTTTGACCAAACTAGCTAAGGACATTTTTACCACATGGTAGATTGTGCTTTGTCATTACGTCGTCTAATCTTTTAATTACCGAACGTGACTCATTCCCGATTGTGACTGTTTTGCTGAGTGTGAATTCGCATTACTATAAGACGTGTTACGGTGCTTATCTATCCCAAATTCATGTATTTAGTTTGATGTTATATTTGTAATTTTCTTAGGATTTTGTCAAATTGGTTGACGTCTTTTCTATTAAATTCATGTGTTATGGTAAAGAAAATTAATCACCGCCTTCATTTATTAGTTTTGATTTTGTTCAACGTAATCTGTACGATTTTTATGTTTGAAGTTAGATTAAAAACAAACCGGACATTATTAGTTACACAGTGTTTAATTAACCTAATACGAGAATTTATCGGGTCAATAAAATTCATATCGGGTGAGGCGAAGCCAAACCCGATATGAATTTTATTGACCCGATAAATTCCGTATTAGGACAATTGAACACTGTGTAACGAATTTATCCTGATTTTGTTATATTACATATTATTATATTCAAATTCTATATTAGGAAAATATCAACCAAATAAATTTTAGATATCTAACCTAAAACTGCTAAAAAATCTAAATATAAAGACTATAAAGCAACTTGAATTTTATATTTTTTTTATTAGGTCAATGGTATAAGGGAGATAATTCCAATTGACGTAATAAATAAGGGAGATAATTCCTATTGACGTAATAAAAAGTTGTACTGAAATTTATTAGGACAATATCAGCCAATTAAATTGCGAGGAATTACTCTAAATCAGGATAAATATATATAATATAGTTAATTGCTATTAATTAGTATTGCAATGTGCACTGTGTTTAAATGTAATATCAGTATTTAGTTCTATTATAATCTTAAATCAATCCTATTTTTATCTTTTTTTTAGATATAATTTTTCAAGTATGACGTCATTTTTGTGCTGTTTCAGAAATTCAAATGTCTGCATGACGTAATATTGTGCCTTTTCACCACTTCGTATGTGACGTCATTGTTATGACTTTTTGGGTCAAAGGCCTGGACTGAGTCGGGTGTGTCTATTTTCTGTGTTGGTCTTCAATGTATTATGTATTCGGGTTTTGTTGTCTGTAATTAGTTAAAACGTCAGTTTTATCATGTAAATCTTTTATATTCATTTGATAAAATTTACTGTTTGCAATAGCATAAATTGTTCTATATAATAAGGATGTTCTTATCACAAGCAGAAAACCCTAGCCGTATTTGGCACAACCTTTTTCCAACTTTTGATCCTCAGAGCTGTACAACTTTGTACCCTTTTTTGGACTTTCGAACTTTTATATCTGGGCGTCACTGGTAAGTCTTGTTTGGACGAGGCGCGTTTTTGACATAATGAATTTTAAACCTGATGCCTTTTGTTTATCTATTATTCATGTGTTTCTTTGCCTAATACGTTCTCCTATTTATTTGTATTGTAGTCCTGTATTATTATGTTGTCATTTTAATGTTATATTTAACAATGCCATCAAAGTGCGAGGTTTGGCATGCCACAAAACCAGGTTCAACCCACCATTTTTTTCTTTAAAAATGTCCTGTACCAAGTCAGGAAAATGGCCATTGTTATATCATAGTTCGTTTCTGTGTGTGTAACATTTTTAAGTTGTGTTTCCGTTGTGTCGTTTGTTTTCTCCTATATTTGAGTGTGAATTCACATTACTATAAGACGTGTCACGGTACTTTTCTATCCCAAATTCATGTATTTTGTTTTGATGTTATATTGGTTATTCTCATTTGATTTTGTCTAATGCTTAGTCCGTTGCTGTGTGTGTTACCTTTTAATGTTGTGTCGTTGTTCTCCTCTAATATTTAATGCGTTTCCCTCAGTTTTAGTTTGTTACCCCGATTTTGTTTTTTGTCCATAGATTTATGAGTTTTGAACAGCGGTATACTACTGTTGTCTTTATTTATAAAAAAAATCTATAGATTACCTACTAAAAATGCAGGATTTAAACCCTCTACCTGCCAATACTACTCTTGTCACAATGGATGTCACCTCCCTCTATACGAATATTCCCCATGCGGATGGAATTGAAGCATGTAGAGAAATTTTGGACTCTCGATCTCTTAAAATTCCCACCTACTGAATGCTTAGTAAAAATGCTTACTATGGTCTTGAAGAAGAACAACTTAACATTCCAAGGAGAACACTATTTACAGACATATGGCACTGCTATTGGTACAAAAATGGCTCCATCTTATGCCAATATATTCATGGGTAAAGTTGAAAAGCAACTGCTGGTGTGCTCCCCCGAAAAACCGCTTTCCTGATATCGATTCATTGATGACGTTGACATGAAATGGGACAAGGGAGACCAAGAATTACAATCTTTTATAACAAATGCTAACAAGCAACACCCTACCATCAAATTCACCCATGAAACATATAATTCCACCATAAACTTCCTTGATACATCTAGCACCCTCTCTGTAGGTATAATAAACACAGATATATATATACTCTAAACCTACAGATACTCATCAATACTTGTCGCCTGAAAGTTGCCATCCTCCACACGGCACGAAGAGCATTCCATACAGCCAAGCTCTCAGAATAAGGCGAATCTACTCCTCTGAAGACACTGCAAAACAACGTCTGGGCAGCTCAAAGGACATTTGAAAAGAAGGGGATATAAACACAAAAACATCAAAAATAGTTTTCGAAAAGCGGAATCCATCCCCAAAAGCAGTCTGCTAACTTTCAAAGAAAAACAGAAAAGTAAAAGAATCCCATGTGTGCTCACTTACCATCCATGCCGAGAAATAGTTTCTAGACCATTAGTGATCATTGGACAGCAATCGAGAAACATTCGTAGTTATCCAAAATCTTTCCTGAGCCTCCCATGATTGCCTTCAAACAACCTAACAGCCTGAGAAATATACTTGTCCGTGCTGACCTTTCCAAACATAACCATACTGTAGGTAATTGCCAGCCTTGTGGGGATAAGCGCTGCAAATGTTGCAGGATCTGCTTACCCTTCCGGAGCACCTGAGATCAACCCTAGTTTTTTGTGGGGTTCGTGTTGTTTATTCTTTAGTTTTCTATGTTGTGTCATATGTGCTGTTGTTTGTTTGTCTTTTTCATTTTTAGCCATGGCGTTGTCAGTTTGTTTTAGATTTATGAGTTTGACTGTCCCTTTGGTATCATCCGTCTTTCTTTTGCAACCAATTGCAGCATTCATCAACATTTCACAGTAAGACCACAGAAAAGACATACAAGATCTTCTGCAATGTCAACTGCAAAAGCTCAAAAGTGATTTACGTTCTTGAGTGTCCTATATGGAGTCTCCAATATGTTGATGAATCTATGCAGCCATTTCCTAAACGCCGTAATGGCCACAGGAGTGACCTCACAAAAAAAAACGTATATTCCTGTCAGCCAACACTTCAGGTATCCAGATCACAATCTGAAAGATTTTTATCACATGAAAATCCTTGTGATCGAACAGGATTGTACATGGCAAAATAGGCAAAGAGAGAATCGGGAGAAGTTTTGGATAAAAAACACCGGGTGTCCTCCATCCAGATGGAATCAATAGAAAGAAATAATTAAATTTACAGTCTAATGTTTATATTATGATATTCTGAATTTTGGATTAAAATCAATCTACCAAAACTTACCTGTATTATTACTGATCTATTTTTACACCCTATACATTATGTATCAGTATTGGTAAAACTTTTGTCACTGAGGAAGGCCATTTGTGGAACCGAAATTATTGCAGTTATTATATAATTTATATCATCTGTTCAGTTTTTCCATCTTTGTGCGATGATATTCAACACTTTTTAGTGTTTTGTTTTCCATCTATTGATCGGTATTGTTACACAATCTTTTAGACTCATATATATATATACACGAGTTGTATATACATAATGTACACAGCCATGTATCCCCATCATTGCTGGTGATCCGATGGATAAATCTGTTGTAGAGTTGTCACTGACTAACAAGTACTTATAAATATAATTATTTTCTGTGACTGTATCTTACATTAATTTGCAGGATCCTTTACTATAGATAATTGAGCTGATTTGTAACAATAACATCTCCATGCCTTATATATCATTTACTGTACTACGACGCTAGATTAAAACTGACGAGGAAAGGTAACACACGGCCACCGAAAGCTTTATTATTTGTGAATCCCAGGTGGTCGTGTGGTTTCTATGTACCATTTCGTAGGCTTATCTAAACGTTTACCTACTATCAAAATTTTGGATTTGTTTGGGTTAAACTTTAATTTCCCGATAAGGACTATATCATCAGCAAACATTAAACAGTTCAAAATTTGTGAGGGGAGCTCCACGCCTGAATTACTGGTTTCAAGCATATCTGCAAGTTCATTCATTCAAACAGAAAAAAACAGTTGGAGACAAAACACAACCTTGTTTAAGGCCAAATTCTTGGTGGAAAAAACCTGTTTCGCTAGCACTAGAAAAGGCCATCTCGCCAGACTCTATCAAACGCCTGGGATATGTCTTGAAAAGCGAGAAACGTTTTATGGTTTTTTTTTAATTTTACGAATAGATCAAATACCTTGTAAAATAAAAAAATATGGTCCTCGTTTCTTCTGTTTTTTTCCAAATGTTCCCTAAAATTTGCCTAAAATATTGTTTTCTTCCAAATGGGACATTACAGCTCTTCCAAAATTTTTGCATATACTTTATAAACATTTCAAGTAAGAAGAATGCCTCTATAATTATCAATATCGAAAACGGATCCTGATTTATGTAATGGTTGAATGATGCATTTTTGACAATCATCAGGTACAGTTTCGAGGTCAGAAATTATTGTGGAAAGATCAACAAGTGAATCCACTACCGCATCCCCGCCATATTTTAAGAACTCATTTGGAATCTCGTCGATGCCACTAGCTTTACGCGACTTAAGGTTCCTTACAAGTAGATCAGTTGTTGGTCTAGCAATATTTACTGAAATATTTTAGTCAGGATAAACTTCGTCGTTATCAATAATCGAGAGAAAGTCATTAACCTCATCTTGCATATTACAATTAATTGGGATATCCTTACCAAAAGATTTAAGTGGCTGCTTAAAACAGCACTGATGTCTGAATGCACTCTTTCGTAAATAGTTCGGACTTATTTTTGGGGTTCATAATTTGTTGAGGGGCAATTCTATTATTTTTACCTTTTAAAATATCCCAAAATCCTCTAACCTTACGTATAAAATTTGACATTATGTCAATTATCTAACTGTCTATGATCCTTCTTTGCTAAATGTACATTTACTCGCGCTTTCTGTTTTAGCACCGTCAAATCATTTTTATCCATGCAGAGTACAGATAAGTGTGCAACCTTAAAGGGGCACTAGCTATGAGATATGTAAAACATTTTAGTGTGCAATAGCTCACAATATACCTTTTCTGAAAATCGTGTCATAGTTCTATACATTCTGTATACAATTATGTCTATACTAGATCCACTATCTTGAGTATTTTGTACAATAGGAACATTTTTCCCATTTCTTCTCATTTGTTTTAAAATTGTTTCGGCGTTTCTTTTTATTTTTAGTAATCAATTAAAGTGATCACTTACTCAATTTCTATCAACAACTAGAATCCAGAAAGATTGGTTAATTTTTGTATTGAAGTTTTTTTAACATTGAATTATACATTTGATGATATCATATGCTAATTATATTTATGTTTCCTTTTCAGGTACCTGTTGATTTGTTCGGTTTTCTACAATTATCTCAGAGACAATAATAATGTATAGAAAGTATCGAACAACTGTAACATCCAGTGAAAATGAATGTCACAAACTTCAATTATGTTAAACAAAATGCCATGTCTCTTCAATTATGTTAAACAAAATGCCATGTCTTTAAGATAATTGAAATAACACCATTAATATACAAATTTCCTAACGCTATGTTCTTTTTTGATTTAGTGCACATGGTGGTTTTATGGGGAAAAACCTACCTTGATTCAAGTTACTAATGCAGCATTTTGTATTTTATTTACAAAAATATGAATTTTTCGAAATACTAAGGATTTTCTTATCCCAGAAATAGATTTCCTTAGCCGTATTTGGCACAACGTTTTGGAATTTTGGGTCCTCGGTGTTCTTCAACTTTGTATTTCTTTGGCATTATAACTATTTAGATCTGAACGTCACTGGTGAGTCTTATGTAGACGAAAGGCGCGTCTGGCATATTGAATTATAAGCCTGGTAACTTTGGTAACTAATAACACCACACGGTCGATTTCATTACTGCTGGAATTTTCGGCCCCGAGGGTATCAGCCCAGTAGTCAGCACTTCGGTGTTGACATGAATATCAATTATATGGTATTTTTTTTTATAAATTTCCTGTTTACGAAAGTATGATTTTTTTTGAAATACTAAGGATTTTCTTATCCCAGACATTTATATTACCTTAGCCGTATTTGTCACAACTTTTTGGAATTTTGGGTCATCAACACTCTTTAACTCTGTACTTCTTTGGTTTTAAAACTATTTTGATCTGAGCGTCACTGATGAGTCTTATGTAGACGAAACGCGCGTCTGGCGTATTAAACTATAAGCCTGGTACTTTTGATAACTATTTTATCTGTAGTGCTGCATGTGTGCATGTACTTTTAATAATAGTTATATAGTACCTTTTATATTTGACATTGCAACTTGTGATATTGATCTATATAATATATTGTTTTTTGTTATTAGATTATTAAAAATTGTTTTTTTTTATTCATTTCTTTAAAATGTATCAGACAAACATCAAGAAATCTTACTGGTGTTTACCACAATAAAAAGAGTACAATATTCAAAAACATATTTAAAAAAAGAAGGGTTATGACAGCATATTCTGCCATCCCCCCCCCCCCCCCCCCCCAAAAAAAACGAAGAAGAAGTATGCCACTATTCATTGAGACAAATCAGCACACGAAAAAATGCCGCGAATGAATTTGACCCTTAACAATGGTCACAAAATCCCCTTGGCCATTTTCAAAAGTTGGCAGATATGATTTAAGAATATCCAAAAACGTGAACGTAAAAGAAGTCATCAGAATTAAACAAATGTTTAAATCTAAAAGAGGGACGAAAGATACCAAAGGGACAGTCAAACTCATAAATCGAAAATAAACATATCCATTAACTTAAGAAGAAACAAATCAAGGGGAATAAATGAGGGATTCGCACAAACTCAAAAATGAGCGAGACCGTATGCGTCGATATGGTAAACATCTACTGCAAACTGTGCACCAACTGACATTGACAATCAATTGGGTCATAGACACATCGTATTGGTCAACCAATTGGTAACGTCAAAATATTTAATCGTAGTAAAAATTTAAACCGATAGTTTGTCCTAGAATCTGATTGTTTTCACATCTCTGTTAATGAAGTCCGTGAAGTAAACTTGCATGCGCATCTAGATTTGTTATTTATCACTGAAATGTGGATTGATTCAAACGCAATCATAGTTTAAACGTTGTTTTCAATGTAGACTTTTTTCGTTTTAGCTTGTATTACCTTTATTTGCCGTTGGGTTAATATAATCCGTTCATCATATTTCGATGCTTTTAAAATTCGAAAATCTATCCTAAAATTATGGTCTTCCAAATACTGTTTCGATTCCTAACATCACTGATGAGACATTTATTGTCGAAATCCGGATATGTTGTCAAATTTTTGCACCTCATGTTTGCGGTATACCATCTTTTCTGTAAGTTTATTGTTTTCTGTTTGGTAATGAATGAATTATAAGATTAATTTTGTTATTTACATCTGGTGGTCAATTTATTTGGCAATCGCCAATGAAAGTCAGCATGCAGGGTTTAAGAATATCAGTTGTTGAACCTGCTAGTCAAATGCGTTTTTGTTGAAATATACATTTTCCCCTTTTTGGTCTTTTATAAAATGTTGTTTGTTTTGCATTTAGACCCCTCTATTAAAAGATTTATTAAGCATGTACACGTAAAAAAAATGCATTTTTCATCCAACACAATCATAGGTTTAGACGTTGTTTTCAATTTAGACATATTTATATTTTTTGTTTGGGCTTGTATTATCATTGCCTTCGGGTTTATATGATCCGTTCATCCTATTTCGACTTTTCAACATTCAAGAGTCTTTCCTGAATTGAAGTAAATCATATGGCCTTTCAAATACCGTTTTGATTCCTAACATTACTAAAGAGACATCAGTTGTAAAAAATCCGGATTTAGTATATTGATTTTTGCACCTCATGTTTGCGATGGACCATCTTTTCTGCTTGTTAATTGTTTTCTGTCTGGTATTAGGTTAATTGTTAACATTCATTTTGTTACATCTGGTGATCCGAGTATTTGGCAATCACCAATGGCAGTCAGCAGGTTTTTTTTTAGAACATCTGTTTTTAGACCTGCTAGTCAAATGTGTTTTTTTGAAATATACTTTTTTTTAACTATTTTGGTCTTTTGGAAAATGTTGTTTGTAATGTATTGAGACCACTCTACTTAGAGATTTGTTTTGCCTGCACATGTATAAAAGTGGAGGTGTTTATCCAGTTCTATCCTTGGTTTGGACCTTATTTCAAATTTTTATTTGGTTTATATATTCATATCTGGACCTGATTTTTATCAAATTTACCAATTGATATCACGTTATTAAATGTTGAACTTTCAAATAGTTGTGCCTCGAAAATCACCACAGAGACATGATTGTTAGTCGAAATGTATATTTGGTGTAGAGTCTATCATAGTTTGATGCTATTATAACCAATGGTGTAATTATATGCTGATGAACCGTTTGTCCGAGTACTAGCAGTAGCTCAGTGCCTTTTTCTAATGAAATCGAAGTAATAAAATTTAGTAAAGATTTGAAATTTAGGATATCTCGCTCCACCATAGCCATGATTTATGGCTCTGGCTTCAATCCTGGTATCTATGATGAGTTTATTTACAACCACTGGGTCGATGCAAGTGCTGGTGTAGTTTTTATTCCCCGATGATATCACACAAGCTCAGTAGTCAGCACTTTTGTGTTGACCTGAATTGTCATTGATATGTTTTTAATTATAAATTTACTGTTTACAAAACTTCGAACTTTTTAAATACTAATTTCTACCTCAGGAAAAGATTACATTAGTTGTATTTGGCAAAACTTTTAGGAAATTGTGGTCCTCAATGCTCTTCAACTTCGTACTTTATTTGGCCTTTTAGCTTTTTTTTATTCGTGTATAACTGATGAGAATTTTTAATACGAAACGCGCGTCTGGAATAATAAAAAATATGATGAGTTTTTCCTTGTTCCTGTGAAACTATCTTCTCGAGAAGAGTGGTGGATCATATATAGATATAGATTAATAATATCTGTTAATTCTATAAATTATATTACATAAATTTCATGATAAAGGAATTATGTATTGACAGTTTAATTGAAAACACATTTCCCTTAGGCACTTACCAACGAGAAATATCATGAAGAAGCATGGGTCTATTCTATTGTAGATAGATGTTTTTGTGTTCTGTTAAATTGTTCCTTTTAAGATTGTTACATGATGATGACTGTTGTACCCATATTTTGACTATTTTTATTTATTATGTCTGTTTAGTTCACGAATCATTGTAAATATAACGGAATTTGATGAGACTGACAATAAAGTGAGAGGTTTAACGCTATAAAACCAGGTTTAATCCACCATTTGCTACATTTGAAAATGCCTGTACCAAGTCAGGAATATGACAGTTCTTCCCATTCGTTTTTGATGTGTTTTGTCATTTGATTTTGCCATGTGATTATGGACTTTCCGATTAGATTTTCCTCTGAGTTCAGTACTTTTGTGATTTAACTTTTTTCCATGTTACCTTTAGAACTTCAACCAACGATAATAACATTAGCGACCTAATAAATAACGTTATACTGCCGTGTTTCTAACTGCTGTACGAAACCTCTTTCCTAATCATAAACGTATATATACTTTTTTTTTTATCACCAATCGATACCCGGCTTCAGAGTTCCTATGAAATTATCTACTCAAGGGGAGGTGTGATTCAGGTGTAGATACAAACAAAATTACAAAGATATGTTTGAGAACCTACAATTTTACCTAGTCTATTTCCTCTTACAATAGTATAGCTCAGTTAATTTCTCTTCCATGTACACTTCTATTCCTCTTCAAAACATAAAGATATATTGCAAAACCATGCTAAACTTTGAATTATAATAAAATGAATTACCAACATAGAATTAGACACTTTTTTTAGGATGTGATTTATCAGACTTTACAAAGAGCAATCATGATTCAAACAAACAAGATAATCTGAATCTGAAATCATCAAGATAGAAGATTCGGTTTATATTAACAACATTTTTATAAAGATGTTTTTCTTCACTGAACAATTCATTATGATAATCTTGCTTCTGGATTGTTAATTTTTCTTTTTTGGTTGGTGATATTGCGTTTTGGCTAATTATTGGGTCAGGGATTTTGTTACCATGAATTACATATTATTTTTACTAAATTTTTCCAGAGAAACAGAGAATTGGTTTTGAAGTTATGTTGCGCTTCAGAATTGTGATTAAAAACAAAATATCACATCCTAATTTTAAGTTGATTTTGTTTAAAAAGCACAACAATTACATACTATTCATGTAAACCTATTGATCCTCTGAAAAACTTATCCTTATGGAATATCAGTTTGACATCGTTGCAAGATCATTGAATATATTATTATGTCACCCGATCGACAATGTCGGGTGACATATTGCTTTTCCTCTGTTTCTTTACTATTATTATTATTCTTCCAACTATTTTGTCCGACACCTTTTTTGGAGACAATGGAACCAATCTTAATGATAGTTAACTATAATGAGGAACACAAAATTTCGGGTTGCAGTAGGGTCTAAGACCATAAAAAATGGCTGCCGTTTCCATGGAAACGGAACAATTGTGAAAAATTCCAGTTTTTGGTTTTTGTGAATAATTTGGAAATGCTTAAACTCAGAATCATTATATTTAAATACAATGAAGGTGCCACCCATATACTGGTTTTGAATGATTTTGGCAATCATTGGAACTACTATGTTGCCATGGAAACTACACCAAAAATTTCAAAAATATGAAAATGCTCCAATTTTTTTGAAACTTTAGCATAACGATGGGAAATTTGGTAGATGTTAAATTTGGCGTTGGAATTTCCAAAATGTCTCCCCGTTCCAAGGAAACAATGAAAAAAGGTCAAAATGCTCCGAAAACGTCCGGGTTTGGTGAATAACTTTGGTATGCTTGAACTTAAAATCATCAAATTTTTATGCAATATAGTTGTCCACTATATACAGGTTTTGAATGATTTTGACAATCATTGGAACTACTATGTTACCATGGATACAGGAGCAAAAATTTCAGAATGCTTCAAAATTGATGAAACTTGATATGATTGTTATCTGTCAAGTCTACATTTGACTTTTGAAGTTGGACCAAAATGGCCACGGTTGCAATGGAAACTGCAAAAATGTCAAAAATTCTCAAAATGATTATAACTTAATGAAATTTGATATTATTGGTAACTGAAAAAGTAAAGATGAGACTTTTGACTTTGAAATTTTCAAAATGGCTGCCGTTGCCTAGGAAACTGCAAAAATGTCAAAAATTCTCAAAATGGTTATAACTTAGTAAAATTTGATATTATTGGTAACTGAAAAAGTAAAGAGACTTTTGACTTTGAAATTTTCAAAATGGCTGCCGTTGCCATGGAAACGGTTAAATGTGAAATACTTTAAAATGCTCTGAATATACTGAAAATTTACAAAAAGATGAATAGCCATGCATATTTGTGCATTTACTGTTAAACAAGTTTGAAATAGCTGCCGCTTAGTGGCAATAGGGGGAAGGGTGACATCCGCTATTGCTTGCAATGGCAATTCTAGTTCACATTATTATTCCAAATGATAATTCATGAATCTTATGGCACTTCTGTCGATAGCAATCACCTATTTTCAAGCATTGCGCAAAGTCATGCTATTCTAATATACAAGTAAGAAATTGTAGGATTACCAATGAGACAACTTTCCAATAAAGTTCAGATGATGTGAATGAAAGCAATGTTAGACCGTCTTTGACATCTGTATACTAAATTTGTTCGATGTGAACTGATTAATACTTGATATTTCATAAATTGTCGATTTATAAACCATAATCATTAAGAAACTAAGGTGTCAACTCTTTCGGACAAAGTTGACTAAGAAAGATTTTTACTTCTTTTTTATGTGCCTTTTTGTCAAATAACTTAAACATAATTGGCCTTAAGTTTTCCTGATAAAGTTTAATCCATAAAAGGGCATAAAATTAACACAATGCTATTTCCATTTCTCTAGTCTTGATCAGTCTTGGAGAACAATATTAAATTGGTATTCGCTTTGAACTAGCTTCCGTAATCTGGGAGTACTATTAAATCGATACTTTGTGTCTTTTTATTCGTATAAAAGTTAATTATTTTTTGTGCTTCGTGAAATCTTGATATTAATTTCAAACTGTTTTTTTACCGTTTGTTCTTATGTCGTGTTGTCACACCAATGTCACTGGATATGGGTGATTGAGTGCTCACAAGTACCAGTTACAATCAATATGTACCTGTCCAAGTCTGGAGCCTATAATTCAGTGGTTGTCATTGGTTGTTGTTTGTTAAATTTGTTTTTCGTTTATTGTTTTTTGGTGGTATTTGGTTTGAATGGTTTAACATTTTTAACATTTAATGGACTTTTAAATCTGACAATACGATTTGTTTTTCTCATTGTTAAATTCTGCATGGTGACCTATTGTTACTTATAATCCAGGTCAGTTGGACTCTGATTGATAGCTGTATCATTGCAACCATATACCATTTTCTTATTTTACAAATTTTGGTAATTATATTGAACACATCCAACCCATCGAACTTGAAATAAAAGCAACTACATGCATATTGTTAAGACTTTTTAAAAATTTGCAATGAAGGTCAGCGAGAACAAAACTTTAACACAAAGAGACAAACTTAACTTTCTATTAATGCTCTTTTCATATATGTGCGACACTTAAGCATGCCGCGCCTGTATATCGAATATATATCTCCAAGTTACTACAGTATTCTACAGCTTTCGTTTTTTTTAACGATTTCTTTAGTAGATGGATTTTGCTTGCTAACAAAGAATATATTGAATAAAGGGCTCCTACTGGTAAGGTTGAAGTCATCACTAGGAAAGTTTTATGGGTATCTTCAAAACTTGATTGACCATTATGAAATACCTCTAGCTGTCACTAATAACCTCGTATGTGACCCAATCGTCAGAGTCCATCGTCTTTTCCTAGATTTTGACATCGCCAAATGAAACTCTTCGCCATAATTTTACTTACTATAAGCAGCAAGATGAATACTAGACTAAGTACTACACAGGGAAATTTCACAAACATCAATTTCATATGAACTTGAATTCATTAAATCTCAAGTTAAATTAACGTACATTTCACCTCAATCGAGCTTATCCATTCATGTGAGTTTCCATGAATCTCATGTGAAACTCATGTGAATTTCACAATACAATCTCATTTATTTTTTCACGTGAAATTCACGTGTTTTGGTAGAATGAAGTAATTTAAATAAATCTAAATTTAATTACAATCATGACAAATACTATTTTTTATAAAGTTCATGTGAATATCAAATCACGTGGAATTCACATGAATAGTTTCACGTGGGTTTCATGGGTAACATTTGGTGCCCACGTAGGGCTCGTAAGGTGAAATTTACGTGAAAAAAAAAGTTGCCTGTATGTAAGTGGATCAGTACCTTGATAACCCTTCCGAAGCACTTGATATACTCTCTGTTGTGGTCTTGAAATTCCCATAATTGTGTGGATTGTTTTTTGCAAAGTGTTTTTTTATTAAAACTTTTATTCAGATAAAGTCTGATAATTGCAGAAGTGTCTCATTGTGGTTTTAAAAAATGTACGAATCTGCAGGAAACGTTACAACAACAGGCGTCAATATGTGAACAATAATCTAAACAAAAAGTAAATAAACCACCTTAATAAAGATTGAATAAGTATATTTGGATAATTTGTATATTTAAATAAGTAAATGTTTAAAAATGTATATATTTGTTAAACATTTAATTAACAAAGGTACTAAGCTTGAGGTGAGGCTAATTATAGACACTTTCAGAGAAGAATTGTGAACGATAGATTATTATAATCATTATTTTAAAATAAAAGACAATAATCTATCATACTCACTATATTTCTTTTAATTTACTGCCCTTGATGTATTTGTTGTATATGATTACTGCATACAACGACCTGAATTATCCAATTCCATATGTAACAAGACATGCGGAAGATTGATAAAAGATTGATCATTTAATACAGGACACACAGGACACTGTATAACTGTATAAGTCAGGTTAGTTTTTAATATATACAGATACAAAAGAAAATATTGGAAAATATTACAGATTTTTGAATGAATTAAAATACTGCTCGGATTTTTGCGCACTAAATTTTAACAAAATATATAATTCATTTTTCATGACATTGTTGTGTTAAAACGAGTTGAAAACATAGTGGCCGATATTATAGTTTAAAATAAAATCTAAATCAACTGTTAGAATGCACGGAGCCTCCTATTTTTACTACCCGCAAAGATCATGTGATATAATCTATTCGCCAAAAGTGAACGACAGTCATCATTAACCATTGTCATGCGGGGCCGTAATATGACGGCCGTACCCAGACCACCGTTATTTGGCACCTATGGCGCTCCATACATATGGAGGTCATTGTAATGCCATTACATTCGAAGTGTATGCATGTTTCCTGAATCTGACACTATTGATTGTCATGTTTCTCACTTTTGATATTCATTTTGAGCTCAAATACGAACTTCAAAAATTGAAATCGGACAAAATCGGGTTTTTTAGAGGGGTGGGCTTACCTTCGAGGTCTGAAACACGGAGTTATGAGGACTGAAACCTTGACAAATCAGGCGCGTAGCTACGTTTACGTCAAAACGCCCGGGCGTACACTTGAATTCTGGTAAAAAAAAGTATTTTAATCTCAATAAATAAAAAGATCTGGGTTAAAGCACACCAGTCTTGTAAATCTTTCTTCAATAGCTTGTAATTATATTCTTAATATACATAAATGACCTCCCAGAGTACATCCAAGAGAGCAAAGTCAGACTTTTCGCAGATGACAGTATAGTCTACCGACAAATTAAAACTCATAACGACTGCCTCTAGCTTCAAGAAGACATAGAAGCTGCCATACAATGGGAACAAGATCGGCTTATGTCTTTCCATCCAGACAAGTGTAACATCATGAATATAACAACAACAAAAACTCCCATCCACTTTTATTACATATATATGGACATATTTTATAATCGGTAAACATGCTAAATACTTAGGTATCACCATTTCAGCAGAACTAAAATGGAACACCTACATCCAACAAACCGCCGCAAAAGCAAATAAATCATTATGTTTCATCAGAAGAAACCTTAAAGTCCAATCACAAACAATTAAAAGACCGAAGTTAGAATAATGTTGTTCTGTATGGGACCCAAGTACAAACGAAAATATAAAATCACTAGAAAAATTACGGAGATTGGCGACAAGATATATGTGCAACAGACATCACAACACCAGCAGTGTCTCTGGGATGCTATAGACACCATGAACTGGTAAACATTACACGAACGCCGACTACGAACAAGACTTATAATGTTCCACAAAATTGAACATGAAAATATAGCCATTCCATCGCATAATGTATTACAACAGAGCCCTCTACTAGGAGATCCACCAATCTGACAGACAAATTCAATGAAAAATAAAGACCTCTATAAATTTTCTTGTTTCTCTCAGTGGCGGATCCAGTCATTTAAAAAAGGGGGGTCCTAACCCAGAGTAAAGGGGGTTCCAACTATATGCTACCATTCAAATGCATTTGTCGTCCAAACAGAAGAGGGGTTGTAACCCCTGGACCCCCCCCCCCCCCCTTGAATCCGCCACTGTCTCTCAAACCATCAAAGACTGGAACAAATTATCCTCTGAAGACTATAAAACACTACTACAGAAAACTTCAAGGGTGAACCCACTCACGATGTGCTCCTTGATATTCACCCTCATCTGAAATAAACAGATACCCATGTTTTTATCCTAAACCAAAAAATAAAAATAAAAAATGAAATATTTAAAACTAAATAAAATTTTGAAAGTACATTTGTTTCATTTTTCAATACGGACTTATCTTTTAGCACTTAACAGACGGTCAATGATTATTTATTTTTTTTAAATGACGATTTTGAAAAATTCAGATATATATATTTATGAAACCTGTAATGGACTGATAAATGGATTCAATTTTCGAGGGAAGCGATAATCCCAGGCAATAACCACGGTTCCGAGGAACCCTTTACGAATCTTTATAATGCACCTTAACATCTATGCAAAATAATCATTTCATATCCATTAACGACAATTGCACAAAAAGGGGTTTTAATTGAGCAATGCTTTACCCCACGGTTCCTTTTAAACATATTTTAAAGTGACTGGTTTGGATATAGTGGAAGATATTAGCAAGCAAAATCGAGGGAATTGTGCAAATGATGATATAAGCATGAAAATTACCACAAAGCATCATTATTATATACTTTGTAAGAAATAACTGCTGGCCATTAAAAAAAAAAAAATTCAAGATGGCCACGGCCATTTTCTAAAATGGCTGTTTTCTTTAGTTTGAAAATACTGATTTTTCTGGAAAACTTTTCTTTGAACTTCTTTTAGTAAAAACCAATTACCAGGTTTGGTGGCTACCTTCCTTACATCACATATTTATTAAAAATGAATATTTGACATATCCAGTATTTGCGCATGCGCGAAAATATAGCAAAATTATTTCAAAAACATTTGAACCATTTACTATATATTTAGTGTTTTTGGATTTCTAATGATATTATGAATTGGTTTAATAACATTTTTCAAGGTTATGATACACATGTGTTTCACAATTTTGCACATGTGCAAATTATTTATAGACATCAAGAGCGATTTGTATGCACTACCAGGCAATTCTCAGGTATTCTATGGTTAAGGCGAAACTGTAGTTAATCTGGAGAAACATCAAATGTAACTGCAGATCAGCCACTTTTGGAAATGCCTAAGTAAATTCAGTGGGAATGGCCTGATTTGTAAGGAAAATATAACTGTATCGTCATGTTTGGTGGATTGCACATTGAAATGACTGGTTATAAAACTCTGGGTGATATATTGCGTGATAGGGGATAGACATATTGTCTTACTGAAGCCATTATTGCAACACCAAGAACGGCAGATTCTTTGCATGTATGTTCAAATGTACCTAGAACTAGACAGGCGCATCAGACAACTGCATGTATTTTGCTTAAAAATTGTTCATTTCAGATTATGAAAGCTAAACTCAGAATATATTATTATGTCATGACTCTGTGACGTTCAATGATTTAAAAGACTGGTGTAAGGAAATAGAGTCATCTCGACCACAGTTTAATTCCTGGCGTTCAATTATAAATTAAGAACTTCTTCTGATTTTGGTATTGTGCTCATTTCATGAGTGAGATTTCGTACTTTTCAAACAGTCCATATAAAGCATGATACCGTATTGTTTTAGGTCTTGATCGTGTAAATTATGCTTGATCGTTACCGACTCATCTGCGAGATATGACTTCCTTTCCCGAACATCACCCACAGGTTGCAATGGAATTTGAAAATGATAATTTCACTGTACGTAAGACCAGTAAATTTCTTTCTTGTAACACAATTGATCAGGCACAAAAACAGAATAATGCTATTGTGAAAGGCGATATTGGTACCATAGGATTAATCGAAGATCCCATTTAGACAAATGGATGGTAGCTGGACAAGGAGTCAGTATACTAGAAGATTAATTTGAAAGATCTAGTGGTTTGGGTCATTCTGAAATAGACGAACGACATAATGAAGACTCTACGAAAACACAAAAAGATTTCTTTAAACAGCTTTAAAGGCTTTGCAAAGTGATGAACGAGTTTGGAAATTCATTTCTAGAAGAGTCGTCAGATTTGTAAAAAAAATACTCCATTTAGGAAATTGTTGATTCGGAAACAGGTAAGATATGTAAATAAACTCCAAGATATTGGTCCAAACAATACGAAGATCTTTTGAAGCAAATGCAAAACGAAGGAGAACCTGCTTTTTATAACCAAATAAAAAAGAACAACTTCCTATTTTGGCCGCAAAATGAAACTGGAAACGTCTTTGTCAAAAACGAAGCTAGAGAACCTTAACAGTGATTGTGATATCTTTTCTAGACTTTTCATTTCTTGTCACAGTAGACATTTTTACTTGGAATATTTCTTTATCCATAGAAACCAAACTGCTCTTCCGTCTTTATCTCAGGATGTCACTTGAAATAGTGGTATTAAATCGCTGCAAATGGGTTTACTTGAAACATTCTGCGATTTGCTGATCCAAATTCGGACGCATGTATCGTTGGTGGAGCAGCAATGGTTAATTCCAGGTCACAAAGTTGGGCAAACAAAATTGATGATTATGATAATGATGTCATATTGCCTTATATAAAATCTTGCATCGATAAGTATTCAAAAGTAGACATTGTATTTGAAGTTGACTAAATGAATAATTTAAAGGCTTTGACAAGACAGAGGAAAGGTTCTTGTGTCAGATTGTGTTTGTTCTGGTAGAACACCAAGGGTATGGAGTAGTTTTCTCTGTGAAGATGACAACAAAACCAAATTGTTCAAGTTTCTTGCTGACAAAATTGCTTCTTAAGAGACTAATAAAAATGTGTATGTTACTCATGGTGAAAATATTCTTTGCAATTTCAATAAAGATACTTGCTATCTATCCCCTTGTAATCATGAAGAAGCAGATACACAAATGTTTGTCCATGTTCGGCATGATTATGAAAAGTGTTGTAAAATGTAATTTTAGGTAGTACTGACACAGATGTAATAGTATCAAGAATTGCAGCAATTGCAAAATTAGGTTAAACAAATTGTGGATGGGTTATGGAAGGAATAACGACTTTTGATGGCTTCCTCCATGTGACATATCAAATGCGTTTGGTCCTTGTGTAGCTGCTCTTCCTTTCGTCCATGCATTTAGTAGATGTGGCACTTTGTCGAATTGTCTTGAGAAAGGCAAAAGGTCAGCTTGGCTAACAATGGAAGGTTTTCCAAATGTAAAGGATGTTTTTTTAGGCTTAAGTATGAAGCGAGACACGATGTGAATTGTTTGCTAGGAAGCACCGGCATTGTGATGACATCAAAAGAGAAGTATATCAAGGAGGAGTTGTTTTGGCTCAGCCTGATTCATGTTTTCTACAGGTACGTGTTCCAAGTCATGAACACTGGTGTTGGATGAAAATGGACATCTTTTGACTGCCGTTGCATCCTCGTGTCAGAAAATTTTGAAATGCGGAGCGAAAATCGAGATGTGTTGGTAGCTGAAGATGCTACCGTTCTGGCCTTCCTTGTACGGGTTGTTGTATAGGCAACTATTAGATAATTATAAAATAAGCAACCTGTCTTTCTAACCAAACTAGACATTTAAACTTAACAAAGAGTGTTAACACTTGTTAAGTTGATGGAAATTATAAAAATATTTTCTACGTATTTGCCGCCATTTTGGAACCGGAAGTCACTATTTTTCTTCATTTATGTGTTTTGTCGTACTTAGGAACTTTTTTTTTAACGTTTTATCATAACTTACATTGGATTATACATCCCTTGTGAAGTTGCTTGAAAGTATAAAAATTGAATTTTTTTACTTTTTTGCCGGCATTTTGAAACCGGAAGTCACCTTTAGTTTCATTAATGTATTGTCTAGTCGTAATTTAGGAACTGTCATTTACTTTTTATCAAATATAACATTGGATTTTACTCATAACACACCTTTTAAAGGATTAACGAATTATTGTTAATTTGTAATGACGCCATTTCCGAAATGTGTGGTGGCTATCTTGAAAAAATGATTTTTTTTCTGGCCAGCAGCGGATTTTTTTTCAAGTATCATTTCGTCAACCTTTATACCAAATTTCATGCTTGTATCACAATTTGCACAATTATGTCCATAATATCTCCCACTAATATTTTCTCTAACACTAATGTCCCTTAGATTCCAAATCAACACAATGAATACATTAACCATAAAAGATTTTTCAAAAATAGTCCCGAAAGTATGTTCAAAGTTGGGGCGTACACTTAAAATAGCCTAGCTACGCCACTGCAAATACTGTTAACCCAAAGGCATATAACAACAACTGATCGTGTTTATTATCAAAATACGTTAAGGACACGACTACTTTCGGTTGCAAGTCCAGTTAAAGTTCAAAATCGGAAAAAATCGGATTTTTTTTTAAATTTTGGTGCAAATGACTTTTTTTAGACTGATAAACCCAGATTAGTTTCACTCCGACCTAACGCCTGTTGTGATAAATGTGTTCACTGGGGTCCACTTTACATGTAAACTACAGTTGGGTGCATCTATTAGCATCCCTCGGACTTCCAGGTCGAGAAAAAAAAAAACAAAAAAAAAACGTCAAAATTGACGCTTTTCGCACATGAGGACCAACTTTGGGGCAAATTACCGCCCATCCTTCCCCGCCTCCTCACCCTGATCACCTCACCCCGTGATCCCCTATCTTAGATTAAATGCAATCAGTATGCATCAGCATCAGGGTACAGCTCATTTGCATATCATTTGCATATTTTTTACAAATACTCGAAATTTAGACAATTTCTGAAAACAATTCAGCATGCCAAGGGTTAAGTTTTTCTAACGGAAGGTTGGAACAATATTTGATTATTATTTCCTCGTTACTTTTCTTGCTAAAATGTGATCATCAATAGTCCATGAGGTTGTCCGTTAGAGAAGTTTATAATTGAAATATATATTGATATGACGGTAGGAAATTATAATACTTATATGTTCAAATAACTTTTTTTATTTGTTAAATCCATGATGAGCTTCTGCATAAGGTACTTTATAGACTCACATAGGGAGGACTAAACATATATTTCTAGTAACTTATTTCAGATACTGTCCAGGAAAAACATAATCTTAATATTGTTTTTCTTCACCTTTCTTGATAGCGTTCCGTTGGCCCCTTTTATTGAACTCGTCGTTTCGGGGGTCGGTTCGTATGCCCGTGTTTGCAATAACGTCTCAGATTTCAATGAACATTTGAGAAATAATTGACTGCAAGGGTGTATATCTATTATAATTTATCCAAGACTTTATCACACATATAAGCATGATTGCTTTTTGGAAGTAATATTCTACTCAAGGGTATTTAACAAGAATGTAATATTAAAATCTGAAAAGTTAACGAAGGAACCTAGGCATTTGAAAAAGTTTCCGTATTCGTTTGTTTGGAGCAATTGATAAAGGTTGTCACTATTCTGATGTTGTTCGATAATTGCAAATAGTGTATGTGTTAGTTTTTTTCTTGTTGGTTTTCAGATTACTACAAGCTTAAAAGTGTCGTTTGGTTTATGCATTAAAATTATGAAGAAGAATATTTTGTAGAATTGATCGCAGTAGTTTAAAAGTCCATATTATTAATCTTATTCCTTACGTTTTAGACTGAACAATTTAAGGTTTGGTGAATAGTGTAATACACCGGTCTACTTTTGTTGACCTTTTCCGGTTTTGTTTGTCGTTGGGTTTTTGTTTCATTGACGTATCATTACTCATATTAATTTGGTCAAATTAGCAGACTGCATCATTTTTTTCCAGAAAAAATATTAAATTTAAGTTTGTAAGTATGTGTTCAATGATGATTAATTGCAGTACGCAGCTTCTCTTAAATATGTGTTCAAATTTGAGAAATGTTAAAATTTTGCAAAAATATTTTTTGCAGGGTGTATAATGACCAATTATCTGAAATATATTGTACTTATTTCAATATTATCGATTGTACTTGGTGATGTGTACACTGGTTTCCCCGTAGAACCATACTTTATGTCAGGCCCTGACATGTTTTTATCAAACCCTGTATATGGCGTACCTGTTCCACCACATTTGGTTCATCATGGCTTTTTTGACACAATTAAAGAAACCTATCAAGCTTATAAACCATACGGAACAGTAATTTGTAAGTAATTGTTTTTATTGTTATTTAATCTAAAAGGCTATCTATTTAAGCAACAATTCATTTTGTGGAGGAGTTGATTAATCAATCTTCATCTATCTCCTGTGTATGGTAGTAAAGAAGTATCACAAATCGTATATTTTATAGCGTTATTTTATGAATGCGACTTTAATTTAACTGTTTAAACAGTATTTACCAATTAAGTATAATTTTAATAATCGAACAGTACAATTTAACAAGACTTAAAATGAGACTTTCAAAGTGCAATCTAAATATTATCCAGAAAACAAACACAGATATTTTTTTAATTTTTTTATATGCTAATTTACGGTCTTTTGACCCAGCTAGTAAATGATTTTAAGAGGAATGAAATTAAAATTGCCGATATCAAACCTCCATGAAACTTTCCTACCCCGTGATTGATAATCTGCCAATACAAAATAAGTAAGAATTCCACATTTTAATAGAGAATACAATAATATGGAATAAAGGAGCAATTAAAACCATAAGTCGGAGAAACACAGATATCACATGACCAAGACGTTGAACTTGAAGATAAACAAGAGTTCATAAAAGCTACACAGAAATAATGCGTATGAAGGGATAGCAGTACCTGTGCCACTATAAGTACTAGTAGTGCTGCTCATTTAAAGTACTAATCAGGTGAAAGTCGCATTCGCTAATGTAACGATTTATGAACGAGAATGTGTCCAAAGTACACGGATGCCCCACTCGCACTATCATTTTCCATGTTCAATGGACCGTAAAATTGGGTAAAAAATCTAATTTGACATTAAAGTTAGAAAGATCATACCATAGGGAACATGTGTACTAAGTTTCAAGTTGATTGGCCTTCAACTTCATCAAAAACTATCTTGACCAAAAACTTTAACCTGAAACTCACACTTTCATTTTCTATGTTCAGTGGACAGTGAAATTGGGGTCAAAAGTCTCTAAAATTAGAAAGATCATATCATAAGGAACATCTGCACTAAGTTTTAAGTTGATTGGACTTCAGCTTCATCAAAAACTACCTTGACCAAAAACTTTAACCTGAAGCGGGACGAACGGACGAACGGACGCACAGACGAACGAACGAACAGACGCACAGACGAACGAACGAACGGACGAACAAACGAACAGACGGCCGCACAGACCAGAAAACATAATGCCCCTCTACTATCGTAGGTGGGGCATAAAAAGGGGTGTAATTGTGGCTAGGGCCAGTAAACACATTCATGATCATCTGTGAAACAAATATTTCATAACGGACAACTAGAACCGTTTTGTTCAATAGCTCCCCTCTAAGCCATTGAATATATATACTCCATATGCAGGGTTTTGGAACGTTGTTACATAAGAATGGAAAGTTCACAGTCAAACGATAAAAATAAAATTTTTGACATGATCAGTCGGTCCTCACTGATCATTTCTAGATGCAAGTCAATATTATGAAGCAGTTATTATTCCAATTTTTTTCAACTGCAATGACTGCAATGCTTGAGAAGGATGAGTTTTAATCATAGTCACTATTATTCCGTGAATTTCAAAGGACCTCTCTTATATCATAGCGGAATTTCATTCTTTTGAAGTTTGAAGTGACGTTTTAGATATCATTGAACGTGATTTATGTTTAAACGGGGTTTTCGTTACCAACAGTTTCTAAAAACTTTAAAAAAAAAATGGTTTTGTAAATTTGGATTTAGAATTCTTATTTAAAGCTCTAATTTTTACGGTAATTTTGATTACAGGGCATCAAAATTACACATGATTCATTGAACCTTTGAATTAACGAATTAATCTATTTTTAAAACACCGGGTGCATTCGACTCCAATCTTAATCCGGCTTCCCCCGCCAATAAAAACTGACCGCTACGAAATAGCCTAAATGCGGTGCTTAAAAGTGGTGTTAAAACACCAAAAATCAAATCAAATCTAACACCGTATAGTAGCGAAATCGTTAAATATTATGTTTGTCGGTACTAACATGGATTTTGTTTTTGATAAATTGAAACTAAATATATTTTACTACATGCATAAATGTACAGTCAGGAGTACTCGTGATCCTGTCGAAACTACTAACTTATATTACAGCATTGCACAAGGCTTCCCAGGCTGTTTATGACGTCCTTCTCTATATCCATTGAAAATGAACTGATTGATACTCTAGTCTGGGATAATCTGATTGATACTTTAACGTGGACAACCTGATTTATTCATAAGTTTTAATTGGCTTTAAACTAATTTTCAGTAACTGCGAGAACTTTTGCCATAATATTCTACGGTGCATTTTAAGATTTTTGTAAATAATTCAATCTGTGATTTTGATAAAAAAAAAAAAAAAATTGATCTGGTCTAAAGACCGATGTAGTAAAAGTCGCTACCATTGAAAGCCACAACTTTACCATATTTTGTTTATTTTGCAGCTGTTGCTTGGCGATTACTTTCCGCAGTAGAATTTCTTGGATGACCTTTATCGAACTTGGTTAGTGTAAAGGAAAACTGAATACTCGACTGGAGGCAAATTAAAATACAACAGAAA
>CM034353.1:35889920-35915386 GCA_019925275.1 Mytilus edulis | reverse complement strand
ATGCCAAACACAGAAGACGAACATTTGTTTCTACTTTATTGGTCGACTGTTTGTTGTGAGATAATAAGTTTCAAATATATATTACAGATTCGGGACATCATTTTAAGACTACAGCATATGTAATACTATCGCTGTATTGGCGTATTGAAACAGGCAACACAAGTGTTTATACTACTTCTGTAATGAAACAGGCTACAACATATGTTTATGCGACCGCTGTATTGAAAATATGATAGAAAATGAAAAATTGGAATATGTCAAAGAGATAACAACATGACCAAGTAGTAGAAAATAGCACAAGGCCACCAATGGGTATTCAACGCAGCGAAACAATGCTCCACGCGAAGGCGGGTTTATTTATATAGGACTATATACACGTATAACAATAGTTCAGCATTTGCATGAATCGAGATAACTATATTTACTTCTTTGATATCAATAAGAAATGTTTCACATGTGATGTTAAGATTGAATAATTATAAGAAAGACAGATGCATATTCAGTTTTCACCCGCAATGAAAAATCGTGAGAAAAAGCTCCACATCATTATATTAATTTCAAATTATCTATTTCTACCCTTCGTTACAGGACAATATTAACAACCTTTCAAACATCATTAATACAACGGAAAATACTCATTTCTTTTCCTTAACATTTGTTGATACTTTAAGGAATTGTTAGACCGCAGTCTTTAATAAAGGCATTGGATCGATTTAGACAACTTGATAGTTAAATTAGTTTGATTCTGAAATCTGTAATATCTAATGCTCGTCAATTAAATGAATGACAGTTCAATCAATTTTTTCTTTGAAGGTAATATTTCTCGATTTGGAAATGATAATATTAAATGAGGAAAAATGAAATTTAATCTACTATTTATCATTCAGATTCACAGAACCGAGAAAATTAAAAACATGTTTATCAAGACAGAATATATATCATCAGTATATTGAACCTTTTCTAAATGCTTTGCTTTGTTGTCAACTTTTATCAAGAACAAACATTAAAACAAAAAACGCTGGTCATTTTTTTCTGAATCTTTGTACGATCCTTTTTGGTGTTAACAAATACTTTTACTCTCTAAATAATTTTTTATTATATTACGAGTACGTTTTGATATTTTGCTTCTGTTCATCAAATTGAATTGTACTGTTCGTCCATAATTATTCGCATGACCAATTTAATTCATTTCTTGATGTGATCTGTAGTGTTCTATTCCTAGTTATTATTCTGTGTGCGCAGTGGTTGTAAAAATGTTTGTTGTGGTTATGTAGCTTAGGGACTTTCCGATTGAATTTTCCCCGGAGTTCAGTATTTTTGTGATTTTACTTTTTACATTATGTATTTTGATTTTTCAGCAATGGAAAAACCACACATAACAACAAAATGTTAACAAACACGAACCAAACCACAAACAAGCAAGACCTGGGGTTTGCCGAAAGTTCCTGCTAAACTAGCCGCAACAATCGTGTTACTAATGCAAGTAAATTTCACTTATAATCATAGTCAGCGATGTCGCGATATAAACAAAACAAAACAAAACAAACAAATAAAAAACAACTCAAGAATTGTGGCTACAACAACTGAAACATTCATCAGATCTTTTTTGTTACCGAAACTAAAGAATCGTTTTATAACTTCCTACTTCAAAACACATTACTCCAGTCCAGTCTTGTCTTATATTTCATATCTAATTGCCTTTTTTATCTTCTGTTTATATAAAAATAAGGATGTATGATAGTAATGCCCATGAGACAACTATCCAACATTGTTCAAATGGAATGGATGTACCGTTAACAGCTGTAGGCAACCGTTTGATCTTGAAATAGGGAAAAACCCATACCCTATATAGTCGGATAATTAAAGGCACCTACATAACAAATATATTGAATTATAATTGAATTGTGAAAAATAACGGTTCATTCATAACAAAACAATTTACGAAAAACAAATATGACAGACATGAAACAGCGACAACAACTGACCAACTGGCTCTTGACTTGGTATAGGCACATACAGAATGTGGTGGGGTAATATGTTTGAATGTATCAAAACCCTCATCTAACATGGAACAAAGGGTGTAATAGTTCAACATAAGAACAAACTATAAAAATCAGTTGAAAGAGCTTGACAAAAACACGTATCGGATGTTGCAGGGTATTTATACACCCATGAATCACGACACACAGTTACTGGTACCTTGTTCAAAGTCAAAAACAACAAATAAAAGTTCATGAACCAAAGACTAAAATATCAATTATGTCATATCAAACATTTAATGCTTATTAAATAAATATATATATGTATAGTGTGTAATAAATACATTCCTGTTGTGTTGTTGTCATTATCAAATGTATTTTATGTTGATATCTGTATAGGGAGAGGATGTCACGAATGTTGTAATAACTAGTGTTCAATCCCGTTTGCTACTTTTGTAAATAAAGTTTTAACAAACATGATTTAGGTGTCAACAGCTTAGGAATCTCCTTTAACATACAATGGTGTTTAAGGCGCCACAGGACAAAAAGGAAGAAGAATAAAAAGATTACTTTGCATTATATTCGTAAAGTACATGATTGTAGGGATTTGGTGTTTTGAGTTATTATTCCATATATGATCCCTCTTTTTCTATTCAAAAAGATTAAACATCACAAATATCAAATTCTGCTTCGTTGAGTTGGATCTTCAGTTTTGCAAATTAATCAAGAGCGATTTAAAAGATTATTTACTTCAACACTAATACGCCCGCAATACATGGAAAAGGGTAAACAAATGAAGCACAAAAAGTAGACAGAGGCGTCTAAGAACAACTTTGTATTAGGAGGTTAACCGTTAGTTTTCTTCATAATTTGGAATTTATCATAATTGAAGCATATAAATCAACCATGACAGCTAATAACCTTGAAACTTATCAAATAAATAAATGACAATATAGTCATATCTTTTATTGATAAAATATACATCATGATTTTAAATGATAATATATATATAAATGAAATTACATTTTATTTCAAATTAGCGTTCGAAGTCACAGAACCAAGGAAATTAGAAACATGTTTATTTCGACAAAATCGTTTTATCAGAATATGAACCCTTGAATTTATTATTTGTTTGTTGTCCACGGTTATCAAGGATATTAGGAGAACAAATATTCGAGTGTTGATTTCCTATATTAAAATTATAATATAAATGTATGTTGTTAATAACGAAATTCATTGGTAAATAATTTGTTTTCTGTGTAACATGACACCTCAGTATACTGATAGTATATATGTGTTGGAATCTCAGTATAGTGATATTTCTTAACAAATCAGTGTGATCGGCATGATAGTTAAAGTTATCAGAACATCAGCACTATATAAGTGTGCTATGCAATGATACTTGTCAGACAGTCAGTATGAAGATACTTGTAAGATCGTTAGTTAAAATTATTAACTTTGTTGTTCGAAAAAACATGTTTGACTTCAAACGATTGTGTAGTTAACTCACTTTACCACCATCCTATTCAAATCCAAAAACAATAATATAATATAAAAAAAGGAGATGTGTCAATGAGAAAAGTACCAACCAGAGTCTAAAAGGCTGCTTGCAAATTAGCAAAAAGTAACTTATATAAGGCCAGGATGAATATCATCCCGAGCAATATGTAACTTTGATATCAAAGTCACAAAGAAAATTATTTGTCCTTGTGAAACAACTAGAATCCTAAAACATTATAATCGCTTGTATGTACAAGTTTTTTTACGTTCGTTGAAATTGTCAGGACCACCTTCGACAACATATACGTGAGAATGTTATTTAAATTATGATTGATAAATCATTTAAATGATTTTTAACTATCCTTATCTTTTTCGTATTAATCTTAACAGTATTTTTTTTTTTATAATTTTATGTAAAAAATATGAAGACATTAATCACTGTTGGTGGCAAGGTAGTAACAATCATCAGATTAACGATAATGATATGTCAATCCTTACACAACTTAATTTAATGATACTTATCATAGGCATATGTTCAAATATAAGAATATATTAGCAGTAAATATTCAATTTTAAGTAAAACATATGAAGGAAAAGAATATTCTGTAGATAATCCAAAAGGGTTCATCGAATAATGAGCATATCTCTTGGATTAAAAACAATATTTTTTTCTGTCATCTTCTAGAGATGAAAAAGTAAAATAACAAGAATACCAAATTCCGAGGAAAATTAAAATCGAAAGTCCCTAATAAAATAGCAAAATCAAAAGCTCAAACACATCAAACGAATGGATAAGAACTGTCTCTACTCTTTACATGCATTTTTTTTTATGAAGTACATTGCGGATTAAACCTGGTGTGATTGCCTAACCCCTCATTTGTATGACAGTTGCATAAAATTTGATTAAATTGAAATCAATGTGTAAACAAAGCAAACAGACACAATAGGTAAACATGTTTAAAATAAAGGTACAGCAGTCAACATTGTGTTCTAACCTGAATCACTTTAAAACAAGCAAATATGTCAACAAAGTAAAACAAAAGCACATAGACAAAGTACATCAGCAAAAACGAAAAGCACGAATTCACTAATTTACCATTGCACAATAGCATAATGACAGAATGTACAAGTACCGAGCCACGTCAAATGGGTACATTGTGTATTACCAAAAAAAGACGGAACAGTAAAAGTAATAACTTTAAAAGACAAATAAAATTACACGTTATTAAGATAGTACCTATAATCTTTACTTAAAACCATCTTGTATTATTTGTGAAGAAAACCATTGATCCTTAAATTTTGATTATTTTTCCGTAAGACTTAAGCAAGAGGTCTTGAAAGAAAAAATTTAAGTTTGAAATGTATGTTGTCTCATGTTCGAGTGTTGGAAGTTAAATTCATGCACAATAAGTTTTTGTTCTTTTTAGAAAATCACTACATAAACCTCAATCTTGACCTGTGTCCTTTATATTACTTAGTAATTATTTTTTGTATGTATTATTCAATTTGTTGTGGAGCTAAAAATGAGCATTTCATCCTTGTAAAAATGTTCTTTTTTGTAAAGCATTGGTGTATAATCCATATCCAAATATTGATAAAGGAACTGGATATTGACAATTTACTTGGAATCCCAAAATATGCACAACACTTATCAATGAACAAAATTCTGAATACATTCATAGTTCTGTTCTATATATCCCTTCAGAGATGTTGTCAATCTGTCAACTCAAATTGCGATGTAAATTAGATTTACATCTTTTCTAGAAATTAGATTTACAGAGTACATCCAATCTACATCATTCTCTACCCGTTTCTCACGAAAACGAATACGAACCTTTGACGTATCTACACGTTCTACTTGTATTCTATACTTTTCTGACCTTTCAGATAAATGTAAAAGAACAAATCCGTAAGGAAGATTATCAAAAGTAACCGACAAATTATTCTTTGGATGATAGCTGTCATGTCAGTGACTGCTTGTAATCCTCCTTTGTTAATTAATGTATCATTGACATTTTGTATAGTTTCTTTTGTTATCTATTCTGACATCGGACTCGGAACATTTTTAAACTAAGTTTTACTGTGCGTATTGTTGTGTGTTTGTTTTTTCTATATTGGCTAGAGGTAAAGGTGGATGGTCGAGATCTAAAAAAACAACAAGATTAACTCGGGCGTATTGCATTTCCTCAAATTTTTAAAAGTTCCAATACTACGTTTTCGGAAACTTAAAGTATACGTTTCCAGAAATAGTACTTTATTACTTTTCCGAAAATTTACCTGGTAGTAAATAATCAATATTTGAATATATGTTAGAAAAATTATTTATTTCATATTTTTATACCCAAAGGTTCTTATCTTATATCTACAATATACTAGATATAAAAAAAATAAAAATTTCACCTTAGAGAAAGATGATGATGTCGGAATCGTTGTATTTTTATAGGATCGTCTATGTAATGATAACTGATATTTTCATAAATGGCAAAGTTTATCCGATACTTTGGTGTAAAATGGTAACTACATTCCTCTTGTGGTTGCGTTTGCTTATTGATGTGTGCACTACCCGAAGACTAACTCTCCAGCCCGAGGTATAGTATGTTGACTTTGAATATACAATGCATTCTGCTGTTACAAAAATTTCATAATGTTGCAGGTTTCATTTAGGAAAAAGTCAAAAAAAAGATAAATTTTTTTTTTCCGGAATCGTTACTACTTTCTCGGAAAAGTAAGGTATTTATTTTCATAGATTTTTTTGCGGAAACGTCATTTTTTTTTCACGGAAAAGTAATGCCAATTTGTCGGAAACGTAAAACGGCGATTAATCCAGCTGTATTTTTACACCTGTCCCAAGTCAGGAGCCTCAGGCATTTGATAGTCTTGTGTGATTTTTAATTTTAGTTTCTTTATTTATTTCGGATTAAAGTAGGACGTCCATTATCATTGAAGTAGTGCACATTTTTTTTAGGACCAACTGAATTATGACTCCGGTGCTGGATTTTCTCGCTGTAGTGACGACGCATTGATGGCCTTTGGCTTTTTCCCACTCTTTGGTCGGTTTGCTGTCTCTTTGACACATTCCCCTTTTCAATTCTCAATTTTATTTGTAAAAAGTACCTCTGAATCCAATCACAACCACTGAATTTCCCCAGCAGCACATGCATATATCTCACAAGCGATTTGATATTAAGAGGCTTGAGATATTCTTGATGCAGGGTTGATACTAGTACCAGCTACAAAGTTATTGAACCAATGGTACCAGTAAAATTGAAGTCTTCCATACGAAAATTTTACGGATCATGATTTGGTTATTCTGTATGTTATATCTGTGTCAATTTCTTTACTTGTCACGAAAGCATACCAGTGTCAGTAGTGATGCAGGATCTTCATACACTTCCAAAGCACACGAGATCACTTTGATTTTAAGTTTTCTTCGCAAATGTTGTTGGTTGTTTGTCTCTTAAGTCTTTGTCGATTTTCCTTTTGGCTATGGTGTCAGTTTTTCTTCTTCATGTTGCTTCTAATTGTTTTTTCTGGATATTCTGATTGTTTTTTTAAATGATGCATTCATGAAGTAGTTTTTAAATTTGCATAAATTGATCCCACTGTCATTCCAAAAAATGTGTGAACCAGGAATTGTAGTGTAATTCACAAACAACGTAATAAAACATGGCCGCAACTATAGGAGCGCCGCGGTTCAGACAAGGATCTTAACCGGATTTGTAATATATATATATATATACATATAAATATATAGAATAATAAAACCGATTAATTCCTGTTGAAGCTAGGTTCACACTGCGGATCAGATCAAATCGATCAATCACGATCAAGACAAATAGACCACTTTCGAGTTCATCCGTCACTGGAAAAAACTCGTCAATTATACGCGCCTTTATGACGTCATTTACCAGATAGAAGGGGTCGCCTGTATCCCTGCACTATTTACGTTCATCAAGCGTCTTGGTGATCGTCATTGTGCAGGATGAACTAGAAATAATGGTTGTTCTGTAGGTACTTAATGACAATTCCCTAATGACATCAATGCTGATTGTCAACTTTGAGAATTCAATTTGTCGTATAATTCGTACAATATAGAATTATAGTTTTCCAACCACTCGCTCAACATTGGAATGGAAGTGACGACGCCCCTAAACGCACAAATGACGTTCACTAAAACCAGAGTTTTTGACGGAAATGCATCGAACTCGAAAGTTGTCTATTAAGCGATCGGGAGACTGGTCTGACTCAATCGAAAAGAATATCAAAAACATTCAAGTAAGGATCGAGAAGCCAGTCTCTCTAGAAGAGATCGAGAATTCGTCGAGTAGGGGTCGAATTGATCGAGAAAGGATCGTGTAGAGATCGAGTTTGGTCGGAATACAAATAGTTTACCGATCAGTTCTCGATTTTTTCGATTTTTGCACGATTACTATCCAATCATTTCCCGATCAACGACAACCTGTACGATATGTGGTTCAAATTAACTCGATCAATGCCCGATCGATTCATGATCACTGCGACTTCTATGTTTTTTTCATCCCAGACCAATTCGACGAATATCCGATCTCTACGCAACCACATTCGACCACTCTTTGATCTCTACTCGGTAATACACGAGTATACAAGACTGCTACACGATTCTCTAAAAATGTGTGCAGCTCTGATTAACTCTCATATCTGAGCTTCTGCAAAAATATATTGTCACTATTCATTTTTAACTGTTCACAAATTCCTCCATATACACTACGCGTCTATATGTTTGCAGGGTGGTGTACAATTTTAAAAGAGAGAACAAAGATACCAAAGGAACAATCAAACTCAAAGGTCGAAATCAAACCGACACAGTCATAGTTAAAAACACACGCCAACGAAAAGACAAACAGAAGTCTACATAACACAACATAGAAAACTAAAAACTTAGCAACGCAAAACCAAATTTAACTTGGTATGATCTCGGGTGTTTTGCAAGGGAGGTAGATCCTGCATTTTGGCCCCAGAGTATTTTTCAAATATGAAAGTAATTGTGCATTAAAATTCATTATTAGACAGCTGCTGATGACTAATTTAGCCTTCAAAGCTAGTTTTTAAGAATATCAATATTATATTTTACCTGTTTAATGGGCTATTTTTGTTTGGCTTTCCGTATTTCCGTATGTCCAGAAATTTTTGAAGTATAGAAATAAGATGTGGTATAATTGCCATTAAGATAACTCTAAATAGGACACAAAATGACTCAGAAATTAACAACTATATTTCACCGTACGGTCGAATATTTACAAACACTTTTTTCATACGCTTTTTGACACAATTTTATAAAAAAAATGAGACGAAAGACAAATGATTTTTATTTGAGTTCGTGATAGATATTTGTAAACTGTTTCAGAAATAGGCGAGTGACTTATTTCAAAAAGACGCTTAGTTAACGACTAAGTCTTTAATGCACCTACCTAACACACGGCTGTATAATATATCATTCGAAAGCTAAAAATCTGTATTTTCTGTTTTGCCTGTCGTAAAAAAAATCGTACGGCGCATTTTCTGTTACATCAAGGTCAAAGGTCATGCATAAACATTCCAATTTTTAGCGATTATTTAACGAAAGGCCATTTTCTAATTCTTGTACCATAAAATTTTCCAAAAGATCATATGAACTTTATATAACATGATTCATTATTTCCAAATCAAACAAAAAATAAGAGGTTAGATGCGCAATATTTCCTGAAATTCATCACAAATCCTAAAAAATTTGAAAAATTGCATTTGAACTCTGGTTTAAAACCATTCTCGAACCACCATTTTTCTTCAATTGTCCTGTACCAAGTCTAGCATATGGCAGTTGGTATCCAATATTCTGTTCCTTTGTATGTTGGCGTTTGTTTTTGTAGCAGTTCAGTGTTTCTGTTATTCCGGTGTGTTCCTCTTATAGTTGATGCGTTTCCCTCGATTGATGACTATTGAATGGCGGTATGCTATAGTTGCCTTTATTTAATATCTTCATTGTGAGCAGTTACGCACTATCACGAAAATCGTGAAAGTAAATACAAGCTATGGAATATTGTATCAACTTGGAGATATATACTCCACAAGAAGATGCTGCGAAATCGCGTTACAATTGGGCAAATGTTAAAATAAAGAGTTTTTTTCAATATCCCGGGCAGAAGGTCGACTGAGCATGCTAAGACAAATTGAGGAAATACAAAACCCTACATTTATACGTCCTATCATAAATATTTCCGACTTGTTATTGTTCCAGGGGAGTTGAGGCTCAATGAATTCGGTCTCTTCCTTTAGGAGTATAGATTTGCAGGCGTTGCTATAATGATTATGTTGCTACATAGAAATGAAAAGTTTATAATTGGGTAGTAAGGAGTGTTTTTATGGGTTGATTTATGCTCATCTCTTTTGTCGTAAAACTTGTTCTCAACTAACCCTCATCGTCGATTTCAAGATACGTGATAGAGTAAACTATATCTGTTGAGTCTTTTATTTTCAATTTCAATGGAAAATAAGAGTCCAACATTGTCACAAATTTGGTACTATTCATGCAGTGGGATGTAATCATCTATAATTATAGTGGATAGTGAACTTTCAAGATACTGGTAGCTTCTTTTTATCAGAAACTCTTGCATGAATAAAGGCAAAGTAGTATACCGCTGTTCAAAACTCATAAATCCATGGACAAAAAACAAAACCGGGGTAACAAACTAAAACTGAGGGAAACGCATTAAATATAAGAGGAGAACAACGACACAACATTAAAATGTAACACACACACACACACAGAAACAGACTAAACAAAATCCTATGAGAATAACAAATATAACATCAAAACCAAATACATGAATTAGGGATAGATAAGTACCGTGACACGTCTTATAGTAAACAAACGAAACAACGGAAACACAACGTTAAAATGTAACACACACAGAAGCGAACTATAATATAACAATGGCCATATTCCTGACTTAAAACAGGACATTTTTAAAGGAAAAAATGGTGGGTTGAACCTGGTTTTGTGGCATGCCAAACCTCCCTCTTTTATGGTCATGTGAAATATAACATTAAAATGACAACACAACATTACAGGACTACAATAAAAATAAATAGAACACAATTGACAAATAAACACACAAATAATAGCTAACAAAAGGCAACAAGTTTAAAAAAAATTAATACGCCAGAAGTGCATTTTGTCCACACAAGACTTACTAGTGACTCCCAGATACAAAAGTTTGAAGGCCGAAACAAGTACAAAGTTTAACAGAATCGAGGACCAAAAGTTCAAAAAAGTTGTGCCAAAAACGGCCAGGGTTTTCTGTTAGGTACCAGAACATCCCTATCATTTAGAACACTTTATACTTTTGCAAACAGTAAATTTTATATAATGACTATACAAAAGATGTACATGATAAAACTGAAGTATTAGCTAATTATAGGAAACAACCGAAATACATTGTATAACCCGACAAAATGCAACACATCCGATTTAGTTTAAACCTCAACGCCAAGTGACGTCATATTAGAAATTGTAAAAAATGACAACATAAGGTCGTCACATTTGAATTTGTAAAAGAGATCATCAAAAAATGAAAAATGACGTCACATTTGAATGAATAATATAGAATTAGGATTGATTTAAGATTATACTTGAACTAAATACTGATATTACATTTAATAACAATGCACATTTCAATACTTATTAATAGCAAACAAAGGTAGCAATTAACTATATTATCCGGTTTGTTTTGAATCTAACTTCAAACGTAAAAGATCGTACAGATTACGTTGAACAAAATCAAATCTAATAAATAAAGGCGGTGATTAATTTTCTTTACCATAACACATGAATATGATAGAAAAGACGTCAACACATTTGACAAAATCTGATGAGAATAACAAATATAACATTAAACATTCAAACTAAATACATGAATTTGGGATAGATAAGTACCGTAACACGTCTTATGGTAATGCGAATTCAAACTCAGCAAAACAGTCACAATCGGGAATAAGTCACGTTTGGTAATTTAAAGATTAGACGACGTAATGACAAACCACAATCTACCATGTAGTAAAAATGTCCTTAGCTAGTTTAGTCAAAGACACCTCGTATGGATCCACCAATTGGTGATGGTGTCCATAAAATTTACGGAATGTCGATTTTAATCTGTCCTCCTCATAACTTTGTTGAAGCAGTTTCTGCGTACGTAAGGATCACACTCCTGTATATGAAGTCCGTATAGTGTGAACAAGCACGAGAATAACGTATCAATTGTGATATGTAAACGCCATACGAAGAGGCAGAGGGTATGTTACTGCTGAGAAATGGGAAATTGATAATTGGGAAGTTGAAAGCGTCCCGTTTATCATAGATTTTCGTGTGAAGTCGTCCATTTGCGTCAATAATGAGGAAAAAATCAAGGTATGAAGCAGTCCTTCTAGTATCAGTAGTATCCTTAATTTCAAGTTCACTGGGATATATGAGATGTAAGTATTGGCTGAAATATGGGTTATTCAATGATAGAACATCATCAATATATCGGAAGTAAAATTAAAGAATTTCGCAAGGTGCTTTTTCTTTTTGTCTTTTAGAAGGTTCTGAATGAATTCTGCTTCATACGAGTACAAAAACAAATCGGCCAGCGTAGGTGCACAATTAGTACCCATTGGAATGCCTACTGTCTGTTGAAATATGTTGAAGTCATCCTCGTATGAAAAATGAACTATTCATTCAAGCTATTCAGGAAGTCTAATTGTAACTAGAATCGTTGCGTATTAATGTATTTTTTTATTCAAAATTATTCTTATCTGATGAATTAATGCATTCAAACAATGAACAACGCAATTTAAGTAATAAAGAAGTCAAGTTTTATAATGTGTTTACTATTTTTGTAATTCTTTGAAATTTCAATTTTCATCAATTACTTTTTTTTATTTATTTTTGTCTAAATTTTCAATTTCTTTTTTATGGTTCACATCAAATGAATAAAAGGTCTTTTCACTACATCAATTTTTATAACGAAGCTACAAATCAAACAATAAGAACAGTCGAAAGATGTTTATTTCAGTCTGGTAGTTACAATGCAGATTGCAATCTCTTAGTTTCGCCCCCTTTATTTCAAGCAATAGTATAATTCATGCACATATGTTTTTACTTTACATTTTTTAGATTCTTAAAAATTTGTTAAATAAATCTTATATTGACCACATACAATGTTTAAATGTAAAGAAATGCTTAAAAGCTGATTTTTCGCAGATGGTGGTATTTTGGGCAATTGTATGAATTGTTCTGTTTTGCTGTTTGATTAGAAGTAAGCATAGTTTTAGAAAATTTATGATGTCAAAAATTTCTTTGATAGTTATTACTGGGTTTTACTTATTTTTAAGTGATAAGCAGTTGCATCAGACAGAAAACTTTGTGTTTTAACACCTTTTGTCAACTTTTACTCGAATTTCAGGAAACATGTGCTGTCCATCAAAAACAAGTTTTAAATATTTAAAAATGCATTTGATTAGAGACTGTCAATCTCTCTGCTAAAAGTTTGAATTGTTTGCATATGTGAATTTAGTATATAAAAGTCACACTATGCAATCAAGTTGAAATCTTAGAAAATACTAGTATGCACTTTTTCGTCCTTGACCTTTGATCTTGATTTGACGGAAATTGCACCGTACAATTTTTTACGACCTGGCAAAACAGATAGTACTGGTGTGTAGCTTTCAAATGATATATAATTTAGCCGTGTGTTAGTTGGGTGCATTAAAAATTTAATTTAATGGTTATAGTCACTCTCCTAAAAAGGTATCCTCCAAGGGATTGAAATTCTATTTTTTGCCAATTTTTTTGAAAATATGTGATACCTTTACCCCATTTTGCAATATTATTAGTGAAAACAAGCAGTTTGTTGCCATGGGTACAAAAAAAAAGAAATATCTTGAACCATTCATATATTGGGTATCAGATCTATGGGAAAATACTGATTACATACATATGCACATATACGACACAAACAGTAGACTTAATTTGTAAGAACGCAAGGAAAAGGGGCTGGTAAAATGTATGTATGTTGCTATCTAACTTCAGTACTTATCAGTGACAAATCTCATTTTTAAGAATAGATCAGTAAAACTCTCATAACAAATCAGCGTCCTACTTTATAACCATTAGGGTTCTCTTTTTTCAGCTCCTTAAAGTCTCTAATAATTTCGATTTTGTCATTTGATTAGGGACTTTTCGTTTTTAATTTTCCTCGGAGTTCAGTATTTTTGTGATTACAATTTATACTGCAGACACAGTGTTCGCCTTGTCAGCCACATCATCACCAAGATTTCTCGGCGCCCTTTGCTGTCTATCCCTGTTTGTTCGACTTCTTTGCTCTCTTCAAGCTCCGTCACAGCTACTAACCGGTCTATCTGAGCTCTAAACACCTTCCAAAACAATCCAACTGCTTTATTTCCACGTAGATATTTTAAATGTATAATTTTACTCAGACCTTCTGTGAACTACTGAATTGAACCAAATAAACGGGGAACGTGTCCATTGGACACAGATAATGCCCCAGCTTGCATATAACGTTATGAAGAGTCATTACCCAAGAACCGTAAAAGTGACACCACCCAAATTCGATCACTTGATCTGTGTTTTATGGCATTACGTTTGATAAAATTTGGTTGAAGCAAAATAAAATTAAAGAATGAAAACTAGTGTTTGGGACGTACGTTTACGTACTCACGGACGGACAAGGGTAACACTTAATTCCTCCTTCGCTGCAGCGGGTGATATACAAAAAAAATCAGATGTTTTTATACTGAAATTGTACATACCCGACCAATACCCGACTATCCCTACGACCCCTATACGATCAAATCGATCTGGTCTGGTAGAGATCAGACTGAGCTCGAGTATAGTTGATTTGGTCTAGCTTGTCGAGTAAAGATCGTTTAGAGATCGTGAATTGGTCGGAGTTATCGAATATGTATCCAATTAGTGGTCGGGTTGGAGTCGTGATGGAAACATCAAGGAGTCGTGAATGGTCGAGTTAAGCTCGTGTACAGTCGGATAGTAGTCAGGTAGAAGTCGTAAACAGGCCCTATCATGAATTTGGTCACGCTTGGTCGTGGAAATTTGGACAATCGGGATCATCGAGTTGATCTGATCGGCAGTGTGAACCTAGCTTGAGTAATATTTTTATGATCTTGGTTATTAAAAATTTACAAAAATGTTTAGAATCAAGCAATGCATCAACACGTGCATTAATTGTAATGATACAGCAAATAAAATTTGGATAGAGATTAAGAGTCCCGTAAATCAATTCGTTTGTTGGTTTGTCGGTTCGTTTGTATTTTTCCGTAAGTTTCATTTAGTCAGGAACAGAAGATTTTAGGGAACATGATTGTACGTTCGTGTCTGCGGATAAATATTTAATGCATATTTTACGGATAAACTTTCAATACAAGTTCTACAAAAAAGCAACATTTAGTCAGGAATTACTCTAAAATTTACATTTGCCAAAAAAAGTAACCCTAGTTCAGTTTATAGTATTTATTAATGAAAAATTACAAAAATAAAGTATTTCAATGTTACATGAAGATCAAATATGAGATTCGGAAACAAGTTTGGATTTTTGTTTTATAAATCTGTCTCCGTAACCCTAGTAATCAATACTGTAATGTTGGTACTTTATTACTATATAGTCTAAGTATGGTTATATAACATCTCAAATGTAAATGTAAAGGTTACAATAAAGTTATTATTTTAACAATGGCGACAATCGTAGCCGTTTTGGTTCCTGCGTTTTCACTATAAAAGAGCCGTTGATAAAACATTTTAATTCTTGATTACCAACACCTTTAGGTGTGAATAAAACTGCAAAACGCATATGGTGCCGCAGCTTTTTTTTTATATAGATAGATGGCATTTGAAGGGTGCTCAACGGTTCTGGAATTTTCGAAATAGTATGAATGAAGAACACAACTTTCTTTATTTAGCACAGACAACGTTTCTCGTCACAAAGAGTTTCCATCAAATTTGTCGCTTTTTCTAAACCAAAGGCCAACACTTTCCCTAGTTCAGTTTTGTTTTCTAATTACCAAGGCAGCCACAAATAAATTTACGTCTACCTAATATCTTGGGCGTAAAATCTAGGTGGCGCCAGTCATCTATATTTACTTCATTTTAACCATGACCATGTTCTAGAAAGAATTAAAACAACAAAAATACCGAACTCCAAGGATATTTAAATCTAAAAGTCCTTTATGAACAAAACAGACAGACATTAAAATAAAAAAAAACATGACAAAGTTGGGGTTCAGTAGCAAACAGTATGTTATAATCATATTATCTATAAAACAAACAAATATAAAATCAAAGAAAAAGAAAAAGGCATATAGACAAAGCACATAAAAAAATGAAAGACAAGAAATTATTCTAGGTCAGGCTTGTCAACATAACTTTCTCTTGATAAAGACAATTCTAAGAAATTGATCATCTATTGATAGCAAACATGAATGAATAGTCTAAACCTACATTTTGAATATTTCGTTTATACGTATGAATTTGATAGAAGTCATCTGTTTTTAGCCGAAGATCCTCATAAAACTCATAAAACTAATTCAAGTTAATTACTTGTATGCAATTATAAGCATGTAAGTTCTATGTGAACCATTTTGCCGCATTATTCGTTAGAGATAATGACAAATATAATTTATTATGTACCCCGCAAACGGAATACGCGTGATGATACGTTGTTGCACTGGCACATGATGATTGAAGCTAGAGCAATTAGATGATAAGACAAATAGTGGTATAAGTTAACGGTTTGGTCTTGCAATAATGATATCATATCTAAAGGAGAATAGAAATAAAAGGGATATTCAACAGCAATAAGTCAAAAATGAATTATCAACGCCGTGGCAAAAACAAATAGCAACAAACAACAAACAACAGTCTACAAATTACAACATAGAAAACTATAAACACTAATACACAAATGAGTTATATCAATAGATTAAATATTAATTGTTACTTGAATCTTATCTTACCCGAGATAAATCGTAGACCGTCAACGTTCATAACCTTTGAACTTGACCGACTAAATTTTTGTTTAAATGAAAAACATTTTTCATGATAAAGAATGGACAATACTAGTAGCGGTGTCACATAGATATTGTAACATTACAAAGCACTATGAACAACACGTAAAACCAACACAGGTTCCGCAGGAATAACAAAACCTCTTTCAAACAAAACTTGTGATGATTTCGGGTACTTATGAGATGTATACTCAATGTGCAGCAGCTGCTTGAAAGTTGCTTCATAGAAATGTAAAGTTGTACAATTGGGAAGTCAAAATCATCTCTTTTGTCATTAAAAAGTTTAACGTACAAAGGGAGGTAACTCAACATCTCTTCTTTCCACAACAAATATAAAAGTAAAACTATGCACTAGGGCAGGACATAACTAAAAATATAACTACTATTTAGAATGGAATATGTCAATATACAACAACCTGACCAAAGAGAAAAAAACAACCCACGGTCAACAATGGCGAGATAATATTCTAGGAGACATGGTTTGTTATGAAAACTAAACTGCTTGGATACTTTAATGTTTAACCTTAATGTTTAGTATTTCGTTATACTTATTTAGTCGATGGAATTCATCTGTTTTTAGTGGAAGATCCTCCTATCTTTCAAGTTATGTTCTCCCACCTTTTGATAACCAAAAATAAATTCAATTTTATTAATCAATAATAAGCTATGTGAACCAGTTTGCGACGAATGAAGTTATTCATTAAATATAGTTACATGTAATTCATTCATGTTCCGCTGTTGGACTGTTGCTTCATAGATATGAAAGTTTTTAAATCATCTGTTTTGTCGTAATATTATGTTTTCAAAGTCCAATATCTAGATGGGAGTCAATAGAGGAGGCAGCCTTAACCACATTATTTGTAAAAATGAAATGCTATAATTTACAAAGATAAATAAAAGAACACTATAACACTATATACACTTATGACGACAAACTACGTCAGTACCTATAATCTACACTTCAAAAACAGCGTGTATTATTTGTAAAATTGATACAGAATAGTTATCAAGGAAGGACTTGGTATCTTTCAATGAATTTATTTTAGAAAATAGACGAGATATTCTGTGACTTCACCCGGGTTATAAATTCATTAATTTTCTGCTAAGACATTAGAGATGTTTGATAAAGTCTGAGTAGCAGCTGTAGGCTTATGAAAACTGAACGAATTCGGAAATGTATATTCCATATGCAAGTGAAGTTGGTGTATGGTTACTAAGGTGTGGAGAATTTGTAATTCCAGAATTAAAAAAAAAAAGAAAAAAAGAACAGCCACATTTTCTTCTTCTGCCAAATACTGTACTAATGTAAAATATCTGTATGTCATAATTACCTAATTCCTTCATAATATATTTTTTGCGTTAGTGTTTACACAATAAGCAATATATAGTTATCAAAGGTACCAGGATTATAATTTAGTACGCCAATATACTTGTAAACAAATTTCATATACCTTTATTGTAAACGCTTAAAACATACAGTTTACCTGTAGAGGGAAATGATAGGAATTAGAACGTCGAAAATACATAATCTGACACAGATACAAAGGGTACGTCACCCTTTTTATTTTGAACTATTAAGTGTGCGTCATTAGTTTTATATTGGTCACTCATTTGTGTACGGCACCCTTTCAATAACCGATACGGTGGATGGATAGCTAATAGAGCTACACAGTATGTACTGACCGACTTAATTTTCAATCAAGGTAGGTATCTGTTTTGTTGATTGTAATATCATATGAAATATGTAGTGACCTATTTATATATGATCATATATGTTTTACTATAATATATGACACTTTCTATAAATACGAGTGTGTATTGCTAGTTGATATTCAGTTGTCGTCGCTGTAAACGGCTTTACATTGATAAATATGTTCTTAAAACACGTATATGTTTAATTGCATTATTATTACAGTATGATGTATACACATTTCAATGTGTACTGTGATACACATCTCGTTTTGTTTGTTTGTCATGTTCAGGTAAACAAATGATGACGCAATGGAGATGTGGAGTAAATCTAAATATAGCCTAAATGCAGTACAGGAAAGCACCAGACTAAGGTTTGGCTTCCAGTATGATTTGTATCTCAAGAAGGACAGTTTATACTTAATAGTTCGTTCTACCCCCGTTTTCCCATTTATATTTTTTTAATTTCAAATTTATCTAGCCCTATAACGTCATGACAAGTAGCATCACATTTCTTTCATTCATAAAACTTTTATTATGAAAGAGTTTAATAATTATTGAAAATGTAATGCATTACTTTATAATAGTCTTTCCTTGTTATTTCCTCTAATTATGTGACCATATTTGAAAATTATTACTTTTCAGGTGTACATGACAATGTCCATATTTCCACTTATTATACAAGTTCAAGTTCAAAAATATTATTGATCATTATTGTCAATCACAGACGTATTTTCCAACAATTATTTATATCAAGATAGATTTGTACAAATGATTATAATGACTTGATCATGTTGATTGCAATGGAATCTCTGAATAAAACGAAAAGAAAAGAAAAGGATGTATTTGATAATTATATGTTTTACATTGACAAATACATGAAATACAGTGATCCAAAACATTTAGAAAACTAGATTCAAATATTCTATTTGCTGGTGTTGTAATAAGCACCTAATAACAAGCACAATTTGACATTGAAGGTTGCATGACAACCACCTTTATTATAAAAGGATGATTAAAATTTTCTCATCTTGAAATTTATATTTTTATGAATCATCATTCAACAGCATACATAACAGAGTTAATAAGGGGTAAGAGTATGTTTTATCGATGTTTAAATTTCATAAAAATCCATTACGAAGATACAAATCATGGTTAAACACAGAAACTTTGGAATTACAAGTATTCCTAAAGGTGTGACACTGGGTTTATTGAAAGGATAAAGTTATGTTTGCATCACGTGTCATGCAACTCTACAACAGGGGTGCGCTCGGTTGGCGAGTTCCAGACGATCGGAATACACGGAATCAACCGGAAACTAAATAAAACAAGTCAGAACTGTGTTCTGAACGAATTCCAAGTGTGCCGAACAAATAGTAGGTGCAGACAGAATTCAAAATGGCGGAGAAGGGAATTATAAGATAAAGATACAAAATCTTTAGCTTTCCGAGATATAAAAACTGCAAATTAATAATGTGTTCAATCAAGAATTTGTTTAGTAGGACTGTACAAATCATTGGTTCAATGTATTTCAACGAACTTGATCATAAAAGCATTATTTTTAGGGAAATATGCAACAAAGCTCTCTTTTTCTGTAGGTATAACACTTTATTGTGGCCGTCTGATGTCGTTATCTTATAAATGATAATCATGACAACTTTGAAATCAGTCTTTTTTATTTGGACACTAAAAAATGTAATGTTTTGTTCGGAAAGGCCAAAAGATTCAGCCTGCGGAAAAGGGAAGCAAGTTGCAATTATGTCTTGCCACTCCAAATTTAAAAAAATATTTATTATCATTTCCAGAGACATGGCTCTGTCATTTCTTATTTTTTGTTATATTGTTATAAATAACAATCTACGCAATCTACAATGCTAACTTGTTCACTTCATTTTTTTTATAATAAATAAATACTAGCAGACCGAGTTTATTATGATCCGAGTTTTCGATATGCCGAGTTTGTTCCTTTAGGCCAAGGTAGCAATACACAGTTAGGAGTTTAGTTTCGCATTTTGGCCCTTTTGGATTTTTCAAATAGGAAAGTTATTGTGTAATAAAATTCATTTTAATACAGCTGAGTACTAATTTAGCCTTCAAAGATGGTTTATAAGAGCATGAAGATTGTTTTCAACATGTTTTATGGGCTATTTTCTGTTTGACAATCCGTATTTTCATAGCTTGACCGGCCATCGGTCCAGAAATTAATGTAATGTTTATAAATCCTTTTTTTCTACACGAAGTTTTTGACGCAATTTTACAAAAAAAAATTAGACGAAAGATATATGATTTTCATTGGATCTACTGAATGATATATGTACACAGTTTCAGAAAAGGTATCACTTCAAGCGATTGAAATTCTTCTTTTAGCCAAATTTTGGGGAAATATCTTTTCCCCCCTTTTTGCAATATTTTATAGCAAATAAGTGCAGATTGTTGCCATGGATACACCCAAAAGAAATTATATTTTACCATTTTATATACTGGATATAAAATCTATGGAAGATTCTGATTACATACATATGCACATATATGACATAAACAGTACGCTTAGTATTGCAAGAAAGCAATGAAAAGGGGATGGTAAAATTTATGAGGGCAAATTTTAATATTTTTTCCTAACTGTTTATTGCTACCCAAGTTAATAGCAGTGAGATACATCCTGTTCCAATTCGTTCGATTGACGTTTGGACCTGTTGAGAACATGCCAACCGAGCGCACCCTAAGTCAAAGTATCACAATTATCCCAATTGGGAATAAGACACGAATGGTACGTTAAAAGGCTGCAAGCAATGTTTTGATACAGATCGATAATATTGGTCAATTCGTCCGAGGTGGTAATATATGTAGTGCAATTGATGTAGTGTCCTCGTGACTTTGTTGTTGCAGTTTGTTTTTTGCTCAGGAAACACTTATACATCACCATGTCAATGAAGCTCGTATAAAGTGATATTTGCATACATTTAGAAACCAGATTAGTAGCCTTGTCTTTAATTTTGCTTATTGTTTCTATTCACGATTTTGATATTTTCACGCAGTGTGAATTTGCATTGCGGGTAATACATGTATACATGGTATACTAGGAGACTCTTACTGTCTTCACACATATTCTTGCTACATTTGTAGTTTATACTGATTCCTCTGACATTTGTGTTCTCCATTGATTTGTATTTATTCAAAATACTTGTGAACTTTCAACAAATACAACTTTTTATAGATATTTAGGAAAAACGATACTTTTCTTGATTGCGAAGTTGTGCATACCACAAAGAACAATTTTTCCATTCGATAGGAATATAATCAAAACAAAACGTCATTTCCGGTGTTAAGTACAACAAATAACTGCTAAATATAAATTGTGTGGTAAATTAGAGCTTTTATTCTAATGAAAAGTAACATTGTTACGTTTAAAAAAGTAATTATATTTCACACATAGAAAATACATAATTCTTTTTCATATTTTTTTTTTTCTTAAACAATTATTAATATGTGAAGTGAATCAATAACGTCAGCAAAAGGAAAAACTACATTTCGTATATTGTACTTCCGGGTAAGTTGCTTTTCTAATGTGCGACGTATTATGAAATTTAAATGTGTGAATCATGATCGAATTTTATTTGAAATATTAGGTGGTTAAGTTTTGAAACTGTTTTATTTAACATTTAATAATACGTAAAAATATAGTAGTTGTATGCACCAAAACGATTTTATCAACATTCCTGCAAAACCTAACTTCAAAGACCAAAATGATACTAAAAAAATATTTCCATGTCCAGTATGTTGTCACCATAGACCAATTTCCAAACAATAATGTTTTTGAGAATTTAATTGGTAAAACCAAAATTTTGAGAACGTTAATGCTACTTATTTGTCCTTTAAGTTTTAAACTCTCTTAGTCAGTAGTCAGCACTTCAGTGTTGACATGAATATCAATTATGTGGTCATTTTTATAAATTTCCTGTTGACAAAACATTAAATTTACCAAAAACTAAGGATTTTCTTATCCCACGAATAGATAACCTTAGCCGTATTTGGCACAATGTTTTTGGAATTTTGGACCCTCAATGCTCTTCAACTTCGTACTTGTCTGGCTTTATAAATATTTTGATATGAGCGTCACTGATGAGTCTTATGTAGACGAAACGCGCGTCTGGCGTACTAAATTATAATCCTGGTACCTTTGATAACTATTTAAACCACTGGGGTGATGCCACTGCTGGTGGACGTATCGACCCCGAGGGTATCACCAGCCCAGTAGTCGACACTTCGGTGTTGACATGAATATCAATTATGTGGTCATTTTTATAATTTTCCTGTTGACAAAACATTGAATTTACCGAAAACTAAGGATTTGCTGTATTTGGCACAATGTTTTTGGAATTGTGGATCCTCAATGCTCTTCAACTTCGTACTTGTTTGGCTTTATAAATATTTTGATATGAGCGTCACTTATGAGTCTTATGTAGACGAAATGCGCGTCTGGCGTACTAAAAGAGGGACGAAAATTATAATCCTGGTACCTTTGATAACTATTTAAACCACTGGTTGATGCCACTGCTGGTGGACGTTTCGTCCCCGAGGGTATCACCAGCCCAGTAGTCAGCACTTCGGTGTTGACATGAATATCAATTATGTTGTCATTTGTTTAAATTTCCTGTTGACAAAACATTGAATTTACCGAAAACTAAGGATTTTCTTATCCCAGGAATGGTTACCTTAGTCGTATTTGGCACCATTTTTTGGAAATTTGGACCCTCAATGCCCTTCAACTTCGTACTTTTTGGCTTTATAAATATTTTGAGATGAGCGTCACTGATGAGTCTTATGTAGACGAAACGTGCGTCTGGTGTACTAAATTATAATCCTGGTACCTTTGATAACTATTATATATTTGCAAAAGAGGGACGAAAGATACCAAAGGGACAGTCAAACTCATAAATCGAAAATAAACTGACGACGTCTGGCTTAAAATGAAAACAAACAGACAAACAATAGAACACATGACACAACATAGAAAACTAAAGAATAAGCAACACGAACCCCAAATGAATATCTATATACAAAGTTTCTCAAAAACTGCCTATCGTTGACCAAACGTTATATACATATTCTCTTTATATGTGAATACCCCTGCCATTTTCGTAATGCAATTATATGCTTTTCAGTATTTGAAGGTCTACATGGTATAGTATTTTTTAAACAGAGAAATCAACGTTTTAAATTCTTCTTTAACAGCTATCTGAAAATGGTATAAGTGTGTCAAGTATCAGACAAAATGGTGCCTCCTGAGTTGAAAGATCATGTCAATAGAAAACACAACTGCTCAAACGACTACTGCGCACGCACCCACATCAAGTAGGTATTAAATTGTTCGAGTTAAAATACTAGGCGATTACAAATGAAACAAACTGAGCGTAACAAATAAAAGTCTAGAACGACACTTTGAACGAAAATTACTTCTTTCTAAGTTCTTAGTCATCACTATTTCTATTTTTGTTAACTTTTTACAATATGACATAGATTCGAACAATGTTTTTTTATGGGGGCAGCATTATTGTTTTATTTGATTAAAGTTGTCTATAAGTTCCTATGTTTTTTATTCTTACCCATTGCATGCAAAATTGCATCTAAAAATATCAAACTTTTCCCGACCATTGACAAATCAACGAAATCAACGGAATTTCCAACCCCAATGTATTTATCAGAATTGGATAGAAACTCACCCAAATCATATTATGGACATGCAGGTGATACTTTAACTACTTTTACCTTAACTAATTTTGTTTTTGTTGCTGCTGTTAAAGTATCATGATAATGCACACAAGAGACTCGGCTATATTGTTCATAACAATAGGTATTAACTTTAGAATTTGCCGACGAATGTTTAATCAATATATCAGATAGTATAAAATATCTATATTAATATGAAAAGAAACTTTTATAATTAAATATCAAGTTTCAACTCAAAAACACAACCAAAGCGCCGTCGATTTTGTGAACCAGAAGTAGAGACATCACTTAAGGATATTCACACAATTAATAATTGTTGAAATGAAATGATGGAGAGAGAAATCAATATCAATAACTCAAGAGAGAGAGAGAGAGAAATCATTACCAAAAGTACAAAAAAAATATTTATAAAACAATAAATGAAAATTAACGAGAAAAAGTAAAATCACAAAAATACTGAACTCAAAGGAAAATTCAAAACGGAAAGTCCATAATAAAATGACAAAATCAAAAGCTCAAAAATAAAGGCAACAGTAGTATACCGCTGTTCGAAATTCATAAATCGATTGAACACATCAAACGAATGGAGAACATCTGCCATATTCCTGACTCAAATGTAGAAAATAGAGGATTACATCTGGTTTATAGCTAGCTAAACCTATAACTTGTATGACAGTCGCATCATATTTAATTATATTGAAAACGATGGTTGAACAAAACAAATATGTAGCACACACAAGCATATAGATAAAGCACAGTAGAAATAACAGGCAAGAATAAACAAATTTACCATAAAACAATAACACAATGACGGGATGTAGAAGTACACAGCCCCGTCATATGTATCAAAGAAACAAAAAAGGCAAATAGACAAAGCACAAGGGCAAAAATGAAAGACAAGAATAAAAAAAAAAAATACAATAGCCTAGTGACGGGATGTATCAGTACAGAGCAATGTCATATGTATCAAGAAAACACAAAACGGCATACAGACAAAGCATATTAGCAAAATTGAAAATCAAGAATACAAAAATTATCATAAAACAATAACACAATGACGGGATGTATGAGTACACGCCATATATATAGATCAGCTATATATATATATCACTTAAAGCAAAATAAACAGTAAAAGTAATATTCATAAAGACAAATAAAAGAATACTACAACACGTTATTAAGTTGAAAAATAACGTTAGTATCCAGAATCTTTACTTCAAGACCGTCGTTTATTATTTGTGAAGTTGATACGAAATATTTATCAATAAAGTCTTAGTACCTTCCGATGAACTTTATCACATTATTTGACATATCCCTGGTTCGTCAACTTTCTGCTCAGACACTGGTGACGTTTTTCAAGCAACATGAACCTGAAAATCTGCGGATGACCGAAGGTCATGCGAAATGCTCACTCTTAAGTTCAAATGATTGAATTTATGAAATATGTTTTCAGATACCAAAGCACCAGGTTCCAATGTG